>JAXCMG010000049.1:5140314-5188326 GCA_034642415.1 Podarcis siculus | reverse complement strand
TCTTCTTCTTCTTCTTCTTCTTCTTCTTCTTCTTCTTCTTCTTCTTCTTCCCCTCCTCCTCCTCCTCCTCTGCCCAGTCCCTTACAAAGACTTAGCTAGAAACTTTCTCCCTGACTTCAAGTTTTCTGATACTGGCACTGTGTGTTCCTAGCGGCATTTGACTACATGAGAGCAGGGGCATAACAGAGAGCCGTCTGCCAGGGCCTGGGGTGGGTGCGTACAGACACACATGGAGGGGCAGGTGTTTGTGCGCTAGGTGGGGGTGAACAGGGTGAAAAGCACCCTCCACGCTCTCCAGTCGCCAGGGCAACAGCCCCCCGCCACCCCCATGCTACGTCACCGCATGAAAGGCAACCTTTGGTCTGATCACAGACCAGACACAGGTTGCCTACCTCACCTGCTGTTTACAAGACCTCAAACCTATGTCCCACTGAAGCCAGTCAGACAAGTCAGCCATCATTTGCTCCTGTTGCTATCAATTAGTTATGATTCTGGTTACGTGGGTTGTGGTCCACCTATGTCGTTTATAATTATGTCACACTGCTGTTTATTTGTTTAGGAATTTCAACGCCACCCTTACAATGCACATAGATGATACAAAGCAGCTTACAGTAATTAATACTTGTTCCGATCCTCTCGTGCTAGAGCAGATTACCAATAAAAATACTTAATTACATTTAATTACATCAGATGCATGCTTATATCTCTTTTGAATCCATGAGGTCCTACAACCAAGTCATTTGCTCCCTAATTTAGCTAATTTAGTGGTACCTCTGGTTACGTACTTAATTCGTTTCGGAGGTCAGTTCTTAACCTGAAACTGTTCTTAACCTGAAGCACCACTTTAGCTAATGGGGCCTCCTGCAGCCGCCGCGCTGCCGGAGCCCGATTTCTGTTCTCATCCTGAAGCAAAGTTCTTAACCTGAGGTACTATTTCTGGGTTAGCGGAGTCTGTAACCTGAAGCGTATGTAACCCGAGGTACCACTGTATGTATTTATTTATTTATTACATTTATTCATCACTTTTCACATACAGAAGTATGTCCCAAAGCAACTTTCAGGACAGAAGACACTAAAACTCAGTGTAAAACAATAATAAAAAACAGAAACTACCCCCCCCCCAGACAAGCAATAATATTTCTACAATGACAGATCCTACCCACCCCACTAACAGATGAGCAGTAGAAAGGCACAACTCATGGCACTTCTAATTAACAATTCAAGGCCTAGGTAAACAGAGGTTTTTGGCCTGGTGTCTAATAGCAAACAATGATGGCACCAGGCGTACATTTCTGGGGTCAGCATTCCACAAAAGTGGGGCCACCACTGAGGAGGCCCGTTCCATGTTTTGCCACCCTCTGCAGTTTTCTAGCAGGATGCACATGGAGAAGGGCTTTGATGAGCAACACAGTGTCTGGCTAGGTTCATATGGAAAGTTGCAGCTCTTAAGGTACTGCAGCCCTGAGCTGCATGAGCAAATATTGGTCAAAACCAAAAGCACTTCAAATTGAACCTGGAAACTAACTGGTAGCTGGTGCAGTTGCACCAGAATTGGTGTTATATGCTCAGATCGCCTTGCCCCAGTCAGCAATCCGGCCTCCAAATTCTGCACTAGCTGCAGTTCCCTTCAAAGGCAGCCCCATATATGTCTCACTGCAGCAATCTAACCTAGAGGTTAACAAAGCATAGACCACAATAACAGCAGGGAAAAAATCCCTGGGTCAGTCATTGTTTCTCAGACGCACCTACCTCACAGGGTTCCTGTGAGGATAAAATGTGTGTCAGAATTGTGGGCTGCCCTTGGAGGAAAAGGCAGGATGTAAATCACATAAATAAATGCATAAATCAAATATCAATGGCGAAATATGCCTGTTAACACCTGCAGAATACATTTCCCTCACCACACAATGTTCTCATACTTAGTAACATTTGCGGTTTTTATTAATTCATTCATCCTAAGAACATAAGAAGAGCCCTGCTGGTTCAGACCAAAAACCCACCTAGCACAGCATCTTGTTCCCACAAGGGAAGCGGGTGGTCTAAACCACTGAGCTCCTTACGTTTGCTGATTTGAAGGCTGGTGGTTCGAATCCCTGCGACTGGGTGAGTTCCCATTGCTCTGTCCCACCTTCTGCCAACCTAGCAGTTCAAAAGCATACCAGTGCAAGTAGATAAATAGGTACTGCTGCGGTGGGAAGGTAAAGGCATTTCTGTGCACTCTGGCTTCCATCATGGTGTCCCATTGTGCCAGAAGCGGTTTAGTCATGCTGGCCACATGACCCAGAAAGCTGTCTGTGGACAAACGCCGGCTCCCTTGGCCTGAAAGCAAGATGAGCACTGCACCCCATAGAGGGGGCCAGGGGTCCTTTATCTTTACCTTACCCTGTTCCCACAGCGGCCAACCAGATGTCTGTGGGAAGCATATTATTATTATTACAATGGTACCTCGGGTTATATACGCTTAGGTTACAGGTTCCACTAACCCAGAAATAGTACCTCAGGTTAAGAACTTTGCTTCAGGGTGAGAACAGAAATAGTGCTCCAGCGGCACGGCAGCAGCAGGAGGCCCCATTAGCTAAAGTGGTGCTTCAGGTTAAGAACAGTTTCAGGTTAAGAACGGACCTCCGGAATGAATTAAGTACTTAACCCGAGGTACCACTGTATTATTATTATTATTATTATTATTATTATTATTATTATTATTCAAGTACAGCATGGGAGCAGCAGCATTCTAACCACTTGTGACTCCCAGCAACTGTCATTCAGACATATGCAACCTCCGACAGTGGAGACAGAATATAACCATCACAGCTATTAGTCCCTGATAGCTGGCAACTTTAAAAGAGGATTAGGAATAAGGCTATCACACCACACAATCATATTCATAGCTCGCCCTTCTGCCAAGCGGCTAGCATGCATAGTTCTTCCTCTCAATTTTATCCCCACAATAACTCTGTCAAGGAGGTTGGGCTGACAGATAATGACAGAACTCAAGTCTCTCAGTGAAACTGATGTCTGAGGGGGAATTTGCACCCAGGTCTCTTCGTCGAAGTCTGTCGTTTAACCACAACGCCACAGTGGCTGTCTGGGTTTGAGAGTTCGGCCTTCTACCAAGCAGTGCAGATCCCTCATTCCCACTGTCAATTCCGTTTTCAACACGTCTCGTTCTTTTTCAGCACGTCTTTTGGCTTTGCTTTCCACACAGCACTTTATATTAATCTCGCCCTGAATTTCATCTTCTTGATGACAAGGCTGACTCGTCAATCCACCCAAACTCATTCTGGATTCTAATCCTGACCTCCAAAATGTAATGCAGTGCAATCAGTGCCAGCTTTGCTATGGCTGGGCGTTTGATAAGGCTCTTCTGTGCTCCTTCCTCCGAGTCCTGCATGGAAAGTACTGAACCGTTCCACACCACAATGAACCTCTGTGCAGGAGCTGGCAACCTCATTTGGTTACTGCCCTACTAATACTTTCCAGTATGCTAAAGGTTCCCACCTCCTATTTGCAGGGAGTTGTTGTTGTTGTTTTAATGATAAATACTAATAATAATTTATTATTTATACTGTGCCCATCTGGCTGGGTTTCCCCAGTCACTCTGGGTGGCTTCCAACCGAATATTAAAAACAATACAGCATCAGACATTAAAAACTTCCCTAAACAGTTGTCTTCAGTTGTCTTTTAATAGTAAAATAGTTGTTTATTGCCTTGACATCTGCTGGGAGGGCTTTCCACAGGGCAGGTGCCACTACTGAGAAGGCCCTCTACCTGGTTCCCTGTTACCTCACTTCTTGCAGCGAGGGAACTTTTACACAAAAGAACATTAAAAATAAATCTTCTGCCTGCAGTCTGAAGTGGCACAATCCCTTTGTCACGGCCCCTGACTGCAGGGGTCGCAATATCTTGAGGAAGACTCAAAGGAAAGGGAAGTGCCGGCTGTTTCACCTGAGGAGGAACCTTTGGTATCTGCTCTCTCTGCTGAAGGATGCGGCCTGACCATCATTCCTCAAACTCAGAAGATGAATTGTCAACAGCACCTTCACCTTCCCTGACTTTGCAGAAGGTAAAATATGCAAAATGAGGCAAGGGACCTCTGAAAAAACACAGCCAGATCCTCCAGGGGAACAGGGCCAGGCCACCTGTAGTAGATGCCTTGTCCTATGGCTCCAGCTCACCACGGAGATGATATCCCTCTGTAACTGCAGCAAAAGGGGAGAGGTCAGAGCAGCAAGGACTGCTGGGAGCTTTTCTTCTTCTTCTACTTCTTCTTTGGCAATCACTCGTAGCCGAGTAAGATGGTCTTCCATAAACACGGTTTTAACAGTGAGTCCATAAGTGACTGTGGAGGCCAATTCTGGACCCACACGTCCTTCCACAGGGGGGACATTGGTGTCCGGGCAGGAGTTGATCATGGTGTGGATTTGCCAAGCGTGCCTTCTTCTTAGCACGGTTCTCCCTTGCGTCCTGAGTTCGAGTGTCTTCAAAGCCCATGACACCTTTGGTAAAGGGTGTTCTCCAACTGGAGCACTCGCAGGCCAGTGTTTCCCAGATGTCAGTGTGTATACCACATTTTTTTAGATTTGCCTTGAGACAGTCTGTAAACCTCTTGTTGACCACCAGAATTACGCTGTCCGTGGTCCTGATGTCTGCTTAAAAAGACTTGACCTGACTCTGGCTACATAACTTTTTGAAGATATCTGAAGACAGTCCTGTACTGGGAAGTTTTAAATGTTTGATGTTTTTTTATGTTTTTTTATATGCTGCAAGCAGCACAGAGTGGCTGGGGAAACACACCGCCAGATGTGTGGGACATATTACTACTACTACTAGGCCCACCCTAGTAGTACCATAAAGAACCATAAAGTACCCTAGCCATACCATAAAGAAGGCTGATCGCTGAAGAATGGATGCTTTTGAATAATGGTGTTGGAGGAGACTGTTGAGAGTCCCATGGACTGCAAGAAGACCAAACCTATCCATTCTTAAGGAAATCAGCCCTGATTGCTCACTGGAAGGACAGGTCCTGAAGCTGAGGCTCCAATACTTTGCCCACCTCATGAGAAGAGAAGACTCCCTGGAAAAGACCCTGATGTTGGGAAAGATGGAGGGCACAAGGAGAAGGGGACGACAGAGGACGAGATGATTGGACAGTGTTCTCGAAGCTACAAACATGAGTTTGACCAAGCTGCGGGAGGCAGTGGAAGACAGGAGTGCCTGGCGTGCTCTGGTCCAGGGGGTCACAAAGAGTTGGACATGACTGAATGACTAAACAACAACTAGGCCCACCCAGAA
Source organism: Podarcis siculus (assembly GCA_034642415.1). Lineage (NCBI taxonomy): Eukaryota > Metazoa > Chordata > Lepidosauria > Squamata > Lacertidae > Podarcis > Podarcis siculus. The sequence continues at coordinate 5,183,034 of JAXCMG010000049.1, read as the reverse complement.
GAGACTCAGCTTAACCACATCCACTTCCACCATGAGTCTCAAGCCCCAACAGAACAGGGTAGTTTCCCCCCACCATGACATGCTGGCAGGTGATTCCCACCTTATCCCTGCTGCACGTGTAGTTCCTGTCTCTGTCACACTTTGCAGGGCGGCAGGGAGGAGTTCACACTAAGCTCAGCAACCCATCCCCAACCCTACCATTAGGGTAGATGGAGGTGGCTTCTGTAGAATAAGTTGAGAAGGGAGTGCCAAGTTGTCCTCTGCCTCAGGCAGCAACACGTCTTGGGCCAGGACCACGTTCAGCAGGAAGGCCAGCCTCATGTTTTAGAGAAAAACAGAGCCCTGGATATTTGGGTCATGGGGCGTGGAGGAGACTGGCTTGACATGAAACGAAGCTGTGACACTTAGGAATAACAGATATCTGAATATAAAAGGATGTCTGGCAGCTTTAAAGATAAGACAGCTTGTTGTTATCATCCAGTGATGTTGAATGCTTGTGGGACAGGCTTGTATTAGACCTCAACTATGATTTCAAGAATTGGTGTCTGAATTTTCTTACTCTCCTTTTCCCTTTCCTCTCCGTTCAATTTTCTTTCTGCATCATGTTAGGAACTGTCTCTGTACAGCACTAAGACAATTTTAGGTGCTTAAGCAGAGACAACAACAACAACTGGATTCTGCACACACAGGCCTAGGGTTGCCAATGCTTATTCTGGTTGGTTTTCACCCAAATTAGTTCTTATTTCACACATATACCAGAATGCCAGGGCAGAGCACAAGGCCATTCATGGTGCGCTGGTGAGCTTCTGGAGAATTTGTCTATTTATGGCCTACTGGTTGTGCGGGATTCTCATAAAAAATAGTGGACAAGGGGAACCTCAGCCTGATCCAGCAAGGTACTTCTTATGCTCTTAAGTAAGAAGGGAAGGCCATTTTCAACCCACTTAACATAGATTCAATTAAGTCTTAATTGTTAAAATATCCTGCAAATGCATTCATGCTTTGTAAATTCAAGAGTGCGCTGATGGATCACTGGGATCCCACAGCTTCCCTATCTTCTAATATGTGATCTGCTTTTTAAAAGTGCTCTGTGATTGCTTTTTGCAGTTTGTTTCATTTGTTTTGTTCTTAAGTTGCAATTTTATCTCATTTAAGGTCGTAGATTTCTCTTATTTTGCACTGTGTTGATTTTATGCACTTTTTGTAGAAAGGTGGGGTATAAAAGTGGCAGTAAACTAAAGTCAAAGAATGAAATGATGAAGTCAACACATCCCTGCAGCTTCATTTGTTTGAAGCTGCTCTTTATCCATTTTTTTGGCAGCATTCAAAACAACAACACATGCGGAGGCAGCTCTCATGGGCAAATTATTTTCCCCTGTCCCATCAGCCCTGAGTGTTTTGTGTTGTGGTGTTAAAACACTGACTGGAGGCCTTGCCCCATGGAAATCACCACCACACATTGGACCACAGAGGTGACAATATCAGCATCTTGGTTAATCTCAAATTGCCTTGTTTTCCTTACTTTTTTTGTTCCTGTTTTCACTGCAAATGCCTGCACATAAATGAGCAATGCAAATTATGCAAGTCATTACAGCAGCAGCAAAAGACATTATCTAACTAATGTGCTTTGCATTTCAGAGATACGTTATGGATTCATATAACTGCAGTCATATTTCATGTCCAAAATGTTTCTCAATTAAAGCATTTGTATTCCATTCTTTTAATTAATCATAGATTGTATTTAGCTGCTGAGGAAGCTCTGATACCAGGTTCCAGCTAGTTCCTTCCCAGCCCCATTCCATGAGACACCCTGCAATGGTCTTCCCAAAGGATGGAGGACCAAATGGAGAGCTCTGCTGGATCTGACCTAAGGCTTATCTAGTCCAGTATCCTGTATCCTACAGAAGTTAACCAGATACCCTTGGCAAGCCCACAACAGGACATGAGAGCAAAGATCCTGCTGCCTCTGATCCTGGAAGAAGCATAGACCTATCATGACTCAATTAAAACATCCATGACAGATGGCCATCCAATCTCTGCTTAAAATCCTTCCCAAAAAAGAAAGTATACAATCTCCCGAGGGAGACCATCCCATTGCTGAACAGCTCTTATAGTCTGAAAGTTCTTCCTGATGTTTACTCAGAATCTCATTTCTTGTACGTTGAAGCCATTGGTGTGATGGCCTGGGATTCGGATTCGGATGCTGAACCTGAGGAATCCCAGCCTGCACCGGATCTCCCGCCTCCAGAACCAGCTGAGCCGGGGCTGGGGCATGAGCCTGAAGGGTCCTCACCTGTGCTGGATCCTCAGGTGCAGGCACCAGCTGACTCTGCTCTGGCTCCTGAAGTGATGGAGGACCCATTGCCTGCAGGTGCTCCACTCTCAGCCCTGTCAGAAGAAGCTGAGGTTGCCTCTGGGTCTGGTTACCCTCCAGCCTCTCCTGAGGTGCAGAGGCTCAGGGCAGAGAGGTGGAGGGAACTAAGTTCCTGCAGGAGGAGTGCTCGCCTCCAGGCCAGGAGAGGCCCTGTGGGTCAGGGCCGCCCTATGCCTCGGACTCCCTGCCCTGCGCCCAGCTTCAGCTTTGATGGACTGCCTCCATATTGAACCTTTGACCTCGGACTGGACTCGGACCTCGCCTCTCGGTAAACCCATGGGATCAGCACAATTGGTTTGGATCCCAGCCTCCAGAACAGGAGAAAACAAGCTTGCTCCATCCTCCGTGTCAGCCCTTAAGATATTTGAAGATGGTTATCTTATCTCCTCTCAATCTCCTCTTTTTCAGGCTACCACAACACAACCAATTCCCTCAACTATTCCTCATAAGGCTTGGTTTCCAGTTTATTATCTTGATCACCTTCCTCTGTACACGTTCCAGCTTGTCAATATCCTTTAATTGTGGTGCCCAGAACTGGACACAGTATTCCAGCGAGGGTCTGAACAAGGCAGAACGGAGCAGGGCTATTATTTCTCTTGATCCAGACATTATTTTGTTGGACTTCAACTCCCATCATGCCTAAGAACCAACCATGCTGGCTGAGGCTGGTGAGAGTTGGAATCCAACAACATTTGGAGGGTCACAGGCTCCCAACCCTTGAAATAAGAGAAATCTGGGACTCAAAGAGGAATGTGGGAATGCAGGGGCCTGCCTTATACCAAATCAGACCATCGGTATTGCCTAAACTGACTGGCAACAGCAGCATGTTTGCTGTGAACTAAGCCCCACTTTATTCAGATAGGTTTACCTCCAAGTAAGTGTGCAGAGAACTGCAATTTTAACACACACACACACACACACACACACACACATATATATATATATATATATATATGTAAATTTGCTTATTTTGCAAAACATAAATCACAGAATCTGGTTTTAGTTGACAAAGGAGCTGGCTTTAACACAATCAGTATATTCCATTTATTCTTCTTCTACACAGCCCTGCCTGTAGCTCACCCAGATGGCAGAATCGGAAGCCGGGTACGCTGAGCCATCCAGACAGTCATGTTTGATGATCGAAGCAGTCCCTTGAAATCTATTAATCGCTAATGCTCAAAGCACTTTTACAGCCATGAGTCAGGCACTATATCAATTCTGAACACTAGTGCCGATATTATTTTAGGTCAAAAAGGATTAGACAGGGGAGAACCATGGATGGCCTTTGGCCAGGAATTGTCACAGAATCTAACCAGCAGGATATTGGGGAGGGGAGGGGGGCTTGCGCAGGCAGGGGAAGAGCACAGCCCTGGAAATCTGTCAATTCATCTGCAGTCCTGGGACCAAGAAAATACTGGTAGGTTTGCCAGAAGGCAAGCAAGTATTCCTGACTAACGGGAGAAGGAGGAGTCTGTAAAACTAAGGAGGACAGACGGGGGTCTCAAACCCACCTATGCCTATATTTCATACCATGTTATGGTGATTATTCCTTGGTGGCTTTGGGTTTAAATTCAATTATTGATTCCGCATAATATGTTATTTTTGTTGCAAACAGTTAAGAGGTCCTATGTACCAAAGGTATGCAAGCCTTTTCCTTCGGAAAAGGGTGACTTTGGTTGACCAAACTGCTACGGTTCTTCGGTTCATCATTTCAATGTGACCACAATAAATGCTGTTTAAAAATACACAAGTTTCCCCCCCTTTTTTTTGCATCTCCCCATCTTTTTAGAATAACTGAGAGAGGGCTTTTAAAACCTGGTGAGAATGTTGACCCCTATACCCCCATCAACTCCCTATGACTGGTTTCCAATCAGAAGGGTAGGCAATGAGAAGAATTACTGATGAAAGAAGAATGGCGGACGAAATTAATGGACTATGCAGAATTAGATAAATTAACAGGAAGGATTCAAAACCTGCAGGACCAGAGATTCTTAGAAGACTGGAGTAAATATATGAACTATTTGAAAAGCAACTGTAATGAACAGATTATGCTAGTAGGACTGCGTAATCCTTACTGAGTAATCCTTATTGCAAGAAAGACTATGAGGAGAATTATTCGTTAATGATAATTAAGAGTAATAAAGAAATTAAGAAATGCAGAATAAGTGGTAAAAAACGGAAACTCACCAGAGGTTGTTGACAGAAGTCTAAAATGTTGTATAAGACAAGAAGTCATGTTAAATGACTGTTGGAAATGATATGTTAAAAAATCAATGAAAATGTATATTAAAAAAACAACAGAATGGGTAGGCAATGGCCCATGCAAGGGGGAGATTCAGTAATCCCAGGGCTCCAGGAAGAAAGGAAGGCAAGATCAGCACCCTGGAGAGAGGCAAAGGGGTCGGTTTCAGAACCATGGTTGGTGATTCTGCAGCTGAGGCAAAACATACAAGTTGCCTCATAGTGTCCTGGAGCAACCGGCAGATCTTTATAGGCTGGGCTAGGTACTCATTGACTAGAAGCCCCACACCCTGAATACTGCATCTGACCAGTTAAAGAACTGTTGCCTTCGCCTGCACCAGTTGGCTTCTTCTATGCCCTGGTGATGTATGGAAGTGAGAGCTGGACCATAAAGAAGGCTGATCGCCGAAGAATTGATGCTTTTGAGTTATGGTGCTGGAGGAGACTCTTGAGAGTCCCATGGACTGCAAGAAGATCAAACCTCTCCATTCTGAAGGAAATCAGCCCTGAGGGCTCACTGGAAGGACAGATCCTGAAGCTGAGGCTCCAAGACTTTGGCCACCTCATGAGAAGAGAAGACTCCCTGGAAAAGACCCTGATGTTGGGAAAGATGGAGGGCACAAGGAGAAGGGGACGACAGAGGACGAGATGGTTGGACAGTGTTCTCGAAGCTACAAACATGAGTCTGACCAAACTGCGGGAGGCAGTGGAAGGCAGGAGAGCCTGGCGTGCTCTGGTCCAGGGGGTCACGAAGAGTCGGACATGACTAAATGACTAAACAACAACAACAACAATGCCCTGGGGTATCAAGCTGTAGGGATACCACCTTGGCAAAGTCCTGAAAGACCTGCTCCCTGTCTTGCAGGCCCTTTCCCACCTGGAAAGGTGGCATGCAGATAAAATGATGGACTGATCCTCGGAGGAGTCTGGTGGCAGGAGTGTTTCCTTGGGGTTGGGGTGGGGGGAGAAGCCATCCCCACTGCCTGTAGATCTGCATTGGACAGACCAGGGAGTGGCTCTAACTCCTCCTTAGGGCTGCCATTGCTGGAGGACGTTGCCTCCAAGGTTTCCTGGTCTGGGGCCATCACACCCTGCTGCCAAATCTGAAATGGCCCCCTTGGCAGATGTACAATAGGGAACGAGATCATCAACAGAGCAGTGGAGCAGAAGCATTATAAACAAAAAGGCAAGACAGTTTTGGCTAAATACAAGGACTTATTACAGGCTGACCTGGCTCAGGAGGAGACTAACCTGAGGCTGTCTAGCAAATCAGAACTTCTAGTATTTTTCTCACTGTCCCTCCTTATAAAAGGCTTGTCCATGCACTGACGTGGCACAGCCACCCGCTTGATGGCTTTCCCACCTGCTCTGTTAACAGAACTGTCTGACTGCAGAAGCAAAAATGCACCAGCAATATTGCTAGGGATTGTAAGAGATGACAGGGAATCCCTGGTGTAGCATCCAATCTGGAAGAGCCAAGCCAGGATCCCAAACTGTCCAGCACCTACATTGTAGCCACCGCAGCAATATTGCCAATGAATGCAGCTTCTGGGAGCGACAAAATGTCTCGGGATCAGGGACAGCTCTCCCATTAGCCAGAGTGAGGCAGCTGCCTCAGGCAACAGATTTTGAGTCACGAAAAGGCAGCAAATTGCTCAGTTTTTAATTTGTAGCTGCCAGGGAAAGATGCTTGTGAGATTTTCTGCCTCGGGTGCCCAGATAACTTGACTGGCCTTGGGGTCCTCCTATATCTGCAGCTCAGGTGCTCAGAAGAGACACAGTAAAAGTGGGGCCTGAAATGGAGCCCCTTTATCTTTTTTCCTCAGATGTTTCAGTTCTTATTCTTAAAATAAAGCCTGTGGCTTTCCCAGCTTTGACCACCTGCTTGCATTCTGCTGTCCCGTGCTGGCTCCAGTCCTGACAGTCTGCCTCTCCACCCACCCACGGTTCCCATTCATATTCATTTCTATATTCTGCTGCTGAACTCTGTCGACTGCGATCTTATCTATCCATCCCAGCTGAACTTTCACAAATAAACCTACAGGTTGATCCTTGGACATTGCTGAATATCTCCACCACCCTTAAGATCAATGGTGTCCTTATTTTTTCACTCGCTTCTTTTCAATAGCACATATTCCCCCTCTTTCTTCAATTCCTTGTCTATAGTTTTGCCTATCCCTCCCCAAGGCCTCTGCTTTTGTCCCTTCAACTAACCTGCACCTGGTATCCCTACCTGCTTCCTACCTTAGCCTCCCTGAAGGCCTTTACGTCAGTTTCCTGTCCTGATAAGAGCATAGGCCAACAGCTGCATAATTATACACTTATTTATAAAACTCACCACCCTCCCTCTACTTCCCTCCACAGCAATTCAATTTCTTTATATTTCTTTCTACCTTTCCCCCCTTGCGGTCTAAAATAAATTATTTTTGTTAAATTCTGATTTTTCCTTCTTTCTTTATGGGTTTTGTTATTGCTTACATTTTTTATTCTAAGCCTATTAGCATGTCATTTTTAGAACAATATTTTGACATATAATCTTCGAAATACTTCCACTCCATTCTTAACTTTTGATTTGATTGATATCTTATAATTCAAGTTAATTTTGCCAATTCTATATCCACTCCTCCTTTGTTGGTGGGTCCTGAGGTTTCCATTTAGTGGCAATCACTACCCTGGCAGCTGTTGTTGCAATATATCTATTCCACAGGCTCTTTGTGAGTTTCCCCCACCCATTTTACCTGCCAGCTCCATATATATACACACCTGTACTGCCTACACACAAACACACACACGTACATACTGCCAACATTCTGTTATCCCTTTCTCAGTTTTCCTGCTCATGGACCCCATAACTCTGCATCTAGAAGTTCCAAACAACCTTTCCTGTTCAGCTGCCTGCATGCTCACATCTCCGCTGAGGGGTGCTGGGGTAGCAACTGCCAGGCTATCTCTACCATGCCATGCTCTTAGGATTCCTTTGGCTTATGGCTTGGGGAGTGGGGCCAGCAGACAGGATTCGAAGGAAGGCTTGAAGTGGGTACAGGAGAAACTGGGAACAACATGACAGGTAGGCAAAGACAGCTGTAATGTTGGCACTGCCAGCACCCCACAACTGCTTTTATCTTGTTAGCAGGAATTCCTTGGCTTCCCCTTCGACATACTTTTTGATTCCATGCCCCTAATTCCATAGTGGGGTCCCACAGCAGGACCCCGTTCCTGCCAGGCTGTGAGCAAATCCTGGAGGGAACTAACAGGGAATGGGAGCCAGGCAGCTGTTGCAGAAGCAGGCACAAGACTAACAGATATCTGCAGGCAGGCTCTGCAGGATATGTAGGAGGGCTCCTTGCATCTCCTGTTGGTGGGGGGTGGCCAGCTCCCATCAGCCCCCCACTGGCAAGGGCAATGGTCAAGGTTGATGGGAATTGTAGTCTAGCACTCCTGGGCTAGAACAACCAGGACATTTCAGAGCTGTGCTCTGCTGCCAGCCATGCAAGGCTGCATATCAAAGAACTCCCAGGGTGACACTGCCCACCCAGGGACTCCATGTGCCTCTCCTATCCTGGAAGGGCAATGAAATATTTCCCTAGGCTCTAGGCAGTCAGATTGCTCTTATTCCCTTGCCTCAGGGACTTGCGTTACACAGGAAGCTGCCTTTTACTAGGGACTCAGCTACACAGCTGCAAATAAATCATTTTAAATGTAAAGTGCAGTATACAAATGTGACACTAGATGGCGAGAGCAAGCTATGTGAAATTCAATGTATTTTTTCAAAACTTTTACATTATTATTTTAAAAAAGCATTTTCACGACGTTTTTTATGTGTGTGTAGATTCCACTTAGGTCAGACCATGGATCCCTCTAGCACTGGGGTGGCCAACATGGCATCAGCCAGATGTTCCTGGCCAACAGCTCCCATTATTCCAGATCATAGGTAGCGGATGGCATCTGGAAAAAGCCACATTTGCTATCTCGCCTAGCTCAATATTGTCCACACCGACCGCAGCAAATCTCCAGAGACTCAGGCAAAAGGCTCTCTCATCCTCTATTCTCTGACCCTCTTACTTGGGGATAATAATAATAATAATAATAATAATAATAATAATAATAATAAATTTTATTTATATCCCGCCCTCCGAAGCCGGGCTCAGAGCGGCTAACAACAGTAAAATGGTAAAACATTCTAAAATCATTTCATTATAAAAATAATTCCAATCAAATTAATAGCAACCATTTGGGCTACAAGTTCTGTGAGGATTGCCAAAGGAGGGAGTCAGGCTGTGCCCTGGCCAAAGGCCTGGTGGAACAGCTCTGTCTTGCAGGCCCTGTGGAAAGATGTCAAGTCCCGCAGGGCCCTAGTCTCTTGTGACAGAGCGTTCCACCAGATCCACCAGATACCAGGGACTGATCCTGAGACCTTCATCAGGCAGAGCAGGTGCTCTGTCACTGAGCTATGGCTCACTCCCAATGCTTTCTTCTCCCCATCCTGCAAGTTCCCCCCGAGGCTGCATTGCAACACAGTTAAGGGTCCCTGCATCAAGAGTGTTCAGAGCTCAACATGGAGCAATGAAACAGCCATGCTGGCCTGCTAGTTGCCCAGCTCCTGGCCCTTGACTAAGAAGAGAAAATTTTAACAGCTCAGCCCTAGATTGGAGTCATGACCTCTTGCCCTGGGCACTTTTCTCTGCTGAGAGCCTCCTCCCCTGCCTCACTAGCTCTCGATAACTTCCAGCAAAGGAGGTTCCACAAACGTCAGGGTCTTTTGATGAACAACTCTTATGGATAATCCTAATATTGTTTCCTCTTAGGCCTACCTTTTTGTAATTAAGACCCCATCCACACTTTACATTTAAAGCAGTATCATTCCACTTTGCTCAAAGAATCCTGGGAACTTTAAGGGTGCTGAGAGTTGTTTGAGACCCCCTATGGCACTGTGGGTTAAACCACAGAGCCTAGGACTTGCCGATCAGAAGGTCGGCGGTTCGAATCCCCGTGACGGGGTGAGCTCCCGTTGCTCGGTCCCTGCTCCTGCCAACTTAGCAGTTCGAAAGCATGTCAAAGTGCATGTAGATAAATAGGTACTGCTCCGGTGGGAAGGTAAATGGCGTTTCTGTATGCTGCTCTGGTTCGCCAGAAGCGGCTTAGTCATGCTGGCCACATGACCCGGAAGCTGTACGCCGGCTCCCTCGGCCAGTAAAGCGAGATGAGCGCCACAACCCCAGAGTCGGCCACAACTGGACCTAACAGTCAGGGGTACCTTTACCCTTTACCTATTCCATTCACAGAGCTGCAGTTCTCAGTGTTCCCTCCTGGAAAAGGGGATTGACTGTTGAATTACACTTGGAATTCAAGTGCTATGATAGTGCTTTAAACGTACGGTGCAGATTTGACCTCATTGCTTCTTCGCCTGCTTTATTTATATCCCATCTTGCCTTTCAGGAGCTCAAGGTTGGCAAAACTAAACAAGACTCCAAACACAAGCTGCTTCCAGCAGAGGCTGGGGTGGGGACTGATCTGTGCTCCTCAAGACAGGCCGAAGACATCTCACTGCCTCAGGCAAATAACAAGATGGTGCACCCTCCTTCCATTTACAGAAGCTGACTGGATGGGCAGCTGAATCTAATTTCAACACCGGCAAGAGGATAGTGCCCACTACCACACCTGAGGGCAGCATGACAGTTGAGAGGGCACACTAAGACTCCATTGCCACTCACCCTGCCTAATGGTGGAGTTGGCCCTCCCCTCAGCCTGTTGAGACTCCTGCTGTGTACGGATTCGAAACCTGCGGGATCAGAGATTCTCAGAGGACTGGAGTAAATATGTGAACTACCTGAAAAGCAATTGTAATCAACAGATTACACTATTAGGATTGCAAGAAGTTTTGTAAGGAGGATCAGAAGGTCAGCGGTTCGAGTCCCCGTGACGGGGTGAGCTCCCGTTGCTCGGTCCCTGCTCCTGCCAACCTAGCAGTTCGAAAGCACATCAAAGTGCAAGTAGATAAATAGGTACCGCTCCGGCAGGAAGGTAAACGGCGTTTCTGTGCCCTGCTCTGGTTTGCCAGAAGCGGCTTAGTCATGCTGGCCACATGACCCAGAAGCTGTACACCAGCTCCCTCAGCCAATAAAGCGAGATGAGCACCCCAACCCCAGAGTCAGTCACGACTGGACCTAATGGTCAGGGGTCCCTTTACCTTTACCTATTAAAAGTAATAGTGAAATTAATGAAATGCAGATTAAGTGATAAAGAGTGAAAAATCTTCAGATGTGGTTGATGGAAGTACAAAACACTGAATAAGATGAGAAAATATGTTGTATGGTGGTTTTTTTGAAATTTCATGTAAAAATTAATAAATATATATATATATATTTAAAAAGAGACTCCTGCTGTGTACACATTTAAAGCACAAGACTTCCCTCAAAGAATCATGGGGACCGTGGTTTGCTAAAGGTGCTGGGATCTGCAGCTCTGTGAGAGCGAAACTACAGTTCCCAGGATTCTTTGGGGGAAAACTATGTGCTTTCGTTGTATGGTCTGCATGCAGTCTCTTCCTCCGCTGAGAAGACTGTTTTTCTCCTAGCTGAACCTATTCTCAGGCTTCAAGTCTGGCTAGGAGAAAAGAGTGTGGGAGAGGAGGGCTTTTGAAGCAGTGGGTTGGGGGGAAAGCCCCCCACCCCCACGACTCTACTGTGTAACAGCTTGGCACAGTCCATGCTTGAAAGGCCAGGTCTGCTTCTGGCACGTCAAGTTCTGTCCTCCGTAACAGGACACTGACCTGAAAGAGGATTGATCTGACCGAGGTTGGCAGTCCTTTTTGTTCTCTGATGAGCCGGCACCTTCTCTTGGGACGGGGACTGGTGCTAGAAGATTGCAGAAAGCTAAATAGCTTATATAGCAACATCATTAATCTAACTAAAGTGATCTGCTATTATGTAATAAAATACGCTCAGAAATGACATTACTAATTTAATGGGAGCGGGGATAAATCAAATGGCTCGTAAGGAGAAAAAGAGACCCAGCAAAGCCATCACGGCAAAAGAGGAACCCTGCAAGGATAAGCCTGGCTTTCATTAAAAATACCCAAGGCCAATTCAAGACGCAGGCGTTTCTCTGGAGGAGCCAGGCAGCAGGGGAGAGCTAGGAGGGAAGGGGCTGGTTTGCCCCTGGAAGCAGGAGGGCTGCCATCGTTACAAGCACACGATCTCCACACTACAAAAAAACCCCTCTTCACCTGCTTATTTCTGCACATTTAAATTGTTGTGAAAAGCACAAGAGCATTCTAGGCTGCTCCCCCCTCCCCTTCCGGGCAGTTGGCAAACCTATACTCAATCACTTTCGGATGGAGCAGTTGGGAAATAGATGCCATGGAACATAATATTGATTCTGTTACTTGGCATTCATATTGTGCTTTAGGTGTATGGCGTACCTCGTCTCAGTAATCTGCACAACAGTCCTGTAAAGCAGGCCAGTAATATAATGATTATTATTATTATTAATTTTCGGCATATCATTTTCAACAGTAATTAAACATATTTTAACATCTTATGCAATTTTTTGACTTCCATCAATCTCGTCTGAGAATTTTCCAATCTAATCTCTAAATACACATTTCCCCCTTCTTCAATTACATTTAATTCATAACTAATATCCCTATTCTTTCTCTAATTTGCAACGTTTCATACATTTTTCCTTACACAGCTTCTTGTAGTCCTACTAGCGTAATTTGTTGGTTACAGTTGCTCTTCAAATAATTTGTATATTTCTTCCAATCTTCTGTGAATCTCTGGTCCCGCAGGTTTCGAATCCTTCCTGTCATTTTGTCCAATTCTGCATAGTCCATCAAGGCCAGTCATATTATTAATGCTCACATTTCAGATGGCAGGCTATGTTGAGAGAGGGTAGCTAACCCTAAGACCACCTAGCAAGTTCATGGCTGAGGTGAGAGATGAACTGGGAGCTTCCCAGCCTGGCCTCTTAGCTACTATGCGTCACTGTCTTTCTTAAACATCCCATGTCTAAAAATTCTGTGCTAAGATTCTAGAAGAGCTCCCAGATTGGATGCACGAAACCTTAAAATCAATGATACAGATCAATAATATATGCACAGCGTGTACATTTTAATATAATTCTAGGATGGTCTAGGCTGGGATTTGTTTGCAAACTCTGCCTTTGCCACAAATTCATTCCCTGAGCAGTTAAAAACATAGGGAGGGCCGTGCTGGATCAAACCAAAGGTGTCTGAAATTCTGTTCCTGTTACGTTGTGGGTGAACATATCAGATGACACAGCGATTCTTCAGACAGCTCTTGTTTATTCACATGCCAGAACAGAACTGAACTGAAGGGTTCAGCCAGCCTACTTTTATAGAACTCAACTACAAAGCAACAGTAACAACTTTCTGTAACTATCAAATCACTGAACATCACTTTCAATTCCTTATTTGCATATGCGGACCTGAGTGAAAACTATCTACTGTATTCCCCTGCTGGCCCAGGGTGAGAACTTCAGTACATAACTGTTTCCAAAGTGGTCAGACAGACGCCTACGGGAAGCCCCCAGTTAGAACTGGGGGACTCTCCTGCTAGCTATTTTAAATAGTTGAATTTTAAATTGTTGTGACTTGCCTTGAGACAATAATAATAATAATAATAATAATAATAATAATAATAATAATAAATAAATATTTATTTATTTATTTATACCCCACCCTCCCTGGCCAGAGCCAGGCTCAGGGTGGCTAACACCAGTAAAATTACAATAAAAACATAATGGGGGGGGAGGACAATTTAAAATACAGGTTAAAAATACAATTTAAAATGCAGCCTCATTTTAATAATAGCCCACAGATCAAGGGAGAAGGGAGGGGAATAAATCGAATTAAACCACAATAATGATGATCCCCATCAACTGGTATTCAGGGGCACACTCTGTTTGATACTGAGGGTGATATACAGCCATCATATTCTTTTCCATGAATTTCTAGCCCCCACTTAAAGCCAGGTGGAGGAGGATGAGAGGACAGAGGGTGAAGAAAGAGCTGTGAGGGGAGGGGGGCCCTTTCCCCATCTTTTGGACCCCCTGGGAAACTCGACAAACCTACTGTACCTGGAACTGGGGGTGGAGAGTGCAGCTGAATGGGACTCGGCTGTGGGAAGGCTGAGCAAGTTCCACCCGCCTTGGCGCCTGCCCATAAATAGCAAGACTAGAGCGAGAGACTAGGGTGAGGTCTGAAAATGATTTGATATTGATTTATAGGCATTAGTAAATTTGCATTAATGTAACATTGCATTAATGTAACATTGCATTAATGTAACAGGTGGCACTGTGGTCTAAACCACAGAGCCTAGGGCTTGCCGGTCAGAAGGTTGGCGGTTCGAATCCCCGTGACGGGGTGAGCTCCCGTTGCTCTGTCCCTGCTCCTGCCAACCCAGCAGTTCGAAAGCACGTCAAAGTGCAAGTAGATAAATAGGTACCGCTCCAGTGGGAAGGTAAACGGCGTTTCCGTGCGCTGCTCTGTTTCGCCAGAAGCGGCTTAGTCCTGCTGGCCACATGACCCGGAAGCTGTATGCCGGCTCCCTCGGCCAATAAAGCGAGATGAGCGCTGCAACCCCAGAGTCGTCCGCAACTGGACCTAATGGTCAGGGGTCCCTTTACCTTTTATCCTCTCCTGCCACCCTGAACATTCCCACAAAAGACAAGAGAGTGCCTTCTCCTTGTGGGATGTGAAACACAAGAGCAGTCAAGCTGTCTGCGGACAAACGCTGGCTCCCTCGGCCTATAGAGTGAGATGAGCGCGCAACCCCAGAGTCATCCGTGACTGGACCTAACGGTCAGGGGTACCTTTACCTTTTTAACATTCTTATATGTAACTGTGTACTCTTGCCATACTTGTTTTAAGTTGTCTGTCACTGCCTCAGTTTTCTGTATACCACTTAGAGATATTTTTAATATATTAAGTGGTATAGAAATTAAATGATCAATAATCAATTCAAGTTGATAGCAGTCACTATATCTTGTGGCAGCGAGTTCCATCATTTTAAACTATGTGCCATGTGAAGAAGTAAGCCCTTTGTTTTGTTTGTCCTGAATTCAGGTTCATTGGATGAGAAAGGCCTACTTTCTCCACATCCTAATTTCACATCCTTCACTTCCAACTGAAACCAGATATGTTGTAACCCTCCCTAAAGGGGAGTTATTCTAGGACCTTGGTTGTTTTGGTTATCTTTTTCTGCATTCTACACACATACACCCCCCCCCCTCAGTTATTAAACCGCCTGCTTTCTGTGAAGCCTTTGGCTTAATCACTTAATCCCACACCCAAAGCAAAACACGGGCTAAGTACATGTAACTACATTTCCTCACATTCATCCCTTGTTAACCCTTGGCACTGCCTTTTCTTTTGTTCCCCTTTGCGGTCTCCCTTAACTGGTGAAATCTGTACTGTAGTCTCCTCAGGGCAGAGACCTAGCCTCTGTTTGTTTGTCTGTCTGTTTGTTTATTTGTACGTACAGTGAAGGAGACAGCAGAAAGGAGCAAAAGAAAGTGGGAAAACATTCACGAGGAATGACTGTGAAACAATGAGTGACGGCTAGGCACATATGAAGTTACTATGCAAATGAATAAAACAGAATCATTATTTAACAATTGCAGAATCCAAAAGATGGAGTCCAGTCCTCATCCCAACTGCCTGCCATTTCACATATGGGCCTAAACCAGATGTGAGGAACCTTTGGTCCTCCAGATGTTGCTAAACTACAACTCCCATCAGCTATCGCAAGCACTGTGAATAGTTAGGCATGGTGGGTGTTTGTGGTAAGGTGCGTCTCCCTGTCACTTTACTCACTGCAAAAAGCCCAGTCCTTTGGAGAAGGGAGCTTGTGTTGCAAGACCTCCCAATCTACTATAATTCTGCAAACGGAATTTACCGATATGTGGTTGAATCCCAGTCAGAAAAAGCAATGGTCAACTCTAGAATACCCCTTTGCCCTTTCCCTAAGGCTCCATCTGCATGATGCATTTAAAGCAGTACTATATCACATTAAGGGATGCGGGTGGCACTGTGGGTTAAACCACAGAGCCTAGGATTTGCTGATCAGAAGGTCGGCGGTTCGAATCCCCGCGACGGGGTCAGCTCCTGTTGCTCGGTCCCTGCTCCTGCCAACCTAGCAGTTCGAAAGTACGTCAAAGTGCAAGTAGATAAATAGGTACCACTCCGGCGGGAAGGTAAACGGCGTTTCCGTGCGCTGCTCTGGTTCGCCAGAAGCGGCTTAGTCATGCTAGCCACATGACCCGGAAGCTGTACACCGGCTCCCTCGGACACTAAAGCGAGATGAGCGCCGCAACCCCAGAGTCGGCCACGACTGGACCTAATGGTCAGGGGTCCCTTTACCTTCACGTATATCACATTAAACAGTCATTATACCCCCAAAGAATCCTGGGAATGGTAGTTTGTTAAGGGTGCTGAGGGTTGTAAGCAGACTCCCCCCTTCCTATCAAGAGAAGTACAGTGGTTTAACAGTTAATCCATCTTCCCAGGAACTGTACCTCTATGAGGGGAACAGGGGTCTCCGGACAACTCCCTTACGAAACTACAGTTCCCTTGATTCTTTGCAGGGAAACCACGGCTGTTTAAAGTGATACGATTCCGCTTCACGTGTATAGTGAAGATGGGCCCTAGGTGACAGCCCTTCAAATATTTGAAGAGTGCTAACGTACCCTGTTATTTCAAATATTTCCTCACAGGATTTGTTTCCTAACCCCTGGCCATCTCTGGCGCTCTCCTCTGAATACATTCTAATTTGTCTATAGCCTTCTGAAAGTGCTGTGTGCTGCTCAGGGCACCGGAATCTAGATGAGGAGTGACTTGTGCATAATAAAGTGGAACTATTACTTCCCACGATTTGGAAACTGTGGTTCTATTAATGTAACTTACAACCTCATTAGACTTTAATGTCCAAGAAGGAGAAGGCAGGATGGGGTGGGCGGGGGGGGGGGGGGAGAGACAGAGACCTATTTCCTGGACTTAAAGGTTGACCCACCACCCTAAACATCACAATATATCCTTTCCTAAACATATTCCTATCTCTTAAAGCTGCGAGATTCTTAGTTCTAGGCAGACCAATCTCTCCAACAATTAAAAACAACAAAAACCTCTCTATTGCATTAAAAGCTAAATCTGCAAGTGCTCAATATAGGCGGTGAGCATCCTTGCTCTGCTCGCTAATTTGTTTACACAATTATGAGAGGCTTTTCACAGAAGGCGCAGCGAGTCGAGAGAGTGAAGAAAAGAGTCTTGAGAAAACGAAGGGCCTTGGAATCACTTTCATCGGGAATCATGAGTAATGTGGCCTTAAAGGGCTTTTTTTTCCAGCTGGAACTCACTGGAACCGAGTCCTGGCACCTCTCAGTTGGGCGCCTTTGCCATTACAGTGGTACCTCAGGTTAAGTACTTAAGTCATTCTGGAGATCCGTTCTTAACCTGAAACTGTTCTTAACCTGAAGCACCAATTTAGCTAATGGGGCCTCCCGCTGCCACTGCGCTGCCGCCGCCCGATTTCTGTTCTCATCCTGAACCAAATTTCTTAACCTGAGATACTATTTCTGGGTTAGCAGAGTCTGTAACCTGAAGCGTCTGTAAACTGAAGCGTATGTAACCCGAGGTACCACTGTATAAGAGAACAAAAGAGTTTCAGCACCTCTTTTTCTAGGAAAATAGCACTGTGGCCTTTGATGCTGTGGCACCACGGACAGAGCAGAGGCCTTGCTTAGGCCTAGCAGAGCCTTGGAGCTCACCCACACTCCCGCTTGTCCATCTAGTCCATGCGTAGGCAAACTAAGGCCTGGGGGCCGGATCCGGCCCAATTGCCTTCTCAATCCGGCCCACAGATGGTCCGGGAATCAGCGTGTTTTTACATGAGTAGAATGTGTGCTTTTATTTAAAATGCATCTCTGGGTTATTTGTGGGGCATAGGAATTTGTTCATTTTCCCCCCAATATATAGTCCGGCCCCCCCACAAGGTCTGAGGGACAGTGGACCGGCCCCCTGCTGAAAAAGTTTGCTGACCCCTGATCTAGTCCAGCCTCCAGTTCTCACAGGAGCCAGCCAGATGCAATAACAGGCAGGGAATCGCAGGGTAATTGTCCTCTCAGGCTTCTGAACTCATACCCTGTGTGTTTGCCATCTATCCCAACCGCACTTATGTCTCCCACTCCATGACTCTGGGACTGGGCAGTAAAAGGTCTTGGGTCAACCTTAAGCCCTTATTACCAAGCAGTGTCCAGACCCAACCTCCAGAGTGACAGCCTTCGCCTTTCCCCACTGTTCAGTTTTTCGCTTCTGCCCACCCAGATGGAAAAAAAAAATCAAAGCAAAGGCAAATTGGCAATTAGAGACTAATTACCTAACTTGCTCTATTTCACCTCTACAGGCGTCAAGGCGAAGAGAGTTTGCAAAGGGTAGGAAATGGGAGTGACAATAGGGCTGTAAAATAAACACCAAGGATCCCTCCTCTCCGCATTGGAGAAGGATATATTTTGCTGGCACAGATTATAAATACGGATGGCATGAAATATTCATATAATCCCCAGGTACCAGCTCACAGCATTTCCGCTCCAGTGGAAAGAGGATGCAGTAACCTTGTGTTGCAGATTGCCACAGTACGGAGGGGTGAGAAGCAGCGGGCAGGGGCTGCCGGTTCTGCACCGATGGGATCCGCTGGCTCGATGCAGGGAGGGGGTTTCAAAGCATGCAAGCTGGTAGGCCCCGGGTTAAGTCAGAGAGCCAGGAAAGTCAGCAGCCGCCACAACCCACCCATTGCATTTGTAGTGGCAGCATCTGCCACTAGGAGCCAAGATTTGGGGTGTGGGATGCGGTGTGTGTGTTTGTGTGTCTGGCGATGATTTGGTTTGTCAGGGAGTGTTTCCCTTGTGGTGGATGCACCAGTTCACATGTTTCAGAAAGAGTCAGCCTCCCTGCATTTTTCTGAAGGAGAAGGATGAGTCAGAAACATGCAGGCTGCCCAGGACGCAGCGGTAGTGTGTGGCAAGGCACACTTCTGACATCCTGCCTTGGCAAGTAGGGAGGGCTGCAGACCTTTAAACCCGCAGATCAATCCACTAAGATCCCGGGTTGATTAACCAGCTAAAGCCAGTCTGAACCGCTTGCGCAGTGCTGAGAGCAGTTTTGGCGCCGTTGTGTTAGTGTAATATAGGAAGTGTACAGGGCGCAGTTTGACAAGGGTGACTGGAGAATGCAAAATGTGGTAATAAGAGCAGAACACAGCTTCCTGAGAACTGGAGCTCTGACTTAACCGTGGGGTGGGGACAGGGGGGAAACAAGTTTGAATGGTCCAGCAGGGGCAGCTGAAATATCAAAACCCAGAGGGATGGCCGAGGAAGTGTTCCAGTGCATAGCGGGTAGGATGACTTGCAAAGCTCCCTGTTCCTCCCCATGACTAGCAAATCTGGAGTCAGTTATACAAAATAATAGAAATTATGCAGATAGGCTCAATGTGTACAGGCTTAATGTGCTCATCTGAAAGGTACTACAAGACTCTATGTAGGTTTTGCTGCAACAGACTAACACAGCTGTCTGTCCCACCGACTCCTGTCTCCTTTTCCGCACCCGCAAGGGCACAGTTGTTCTTCATCATAAGCCCTCTGGCATTTCTCCAGGTCCCTTCTCCTCTGCCCATTTTCCCAGGCTTTCTTCTCCATCATCTATGCTCCCCTCAAGTTCTTCTTTCTCTGGTCTCTTCTGACCCCTGCCTTGCTCCTCAACTACCTTCTCCCTCCCCCATAATGAACATACCATGCCATCACACCAGTTCAGCCAATCAGCTTTGGAAGCTTCACCCTATGCACCATGCAATATTGAAATGATATGGGGTGGGGTGCTACCAGGGGCTCCCAATAATTTTATTGATTGATTGATTGATTGATTGATTGATTGATATATTTGTATCACACCTTTCCTTGAAGGAGCTCAAGATGGTATATACACATCTTTTTCCCACTCCCATTTTATCACACAGGAAACCTGGGAGTTAGGTTAGGTTGTGGATGGTTCTGTTCCTTATTCCAGCACATCCCTTAGAATGGAAGAGGATCAGGAGAGAAAGAGAAAGAGAAAGGGGACAGGAAAAAGTTGCAGCCCTATCCACACTTAATCTGGGCATGTCTACTCAGAGAAGTCCCATTGAATGGAATGGAGTTTACTCTTTATGTCATTTTCAATAGCAGGCTACCATACTGCCTGCTTGGCTCTTTCATGGCATTTGTCTAGATCTTTATGTGCAACTTGAACAAACTATTGTGGGGATCCAGGTAAGCCCCACCCCGCATAATCGATCACATGATGAAGTGCACACGCACCATTTGAATGGAAGTGCCCATCAACTTTGGGGGGCAAGGCCCCCTCAGCCCCAAGGAGTTGGCTTCTATGATGTCCTTCGTTGATAAGGTCTAAGAACCTCCAGTTCACTCTGTGGTCCATGAACAGCAAAGAGCCTTCTAGTCATCTCTGAAGTCTTGTTAAGAGATTCAGGCCACCCTACTCTGATAAGAGTGTAGGCATGGCTTCTTGAAGGTCTTGATCTCCTGGAGTAGCATTTCAGTTGTGACTGGGTTTATTTTCAGATGCTAGTAGAGAACCATGCACAGCCCGGACATAAATTTTTACATTCTCTTCTAATTCCTACTTACATTGCTGAGCTTCATGGCAAGGTATTTGTTATGGCCAACTTTATTTCCAGGAACATGCCGAGTCACTGGGTTGAATCTCATAATTCTTATTATTCTTATTAATTGAATTTATATACCGCCCTATACCCAGGGGCCTCAGGGCGGTTCACAGATGTTGGCATTGCCATAGTGCTTGATCAAAATCTTTTCCTTTTATCAAGGTCACCAAAGATGTCAGGAGTCTGAGGGACATTCCAGGGTCCTTTGTTATTGTGCATTCATGATTATTTGTGTTCATGATGGTATCGGGGGTGGTTATCTGCAAACCAACATTCAGCACTGTTTGCACCTGCGAAAGGTCTGGGGTGAACATGCTGTTTCAGTTCCAGTCACTGTGTGTCCTGTAGTTTCCTGCTGAAATCCTGCAACTGAAATTCTGTAATCCCTAAAAGAAGGTAGGTTAAATAGGTATCTGTAAAAGATTTCACCTGCCCTAATGCTAGCAAGGCACTGTTTGTTAAATATTTGTGAAGAGCATTTTTCTGCTTTGGTAAAAGTTCCGGATCAGAATGCAAGTGGCGTCTGTTCTAAAATGTGGAATTACTCCACCGACTCCCTAGCTGCTTGCATCAGTGCTCAACACGGTAGGCTTCCTGGCATCATGAAACTGTAAGACTGGAACATTAGCTCTTATATTCTTTATATTTGTAAAGGCTGATCATTTCCCCCAAACCAGGATGTTGTGGATTTCAGTAGTAGATTCTGTAGTAGGTTTCAGTAGTGTCTCTGTTGAGATGTCTCAACAAATAGCGACATCAATAATGGCTCACCCTTCTCAGAAGGCATCTCAGTTCTGTAATGTTAATTGGTGCTTTCAGTTCTCTGATGAGCATAGCTTTGTTCCGTGTAATGCAATTATCTTTCCCAAGAATTTGGTTTCACTTTGATGCAAAATACACTTGTTTGTTTGTTTGTTTAGGTGAAGCCCAGATTAAAAAATCAAATTGAAGGTAATGCCTGCATTTGTCATGGCCTTCCACTGATGTGCCATTCATTAAGGCTAAGTTGGGTTAGAATTAAAAATGTGAAATGCTTCTAATTGTTGTAGGAAAATTATGTACATAGCTTTAATCCAATGTAAATATATAAATGTAAGGGACGCAGGTGGCACTGTGGATTAAACCACAAAGCCTAGGACTTGCCGATCACAAGGTTGGCGGTTCAAATCCCTGTGACAGGGTGAGCTCCCGTTGCTCGGTCCCAGCTCCTGCCAATCTAGCAGTTTGAAAGCACGTCAAAGTGCAAGTAGATAAATAGGTACCACTCCGGCGGGAAGGCAAACAGCATTTCCATGCGCTGCTCTGGTTTGCCAGAAGCGGCTTAGTCATGCTGGCCACATGACCCGGAAGCTGTACGCCGGCTCCCTTGGCCAATAAAGCGAGATGAGTGCCGCAACCCCAGAGTCGGTCACGACTGGACCTAATGGTCAGCGATCCCTTTACCTTTTACCTTAAATATATAAAAATGTAGTCAAAAGAGATAAAACTGCAAAGCTGATACAATAACAAATGGACTTCTCTTTTCAGGTCAAAACCTGATCAAAGTCCTCATGGAGCCAATAAATAACAGTGACATTTGTCAAAGACCAGTAGTCAACATGGATAAAATTGCAAGCTGATATAGTAACAACTTGACTTGTCTATTTAGGTCAAAGCCTGATCAAAATCCTTATATGTCCAAAGACGGCAACAAGATTTGTCAAAGTCCATATGTATTTCAACCCAATTGATCTTCTTCAGCAGTCAGAATAAAATTATTATCTGCAACTGGGTCACAGAGTTCATCCACTAGGTTAGTCTGTCAAAACACTGTTGTGAAATGGCCAGCAATATAACTCACAACCCTAAGATTATTATGCGTAAGTGGTATTAGCTAACACAAGAAGTTTTATTGTTTTGGTAACTGCTCCCAGACTTTTGGGCATCTCCCAAAACTTAATTATCCAACTGTCAGCTCCCTACAACTGGAATCCTGTCATCATCCTTTGAAAAATCTCTGGAGCCCTTGTACTGGTGTGAATTTTCCCATTTTTCTTGATGGCCAGGATTTCCCTAATTGTTCCTTCATCCTTTCCAGAGCCACGTTGCAGAGAGTAAGACACTGTATGGTTCAATGTCGGATCTTAAAATAATGTCCACAGCATCATCTTTTGGTAGTCCAATGTCTTCAAACACTCCCATTCCTCCCAGCATTTTCAGTAGCCCAATTCAGGCAGCTTCTCCATGATTCAGGTGATGATCCAGGTTATGAACTTATATGTATCACATATGCAATGAACATAAACTGCTCCCTCTTTGCAGCTTGTTTATATGAGAAAGTGTCTAAGACCATGCAGGATACTCCCTGGGAACCACTTTCTGCCTTTCTTCTTCTTTCTTTGGCAATCCCTCGTAGCCGAATAACATTGTCTTCCACGGTTTTAACAATGAGTCCGTAAGTGACTGTGGAGGCCAATTCTGGACCCACACGTCCTTCCACAGTGGGGACATTAGTTTCCAGGTGGGAGTTGATCACGGTGTGGATTTGCCAAGCGTGCCTTCCTCTTAGCACATGTCTTCCTTTCATCCTGAGTTCGAGTGTCTTCAAAGCCCATGACACCTTTGGTGAAGGCTGTTCTCCAACTGGAGTGCTCGCAGGCCAGTGTTTCCCAGTTGTCAGTGTTTATACTACATTTTTTAAGATTTGCCTCGAGACAGTCTTTGAACCTCTTTTGTTGACCACCAGCACTACGCTTTCCATTTTTAAGTTCGGAATAGAGTAGTTGCTTTGGAAGACAATCATCAGGCATCTGTACAGCATGACTAGTCCAACGAAGTTGATGTTGAAGAATCATTGCTTCGACACTGGTGATCTTTGCTTCTTCCAGTACACTGATATTAGTTTGCCTGTCTTCCCAAGTGATGTGTAAATTTTTTTGGAAACACCGTTGATGGAATCTTTCGAGGAGTTCGAGATGGCGTTATAAGTGGTCCATGTTTCACAAGCATATAGTAAGGTTGGTAGTACAATAGCTTTGTAAGCACGCATTTTGGTTTCCCTGCGAATGTCCCAGTCGTCAAACACTCTGCACGTCAATAGGGAGAAAGCAGCACTCGCAGCACTCAGGCGATGCTCAATTTTGGGATCAATGTTGGCCCTTGTGGAAAGATAACTGCCTAGGTAGAAGAAGTGATCAACATTTTCCAACGTTACACCATTGAGTTTTATTTGTGGTTCTGCAGAGGGGTTATTTTGTACTTGTTGGTGCAGCACTTTGGTTTTTGGGATGTTGAGTGATAGGTCAAGCTTTTAGTAAGCTTCTGCAAAGATATTTAAGCTAGTTTGGAGGTCATCCTCTGAGCGTGCAAACACTACATTGTCATCAGCATACTGAAACTCTATGATGGAAGTTACAGTAACCTTACTCTTTGCTTTCAGCTTGCTCAGATTGAAGAGCTTTCCATCTGTTCGATATATGATTTCTACTCGGGTGGGGAGTTTTCCTTCAACAAAGTGTAGGATCATGGCAATGAAAATAATGAATAGAGTTGGGGCAATAACACAACCCTGTTTAACACCAGATCCCACTGTAAATGGTTCAGTTTGAGAGCCATTGTTATCTGCAATTGTTGCTGTCATATTATCATGGAGGGGCCGAATGATGTTTACAAATTTATTTGGGCAGCCAATTTTCAGAAGGACAGTCCACAGGGCATTACGATTTACAATGTCAAAAGCCTTGGTCAGGTCACTAAACGCCATATACAGGGGTTGGTTTTGCTCTCTGCATTTTTCTTGAAGCTATCTGGTGAAAATCATCTCCACTGTCCACCTAGAAGGCTGAAAACCATTTTGGGATTCAGGAAGGGTCACCTCGGATATTGTTAAGAGACAGTTTGCTAAGATCCTTGCAATAATTTTGCCGGCCACAGCTAATAGAGAGATGCCTCGATAGTTTCCGCAATCAGTTCTGTCACCTGTTTTAAAGAGATTGATAATTTTGACATCCCTAAAGTCTGCTGGGATCTCTTCTCTTTCCCAGATTTTTTCGATGAGCTTGTGAAGTTGTTGTGTAAGTTCAATTCCACTCACTTTGAAGATTTCGGCAGGTGGGATGGTTCCACCATCCTCTATACGTCACCTCTGAAATATCTGCAACATCAGCTGCTGAACGTGTTTTGAAATTAATGGCTGTCCCACAAATAGGCTTGTTTCCCATCTATGGAGGCTGTGAAAACTTGGCTGTGATCACTTTTTGCACCATCTGGGGAGTGGGCTACTTTTTCTAGGCTTCCGTTTGTCCTGCTTTTGCAGAGATCCGAGGAGGAAGTGACTTTTTACCCTTTCCAAAACAGCTTATTTAAGTCCTTGCCTCCTCCAAGTCACTCTCAAGTTGTCTTTGCTCCCTGATCAGGATTTCAATGAACTCAGATTGCCTTGCCCATCTCAATGGCTTTGTGAAAGGTTAAGACCTCTATTAGCTTGCAATTCTTTGCCTAGAATTCCAAGCACCAATTTATCTCTCAGGCACTCACCATGTTTATCTGCAAACCCACGGGTCTCAGCTTGTTCACACAAGGCAAGTGGATCGGTTTTTCAAGGCTTCCAAGCTCTTTGATAGAAGCAGGCCCTCTCAGAAACCAGTATTTCTCTTGGGGATGAAATGGGCACCACATTGGACCAGAACACTCGGATTGTTGTACTTTTGTGGCCCTCTTTCGTAAAGATTGGTGCTGCTCGCTTCTTTCCCTTGTAGCATGAAGGGGCAAACTTATTTGCAACACTTCTCCCTCCTTGTAGAACTTTGTGGCTAGCCAAAATCAGCAAATCTTTTTTCTAGCCAAGCCACACTGCAGGATTATTCAAGCCGGTAGCTTCTGATGCAATGCCATTTTCTTCACTGACAGCACATCATGGAAGGTAAAGACAGGAACTGGAGCTGGCCCACCCTTCTGCAAGCAACAGCAGCAGCAGAGGATAAGGACATCATATAAAACCACCTCTGCTAGATCAGGCCAAAAGTCCATCTAGTCATAGAATCATAGAATTGTAGAGTTGGAAGGGACACAAGGGTCATCTAGCTTAGCTAAAGCATCTATGAGAGATGGCCAACCAACCTCTGCTTAAAAACCTCCAAGGAAGGGGAGCTCACAGCCTCCTGAGGGAGACTGTTCCACCATCAAACAGCTCGTACAGTCAGAAAGTTCTTCCTGATGCTTAGATGGAATCTCCTTTCTTGTAACTAGTCCAACCCCCTGCAATGCAGGAATCTCAACTAGATCATACATGACAGGTGGCCATCCAACCTCTGCTTAAAAGAAGAGTCCTGCTCCTCCCAAGGGAGTCTATTCCACTGTTCAACAGCTCTTACTGCCCAAAAGTTCTTCCTGGTGCTTAGTAGGAATCTACATTCTTGTAACTTGAATCTATTGGTTCCACCCTCCAGAGCAGGAGAAAACATCACCTCCTGGCAAATAGAAGGGGAAGAAATGGAGGCAGTGAGAGATTTTACTTTCTTGGGCTCAATGATCACTGCAGATGGAGACAGCAGCCATGAAATTAAAAGACGCCTGCTTCTGGGAAGAAAAGCAATGACAAACCTAGACAGCATCTTAAAAAGCAGAGGCATCACCTTGCCAACAAAGGTCCGTATAGTTAAAGCTATGGTTTTTCCAGTAGTGATGTATGGAAGTGAGAGCTGGACCATAAAGAAGGCTGATTGCCGAAGAATTGATGCTTGTGAATTATGGTGCTGGAGGAGACTCGCAGTCCCATGGACTGCAAGAAGATCAAACCTATCCATTCTGAAGAAAATCAGCCCTGAGTGCTCACTGGAAGGACAGATCCTGAAGCTGAGGCTCCAATACTTTGGCCATCTCATTAGAAGAGAAGACTCCCTGGAAAAAACCCTGATGTTGGGAAAGATGGAGGGCACAAGGAGAAGGGGACAACAGAGGACGAGATGGTTGAACAGTGTTGTTGAAGCTGCCAGCATGAGTTTGACCAAACTGCAGGAGGCAGTGGAAGACA
Source organism: Podarcis siculus (assembly GCA_034642415.1). Lineage (NCBI taxonomy): Eukaryota > Metazoa > Chordata > Lepidosauria > Squamata > Lacertidae > Podarcis > Podarcis siculus. Next base: position 5,156,675 of record JAXCMG010000049.1, on the reverse strand, counting down.
GGAGTGCCTGGCATACTCTGGTCCATGGGGTAACGAAGAGTCGGATACGACTAAATGACTAAACAACAACAACAACTTTCTTGTAACCTGAATCCATTGGTTCCACCCTCCAGAGCAGGAGAAAATAAACTTGCTCCATCTATGTGGCAGCCCTTGAGATATTGGAAGGTGGCTATCATATCTCCTCTCAATCTCTTTACCAGGTTAAACATACCCAGGTCCTGCAATCTTTGCTCATAAGGCTTGGTTTCCAGACCCTTGATCATCTTGGTTGGCCTCCTCTGCACACCTTCCAGCTTGTCATTACCCTTCTTATATTGTGGTACCCAGAACTGGACACAGTATTCCAGGTGAGGTCTGATCAAGGCAGAATACAGTGCAACTATTACTTCCCTTGATCTGGTCACTATACTTCTGTTGTTGCAGCCTAGAACAGCATTAGCTTTTTTTGCTGCTGTATCACACTGTTGACTCATGTTAAGCTTGTGGTCCACCAAGACCCCTAGATTCATTTCACATGTACTGCTAGAAAGCCAGGTGTCCCCCATCTTAAATTTGTGCATCTGGTTCTTCCTGCCTAAGTGCAGAATATTACATTTGTCCCTATTGAAATTCATTTTGTTAGCTTGGTCCCTGTTTGCCAATCTGTTAAGGTCATTTTGAATCCCGATTCTGTTTTCTGTGGCATTAGCTACCCCTCCCAGTTTGGTGTCATCTGCAAATTTGATGAACATCGCCTCAATTCCTTAATCCAAGTCATTTATAAAGACATTGAACAACAAGGCGCCCAGGACCTTGTGGCACCCCACTTGTCACTTTTCCCCAGGATGATGAGTAACCATCAATGAATACTCTTTGGGTTCGGGAAGTCAACCAGCTACAAATCCACCTAACAGTTACCTTGTTCCACCCACAATTCACCAGCTCCCTTGCAAGAATATCATGGGGGACTTTGTCAAAAGCCTTCCTAAAATCAAGATACAGCATCCTGATCTCACGGTGGCCAACCAGATCCCTACAGGAAGCCTGCAAGCACAACTTGAGTCCTCATTTGCAGTCCCCAGCAACCATTACTCAGATGTATACTGCCTCCAACTATGGAGACAGAACATAGACATCATGGTTCTTAGCCATCGATAGCCCTCTCCTCCTTGAATTTCTCCAATCTTCTCTTAAAGCCAGTCAAGTTGGTGACCAACACTATTTCTTGTGGGAGTGAATTCTGTAGTTTTGCTGTGCACCATGCAAAGAAGGACTTTATTTTGCCCATTTGGAATCTCTCAACATCCAGAGTACTTTTGTTCGGCAAAGTGATAGCAGAGAGATGGGGACGCACCCATTCTTGGAATTCTTATGTTCCCAGACACCATTCGCTACACTGAGTCCATATAGACTAGCCTTTGTGGGTCCCCAGATGTTGTTGAACTACAACTCCCATCAGCCCTAGCTAGCAAGGCCAGAGTTCAGGGATGATGGGAGTTGTAGTCCAACAACATCTGGGGACCCACAGGTTGAGAACCGCTGATGTAGACAATGGGTAGGCAAACTAAAGCCCGGGGGCCAGATAGGGCCCAATCGCCTTCTAAATCTGGCTCGCAGATGGTCCAGGAATCTGCGTGTTTTTACATGAGTAGAATGTGTCCTTTTATTTAAAATGCATCTCTGGGTTATTTGTGGGGCATAGGAATTAATTCACCCCCCCCCCAAATACAGTGTAGTCCAGCCCCCCACAAGGTCTGAGGGACAGTGGACCAGCCCCCTGCTGAAAAAGTTTGCTGACCCCTGACATAGACTCTGCTTAAGCCAAGCCCCTGTCCATAGCACAGTGATAAAATACATGTATGGCAGCATGTCAAGGGGCACCAGAAAAGTCCCAGTGATTGCAGTCCCGGTGTCAACGCCAAGAAATATTTCTGCTCGAGGAGCCCCAAGAGAGCTGGGTTGAGACCTGAGAGTACTGGATCATGATGAACTACCGGTTTGGCTCACTTATGCAGAACTGGAGAGTCCTGCCTTGCTCCTTGGTGCCTCCACAACCTGGCAGCTAGCGCAGCATTCACAGGATGACAGGATTAGTGATTCAGCAAATCCCATCAGGCCTCAGGGTAGCCAAAGGGCATGGTAAAGGGGACTGAACTCTTTCTACTAGGTCTGCTGCTGCTACCTTCCCCTCACTCCCAAACCACAAACCCCATTGATTTCTGCTCAGAGAGTAAGAATTCCCTCCTTCATACACACCCATGCCTCTTCACAATTAGACAACAGCACTCTCTTGACCTTAATATGTGTCTTCATACATCAAAAAGCACATATTCCCAATAGCAGCACATCACTTAGCAATGCTATTAAATTCACTGCTATCCACACGCCCCCAAAAGATGGCGTACGAAACATAACAAAAACAGCTGAAAATGTACGAAATAGTTAAATAATAAAAATAGCAGAAGACAAGCTTATAATATAACACAAAATAGACCCCCTGGCAGAGATCCTTTATGAAATCCTATTGGATTAATTTCTAAACAGGGCTCAGATCTGCCCCAGAGTCAGAGCTGTATGTGCCATGATTCTGCTTGAGTTCAGAAAAGCCACAAAATGTGGCTCTAGGCACACAGTTCAGCTTCCTGAATCTCAGAAGCCAAACAGGTGCCTGGATAAAATGCTTTAGTGATTCACATTACTCCAAGTTTCCCATGACTAGCTGGAGAAGAATATATTATACGCAAACGAAGAATTTTTTTATTTTTTTTTGCAAATGTACTTAGTGTGAATAATTTTAATGTTTGTTTTGAATAATTTTTATTAGGGTTTATGGATAAAAAGACAAAACTTACGGTAATATCAAATAAATTTTCTTTTTTTGTCAGAACTAAAACTTTGGTTAAATACAATAAAAACATAAAGAGAAGGGGTGGGGAGAAAGGAATAAAGAAAGAGAAAGAGAGAAATGAAGAAAAAGAAAAGAGGTTAAAAGAGAGAAAAAAATAAAATTCAGAAGGTAAGGGACTTCCAGTTCTTCATCTGTCACTATTATATATATAATTATATATGTTGCATATATATATATATATTTGTATGTGTATATATATATATATAATTTGTATGTGTACACACACACACACACAAATACAAATTCACTTCACGTACTCCAATATAACACCCACAAAGCCACTTTCTATAAACAAACATTATCTTCAATCTTCAAATCCAAATGTCATTATTTCTTTTTCTTTTCCATGCAAAAAGTCTATGAGACATCTTTAACCAGTGTTAATCATGACTTTCCTCTGATTAAACATGTCAGTTTTGCCATCTCAGCTAAGTCTTCTGTTGTTGGCAATAATGGATCCTTCCATCTTTGTGCATATCAAAGTCTCGCAGCCGTAATCAAGTATTGTAACAAATTCCATAGTCTTTTTCTAACTGTATATCCATAAGTCCCAGCAGGAATAATTTTACACAGAACACAGATTCCTGCTTTCTCTGGTGAACAATTTGGGTTATCCTGCTACAGGAATATTTATTTCTTTAATGTGGCTTACACACAGTCTGGAAAACAGTAAGATCTTCAGATCTGGAAGCCTTCCACAATAGATAAGATTGGCTGTAGTTTGGGGTACTGAAGGGAATGTACCCTGCACCTCAGCTGAAATGTTCCCTGCCTCATTTTTCGTTTGTGTCCTAGCAGTGGAAAGAGATACTGGGGTTGATGAACCCCATTTCAAACTTCACTATGTTCTTACAAGAAATTTCATCAAAGCCAAACCTGGACATTTTGAAGAATGGATTTGGTGTTTAGAAGCAAGTCTTATCCTAATAGTCAGCTCTGTCTCAGGCCCACTGACTTATTTTCTTTCTTTCTTTCTTTCTTTCTTTCTTTCTTTCTTTCTTTCTTTCCACATGTGCTTTTGTGGCATTTTGGTATGTGTTGCATTTTATAGTTTTAATGCATTCTCAGGCCTACGTTCCACTCAAATTCTGGGAAACGCACTTCTGCTGGCGGGCAGTTGCCAACTTTTGATTTGGAAATTGCTGCCTCCCTAACCAGAGCCAGTGCAGGCTAAGGCCTGGCAGAATGGAGCTGTGGAAGAATCTGCAGGGTTGAGGTGGAACCCAGGACAAAACCCAGGACTTCTGGGCACAGTAGCGAAGTTCTGCCTTCACTTGCCAGAGGCAGTATGCCTTTGAATGCCAGTCGCTGTTGCACTCGGGTCCTGTCCGCCGGCCTCCTATGGACATCTGGTGGGCCACTGTGAGAGCAAGATGCTGTATGGGCCTTTTGTGGGCTGTGAAACACAAGAGCAGTCAAGTACAACATTCCTAGAGTGAACATGTTTACACATGGGGAGGAATGTCCAGCCAGCAGGTAAACCTCCTGTTTCCTTCTGGGCTGGGACAGACTTCCTCTGCATGTGACTAGAGGTGGGTGTGGCCTCACTTGTGCAGGTGACGACAAAAGCACAGGGCAGGGCAGCCATCTCTCTCTCTCTCCTTTGACTACATGCATCGAAGAAGCAACATCTGCTTAGCCAAAGAAGCCCTCTTGGCTTCCAGCCAAGAGAGGACAAAGGGACTGTCTCCTTATGAGATAGTTTCCAGGTATATGTTACTTTTCTAAGCTAAGTCTGCCTTCTGGGATCCTATTGTGAACAGAATGATGTGTGAGTAAACCTTTTTATACTTTTATAGAAGACTGTGTCATGTCTTATCTTTTATGAGGGAATAAGGAGAAAATACCAGAACAGTTATTATAGAGGCTTTAGTGAGCCTGAGCAAACGCATCCGCTGCAAGTTTAAAAGGGGGAATGTTACTCTGCTAAATTGTGAACTTGCTAACACAAGTTGGAAAGGCTATTATCAGACAATATATCCCCTCCTGCATCCCTGAACATTCCCACACCTTTGACCAGATCCAGCAGGCCTATTATTATGTTCTTATTTTCTTAAAAACTAGGCTTGTTACGGGCGGGAAAAGTCTCCTAGCTTCTAAAGGCCACTGCTACCTCCTCCCCAAACCTGGTTACCTGTCTGAACACAGATTCGATCAATAGAGTTCTTCCTGGACTCCGTCTCTGCCCCCCACCACCTGCCCCATCCCATAGCCTCCCTACCTCCAGCCATTCGCACCCCATTTCGGTCTTCTCCTTGCCCCCCATGCTCTTGCAGCCGACACCCTGCTCTCCGGCAGAGTCCTTTTTTCTTTTTTTTACATTGAAAGTGTTTGATCAGAATTCCAGTTTCAGTGGCAGCCAGTTCTCTCCTCTCTCCCCAGCTGACCATAAATAATTCAATTCCTACGGACGCTCCTTCACTGCCTGGAAATTTATTTATTTCATTCTCCTCCCTTTGGTTACACATTAAGTGACTTAGCCCATAAAAAGAAATTACTCAGCAACAACAATAAAAGCTTGAAATTGCTGACCTGGCTGCATCGGGGTTGGGGGAAGCCCAGGGCTGGAATCACCCCCAGCACAAGAGGCCAAGCGGGCAGTTCCCCTTGAAATCCTCCAGTGAAAATGAAGAATCAAAGGGGTAGGGTTTCCCCCCCTAGAGTACAGCAGTTGGGGCTGAGGTGCAGCTGTATCTGGAGTGGTGTGGAGGTACAGGAAGAGACACTTGCATGTTCCCGAATGCCTTTCCTAGCACTTATGCTCAGGGTGCCTGTTTGCACAGGACCGCTGCACCAGAGCTGCATTTAATTCATTCTGCCATGCATGGAGAGGTTTTGCTAAGTCCTTGGAACCAGTTAGCTGGGAGAGTGTGAGGGCGAGAAAACTGAGTGAATGCTGGTCTACTAGGTGGTAGAGAAGCCTAAAGCGGGGGAGGGAAGCTTTGGTCCTCCAGTTGCTGAACTACATCTCCCATCAGCTACTGGGGCCAATAGTCTAGGCTGATGGGAGTTGTAGTCCACCAACATCTGGAAGGCGAAAGGCTCCCTGAGAAGCAACATAGCAAGGGGGGCAAAGGACACAGTGAAGGGGAAGTGGAGGAGGCGGGAAATTGAGAAGGCGCCAATGAAAGGAGGGTGCCTTTAAAGCAGGATGAGGAACCAGTTGCCATTGGACTGCAACTCCCATCATCCCTGACTATTGGCCGTGCTGGCTGGGGCTGATGGGAGCTGGAGTCCAACAATATGTGGGTGGGCCACAGGTTCCAAAACTCTAGGACTTATCATCCCAGGGACAAGAGAGGCCCTATGCTGTTGGCAGGATGGTGCAGAGGCAGCAGAGATGCTGTATGGTTAAGGAAGGCTGTCCAGGAGTCAGTAAAGTGAAGGCAGGGTACTGAACAGCAGAGATCTGTCTGTAGAAGCTACCTGTAATGGAGGCAGAAGGCATGGAGAAAGTAAAGACTCGGGCAGATGTGGGGAACGCTGGACCCTCCAGATGTTGCTGAACTACAATTCCCACAATTCCTGCCTATTGGCTATGCTTGCTAGGGCTGATGGGGGTTGTAGATCAGTAACATCTGAAGGTTCCCCACACGGGCCTAGGGATTTAAAAAATAAAAATAAAAAGGCTCTCTGCTAATGGTGTGAAGGAATTGGACAGCCTGTGGCTCTTGCAAACTTAGGAGACAAAGAGTTGCCTCTTTAGATCCTGAGAGGAGTTCTGTCCATTTAAGAGGCAAGTAAGAAAGGAAGAATTCTGCTCTGTGTGGCTTCTCCCTATAACAGGACTGTGACCTGATAACTAGTTAGACAGCGAGGCCTAGAGATAGCGGGTAAGTTTTACATATTGATTTGAATGAACCAGCCAACTGCAGCCAACATGGGTGCTTTGTTTTTTCTGTTACATTTATACCCCACTTTTCCTTCAAGGAGCTCAAGGTGGCATGCATGGTACTCCCCATCTCCGTTTTATCCTCACAACAACCCTGTGAGGTAGGTTAGGCTGAGAAATGGTGATTGGCCCAAGGTCACCTAGTAAACTTCACAGCTGAGTCAAGATTTGAATCTCGTCTCCCAGGTACCAGTCCAGCCCTCTGACCACTACTCCACACTGCTGTGCATACACACACACAATTTGTATTAAAATGTGAGGTAATTCACTGTTGCAGATGGAGGGAGTTCAGTTGTATTACAGATGGAGGCAATGAAATTGGACTTGCCCAAGACTTTTCTACCAGTCATGGCTTCCTTCAAAGCATCCTGCAAGCTGCCATTTGTTCAGGGTGCTGACCTCAAAAGACCCATAACAAATAACAGCTCCCAGGATTCTCCATGACTGTTAAGGTGATACCAGAGTGCTCTGAATGTACAATTCCATGACTGCATTGGCTTTTGACTCCAGATCTTCGGGGTTTTGTGAGGTGCAACAACCAGTGCCCTAGGTCATGCCAGCCCTACTGCAAGGCACTCCGCAGGAGGCAGAACTGAGATGGCGCTGGTCGCCATTAGGGGCTTCCTGTGAAGCAAAGGGTACAGAAAGGGCAGGGCAGGTGGTGGCCTCACAGATGAGGAATCGGGAATTGCCACTGTTAAGCCAAAGGAGCTGCAGGGCCCACAGTGGTTGTCGTGGCGATAGTGAGCCAGTGTTAATATTCTGACTGCTTAAGGTAAAGGTAAAGGGACCCCTGACCATTAGGTCCAGTCGTGACCGACTCTGGGGTTGCGGCGCTCATCTCGCTTTATTGGCCAAGGGAGCCGGCGTACAGCTTCCGGGTCATGTGGCCAGCATGACTAAGCCGCTTCTGGCGAACCAGAGCAGCACACGGAAACGCCGTTTACCTTCCTGCCGGAGCGGTACCTATTTATCTACTTGCACTTTGAGGTGCTTTTGAACTGCTAGGTGGGCAGGAGCAGGGACCGAGCAACAGGAGCTGACCCCGTCGCGGGGATTCGAACCGCCGACCTTCTGATCGGCAAGTCCTAGGCTCTGTGTTTTAACTACAGCGCCAAGGTATCAGACTGCTAAAGGCCAGTCTGCACTCACCCAGCATAAAGGGGAAACGATGCAGGAGGGCAAGATGGAGAAGAGCCAGCCAAGATTGCAGTGAGACACAAAAGAGACTTTATTCAGAGCGGAGGGGGGTGGGTTGTGGAAGAGGATGCCCAGGACATCTGCCTTTGTGGCTCAGTTCCAGTGCGGGGTGTTAGGGGGGGTTGAAAGTGGCCAGGGCACCTTTAGGCCCCTCTTTTTTGTGGAAAAGGGACATCAGCAGAAGCCGAAGCCGCCGTTCGTTAATGCGCTTCAGGGTGTATTGCACAGGCAGCTCATCAATGCTGGGAACTGGGGTGGTGGTTTGCAGACAGCGGGTGCCTCACTGGCACACGCACAGGCGAGTTATTAAAACTTAATTGAGCGGATGGGAACAAGGCAGCTAATTAAAGCTTCCCAATAATGGGAACTGCTGGGTTTCAGGAGAGGAGAAAAGGGGCAGGAACCAGGGCTCCCAAGGTTCGATATACCTCAGCTCTGAGGGCTGGGAGAGGATGAGGAAGGGCTCGGGAATTGTGGCTTGGATTTATTGAGGAATGTAGCTCTCAGCAGAGGCCTAGTGGGGGCTGGGGAAGGGGGGAGCCAAGACTTCTTGCTAGCTCAGCTGCTGACACTGGGGAAATGTTATAGCAACCAGTGGATTCTCATTAAGTTTGGACAGGGCAATGTGTAAAAGAAAGATGATTCCTTTTTCCATCCTAACCGGTTGCCACCTGTTTATCGCCTGCTCCTCTGCCGTGAGCTCCCATCAATCCTGACCCAGAGACCCAGCCTTTCATCTGGATTTCCAAACCAAGCCTCAGTTTGTCCCAGCTCTGCAGGAACTGGTTTCCCTTCACTGGCTTGAAATGTGCAGAAAATGCCACTGCGGAGGAATGCTGGTTCGCTGGGGAGGGGAGCACACTCCAGAGTGTCTCTGAACAAGCCTGCTCCTTCTGCCCTATAGCCCTATAGCCTTATTACTGGCTGTCCTATTACCTCACTGAACCGCAGCCTCCCCTTTGGGGTGCAGAAGATCGGAAGTCACCTCCAACGGCTTCCTCAGCTCATCCATCATCCAGACTCTCTCAGCCTCAAGCAGAGCAGCAGTTCCAATTGGTAGGATAATAAATAGCCCCCTCCCACCCGTCCGGCGATCTGGGAAATTGCTCATTCATTCATTTATTCATTCATTCCCTGATCGGAAGCAGGCCAGAAAACATTCACAGAGGCCAGCTGGTACCCCGCAAATTCCTTATCTTGTCGCTTCCCTCCCTGCGACGATGAATTCTAAGCCATAACCTAGCCTGGTCCTTGCATCTGTTTGGAACAGCAGAGCTCATCCTTGGCACATGCGAAAAGTATCTCCGAGCATGTGCAAAGTGCCTGGAAAAGCAGGGGTTACATCTAGATATGGGGGGGCAGCAAGGCCGGAGGAGGCTGTGGCTTGCACCTAGTGGGATGGGTGGCAGGATCTGCCCGTGTGTGGCATGTCTGGTATGGCAGTTGATGGACAGGGAAGTGGGATCTAGCCGCCAGCAAGAGCTCAGGCCAGGCAGTACCATCTGCTGCATTCTAACTTTATAGCACTTTTGGTAAAGCAGCGGCACCCCACTTTATTTTTTCATATGGGATGGGCACTGAGAGAAATTGCATTTTACTCCTTTGCCTGGAAACTCTGAGAAAGAGGTCAAAACCCATAACACAACACTCGCAGACCCAGGAACCCTAGATGGGCAAGCATTATGTCTCAGCTGCCAGCACCTGTCTATCAGTTCAGATCCCATTCCTCTCTGATTTGTAGACAGGGCCCTGCTCCCCTCCAAATGTGGGGGGCTTCAGCTCCCACCACCCCCAGTTGGCATGGCCAGTGGTCAGGGATAGTTCAGCATCACTGGGAGGTTCCCCAGTTCTGCCTTACGGATTCCTTTTTCTCACAGTCAAGATCCACCTCTACTCCTTCCTTCAAGCAGCACTGAGATGCTCCCAAGGCAGTCGGGCATAGTGGTTAGAGTGTCACCATCAAGCTCACTCTGAGCCAGGGGCACTTCCCTCAGCAAAAACCTACCTCACAGGGTTATTGTAAAGATAAAATGGGGGAGCGGGTCACCCCTGTGCTCCCCTCTCTTGGAGTTTCTCAAAGGATGGGTGAGAAGTGCAACAAATTGCCAGGCCTCCTGCAGTCTCAGTGCACTGTTATAATCTCTCCCAGATGGAAGCTGATGGGTTTTAAATCTCACCAACTTTGATTCAACACTGAACCCCTGACACCTCCCAATAACAATAAAACATCCTCGTTCAGTTGGGAATCCACTTGCGGGCCATGCAGAAATAGACGGCGCCAGTGATGGATGCTTCATTAATATATGGGGTACAAGAAAGCCCTTTGTTAATCATCCTTGGTTGCAGAGCTTCCAAAAACACTGTCTGCAAATCTAGCACACAAAACATTCCAAATAATTCCCCCCACATTGCATTCATCCCTTGCTGCTTCCTCCTGTCCTTCTGCTGCCCCTTCGGGGTCTCTAAATTGGCACTGTAAACTCTTTGGGGCAGGGACTTGTCTTTTACTGAAGGTACACTGATGGCACAATATTAATAGTCCTCATACTATCTTATGGTAGCCTCGGGGAGGAGGGTAATGCAGCCCCAACAGAGCCCTGAAATAAACTGGAAAGTGAAACATTATGTAGAAATCTGATGAGACACCAGATTTTCTACTCTTGTTCTGATGTCATGGAAGATATCCAGCAGAGCCCAGACAAAAAGTGAGGCAGTCAATTGGCCCAGGAAAGCAAATCCCTGGAGGCAGCCAACATTCTGAAATGCCAGAATTCCAATACTGTACCAGTTTCTAAGGATCAGACATGCACCACACACACAACTACAAACACCCAAATCAGTATTTGATTTTTCCGCAGGAAGGGAACCATGCTAAAATGAATATATCCAAATTCAGGATTCCAGCGTGAAATCTGAACAGGGAATACCAGTGCTACAAAACAGCACAGCAAGCATGCCAGAAAACCATAGGGGAAAGGGAGGGTATGAGCATTGCACTGAAGGAAATGTTATTTTGGGAGGGGCATGATAAAGTTCTCACCCACAATAGACACAAAAGTGCTTCTCTTTCCTTGGAAAACGCTCCCTAGTCCCTGCGTTCCCAGCCCTTTCCCGCAATCTGACTCTTCTTCCCACCCATATTTCTCTTCGCTGCTCCTGCTTCCTTGGCACCAGCAGACCACCCCACCCCTTGCTGGTTCCCTTCTGGGCCCCTCCCCATCTTGCACAACACTTTTTGAAGGGCTCCTTGCAAGACAGTGCCACACAGCTACTTGGACCATTCAGGTGTGAGGGGCCATGTTCTTTTCCCCACTTGGGGACTGTCAGAAATCTGGACCGGTTTTCTGGTGCTTTGGTGGCTGGGAGAAAGCTAGGCAGACCCAGTTCACAGAATGCTTGACTTTAATGTCTAAACATTAAAGGAAAGAGAGGTGGCCCACTCCCTGCTGAACAGAACCCTGCTTTCCCAGCATAGCTCTGTGTATGGTCTCCATGCTTATCCACCTCCTAAGCACTTGGAACTTATTTCCAACTTGGAACAAGGGAGAGGCTGTCTATGCTGGTGCCACCAGAGCAGGACTTCAGGGCCGAGGTCCAGGGCTCCACTCAGCAGAATGAGCAGGAGGGCCTCTGAATGCAGCAAGGCTGGTTTACCACATGTCGAGGTAAGGTAAGTATTGCACGTCACCATCTCAAGAGGGGCTTTTCCATAAGGCCAAGAGTCTAAAGTGACTTTAGTGCACCAATGGATTCAGTTGTCTCATTGAACTAACATACTTCTAAGGGAAAGCCCTCAAATCCCATTGTCTGGGACCAGTCTGGGGCAGAGGTGCTTTTGGACAAAGCAAGGGTGCTAGTGGGTGGCACAGCCATCAAGAGGACCACGTGGGGATTCTGGAAATGATGTTTCCAGGAGGGCAGGGGAAGAATGTAGTGTTGGTGGGGAACGGAGGCCAAACCTCTGGGGATCATGTCAAGGGTGTCCGCAACTCACCCAAGTGTGGTCATGGTGACGATGGTGTACCAGAAGGCAGCAGGGATGCTGGTGAAGTTGGTGGACGCAGTGCCCTTCTCAGCATAGAACATAACAGTGGCAAAGATTATGATGGCCATGGTGAGCGAAAAGAGCAGGAAGCCCAGCTCAGAGGCACAGCTCTTGAGGGTGTATCCCAGGATCCTCAGCCCTTGCGAGTGGCGCGAGAACTTGAAGATACGGAAGACGCGGAAGACCCTCAGCGTCACAAAGGCCCCGCTGACATTCTCGTTTTCTGGCATCACCAGCCCAATGTAATAGGGCATGATGGCAACCACGTCGATGATGCTCATCACGCTCTTCATGAACTTGAATCGGCTTGGGGCGGCAAAGAGGCGCATGAGATACTCAAAGGTGAAGATGAGGACGCAAGCTGTGTCCATGCAGAAGAAAGCCTTGGGGAAGCGATCTCCACAGGGCAAGTTCTTCTTCCTCCCAGGAGAGGGCCGGCATGGGATGGTCTCCACCACATTGGCAATGACTGACACGGCAATGAAGAACCCAGTCACATAATAGAAGACCAAAGCCATGGTGCTGGTGTGGGGGTTCTCGAACGCTCTCCAGAGCCGCTGGCGGAAGGTGCTGTCCGGTGGCAGGCCAGTGTCGTTGGTCATCTCTGCTTCTTCATCCTCAGCAAGGCGCTCGGCATTCTCCTTCTTGCGGTCGCGATATTCCTCCAGGCAGCAGTCGCCGATGAGCTCTGGGATGATGCCGTAGAATGACAGCTCTTCATCGAAGGCCTGTATGCACTCCTGGCGGGGGTAATGGAGTCTGCCAGTGCGGTAGAAGTTGAGGATATGGCGGAACATCTCTGGGTCGCGGTCAAAGAAGTACTCCTTGCTGTCTTCATCAAAGAAGAATTCCTTCTCTGAGCTGCCCAGCAGGGTATCCGGATAACGGTCCAAGGTGTTCTTCCAAGTCTGGAAGCGTTTCCCGCTGACGTTGACTACCAAGATCTCATCGCTGCGGCGTTTCTTGTCAGCAGGAGGCTTGGGCATGGGCTTCTTGGCCAGTGGGAGCCAGCCCACAGCTGCTGCCCGGGCAAAGGGCAGCCATGTTGCCACCCCTGCGGCCATGTTGTACACAGTTAGTAGACAACAGAACCTTTGCTAAAATGTCTCACCATCCAAACTCAACTGTGCTCTAAGTATCGTCCCAGGAAAAGCTTTTGATAAAGAGGCGTTCTCTGAAAGCCTTCTTGAAAATGTTTCTTTGCTCAATTATCGCCAAGAATCAATGGAGCAGAGGGCCCTGTCATCCAGTCTAGTTCTTGTCTCAGACATCAAAATCCAGGTCTCCCCAAGAATGAAGGATGTTATTCTCCCCAGCCAAGGTCTTTTCAATGGATATTAGCAAGCCCCATGGACCTAGACGCCTCCCATGAAAACAGCATCCAGGGTTTTCCCAGGCAAGATGCCTCCTTACTGTCAGTGCTGATAACTTTAGGAGTTGTGGGCAGAGGTCAAAGGAAGGCAATGCAGGTAAGTGTGATCATGCTGTCCACAGTCTCTCTGATGTTCAGCCCATGTGGCTCTGTGCATTGTGAACAACAGCAGAAACTCCCCTCTGAAAATCTGCAATGTACGAGTGCTGTATTCCTCTGCTGCTGCTGCTGCTGCTGCTCCACTAATTCTTTCTTCCTGGCAGGAGAGAGAATGTATAGGAAGAGAGAAAGTATTCCTGGTGTGGGAGCAGAGTCAGAGAAGGGGTCTCAGTTGATATGGTCACAGGGGTAGATTGCACAATGCTGTGATAATGGAAAAAAGAGAGGCAGGGAGAAAAAGAGAGAGAAGTAAAACTATGCGAGAGAAATAATAGTGTGCAAGGCTGCAATTTTTGGACTGAATGCGGCAGTTCTGAAGTTATAAACTAGCCAAGTTTCAAAAGCTGAAAACAAGAAAGGTTTTATGTAAAATATCCATCACAGTAGCTCTTAGGGGATGAGCAACTTGAGACCCAGGACCCCTCCTCTGTTCCACGGACTGGGCAGGATGATGGGATCCAGGATTCCTGTGAATGGGATCTAAGAGCAGGGTGGTTACTTGAGATCAGCTACTTCTAAGTAATCTCCCTCCAGTTCTAAGCTGATTTGAGTTGGAGGTTGGGTGGCTGGAGGAGCCAGGGCTACTTTCTTATTGGGAAAGGAGTTTGAAGGGACATTTAAGGAAGAGAGTATGAGAGCAGTTAATAATACTGTGTCAAGGAAGAGAGCAAAGGTTTTGTCAAGAAGGAGTTTGGCAGAGCAGGAATTTGGCAACATAACAAGGAGTTTGGCAAAGCAAACTGCAAGGGTGCCTGGAGCGTGAGCAGGGGCTCTCCCTGTGAGCAAGCAGGCAGCCCCAGAGAAAGAGGGTGGAGAGGAAGGGGTTCAGGGTCCGAACAAAGTTTCCCATTAACCCTTTGTCTCCTGAAATCTCCGACCCTCAAACCCTTTTCTCTTCAATTTGGGTTGGCGAGGGCGGTAGTGAATCTACATCGCTTTGTAGACAGGAGTAAACAACGTGAAATTTAAAAAAAAGAACACCCCCCTTCCCCAAGATTTGGGGAGCGTGGGATGGATATTAAGAAAGGAGCAGGCAAATCTCTAGCACAGGGCGTGGAGGGGGGAGGGGGGGAGAAATGGGGAGAAGGAGGCAATCAAGGGGTGGGGAAGGGCAAATCTGTGGCGGGAAGGGGCCACATTCGGGGGAAAGAGGTGCGCCCGTGGGGAGGCGGGTGGGAACCCATGGGGCAAGGAGGGCAGAGGGGCGCATCCGTGGGGCGACGTGCCGCGGGTCGCTGATCTCCATCCTCTTACCCCCTGGGTTGCTGGCTGTGTCCCGGTAGCAGGCAGCGGCGGAGCGTCCGCAAACCCCGGTGCGGGGCCAGGAGTGTCCGGCTGTGGGGTGCCGGGCTGCCCCCCGTGCGTGGGCGAGAGGGCTCCCGTTGCCCCCGACGGCGCCGATCCTCATCGCTCCCCTTGGCTCGCCCGTCTGACTGTGCCGCGCTGCCTCCCTCCCTCCCTCCCGGCGCCGCGTGTGTGTGTGCGTGTGAGTGAGGGTGTGCGCGTGTGTGTGTGCGAGCTGCATTCGGCAGGGAGGGGGCACGAGCGAGCGGTTGGCAGCGGCGAGTGGCTGCATCGCAGGCGGCGGAGGCGCGCACCCCAGGCAGCGAGCGCACCGGCCGACTGGGGACCAGCAGCAGCAGACGGAGGCGAAGGAGGGGACGGGAGACGCAGCCTGGGAAGGGGGCTGGGGGGCAGGAGGAGAGGATATGGGTGGACCGGCGGGCAAGGCAGGTCGAAGTAGCCAGACAGGCAGAAGTTCAACTGGAGAACGCAGAGAGGAAGGCGAGGAAAGGGGGTGGGCGGGAGAGAATCGCAAGGGGCAGGAGGATGCAGAAAGGATGGAGATGATGGAGAGATCTCAGCAGGATCACGAAGACATTCAAGGCTGCAGCCTGGTAGTCGCTGGGCGGGCCAAGGGACAGCAGGAGAAACGGAATGGCCGGAGAAG
This sequence comes from Podarcis siculus, assembly GCA_034642415.1. Taxonomy (NCBI): domain Eukaryota; kingdom Metazoa; phylum Chordata; class Lepidosauria; order Squamata; family Lacertidae; genus Podarcis; species Podarcis siculus. The sequence continues at coordinate 5,141,166 of JAXCMG010000049.1, read as the reverse complement.
CGGAGAGGACGCGAGAAACCCCCGGCCAGGAGGGTCGAGAGAGACTTGGGTGGGCGAATCGGAGCAAGGAAAAGCAGATCCACAGCCAGAGCTGGAAACGTGCAGAAAGGGGAGATGGAGATGCGGAAGACGAATGGAGAAAAGGGGGCGCGGGGAGGGCGGAGGAAAGAAGGAGAGCGCAAAAGAAGAACCGCAGGAGAACTAACTTGGGGTCTTGGAGACTCGAGGGGCGAAGGAGAGGAGGCGGCCTCTCCAAGGCGCAAGGCAGCGACGGAGGGACCCAGGCGGCGCCCTTCTCCTCCTCCTCCTCCTCCAGCCCTGGCTGCCTCTGCGCCCCTCGCCTCGCCAGGCAACGTCCAGCTCTCCCCTCGGCGCGCCCGGGCAGCCGGGATTCCCCCGGTGCGCAGCCCAGGCGACTTTTGATCGCGCTCCCGCCGCGCGTCGCCTTTAGGAGCCTCGGCAGGAATTTCAAATTTGGTGCCACTCAGGATTGGGAAGAGGAGGAGGAGGATCGGGGGAGGGAGGGGGGTGTCATCCGCACGCCATGGGGAGGGGGTCAGCTCCTGGTAAGGAGCAGCGCCAAGCCGGCCCTTGGGCCACCCCCCACCCAGCCCCACCTGCCGGCCCCTCCTGCGTCCTTTTCTGCACGGCTTCTCGCTTTAGGAGCAGCCTCCCGGGATCGTCCCGGGAGCGCCTCCTGTGGAAGCCGTGGGTACCGCTGCCCTGCGGTACAGAGCCCAGCTCCCTTCTCCTGCAGAGCGGCGGCGTCCCATCCTAATAGAAAAGGCAGTCCGTGGAATGGATCAATAATAATAATAATAATAATAATAATAATAATAATAATAATAATAA
>JAXCMG010000049.1:5036815-5140304 GCA_034642415.1 Podarcis siculus | reverse complement strand
AATAATAATAATAATAATAATAATAATAATAATAATAATAATAATAATAATAATAATAATAATAATAATTTTATTTATACCCCGCCCTCTGCAGCCAAGACCGGGCTCAGGGCGGCTAACACCCGATATAAAACAATTGATGGAAAGACAACTTAAAAAACAAGATTAAAATACAACATTAAAACATTTAAAATGCAGCCTCCTTTCAGTGGAAACTCAAATCAAAAACTTTTTGGGGGATAAAAACGTCATCTTCACCAAGGCTAACTATCCAGACTGGTCTAAACATGGGCCAGAAAAAAGCCAGGGAAGTCCCCAAATCGGAGTTCCATCACAGAAGGAGAAAGGGAAAAAGAAAAAGGGGGAGGGAATCAAAGTGGCTCCAAGCCAAAGGCCAGGCGGAACAACTCTGTCTTACAGGCCCTGCGGAAAGAAATCAGATCCTGAAGGGCCCTGGTCTCATGAGGCAGAGCGTTCCACCAGGCCGGAGCCAGTGTTGAGAAGACCCTGGTCCTGGTTGAGGCTAATCTGACTTCTTTAAGGCCCGGGAACTCTAGATTCAGCCAGGGAAAGGGGTAACTCACTGGTGCCCACTGGAGCCACCCCAGTAGGTGGAGCAGAGCCAAGGAGAGGCAGATCCCTCCATCCTCCTCCCTTCTGAGTTGCCCCATGGCTATATCCCCAAGAAAAAACTGCAGCGCTTGTAATGCCTGCCCCACAACTCTAGGGAGTAGGCGGCTGGCAGGCAGTGCCAGCCTCTGGATCAGGCCTCCCTGGGTGCCTCCCCTGGACAATAACACTTCCTGAGGTGGGCGGTGGGGGTTCCATATTCCTTATCACCTCCCCAAAATCCCCACCCTGCTCATTGAAAAATAAGATGCTAGGGAGAAAGGCTAGCCAGGGGTCAGCAAACTTTTTCAGCAGGGGGCCGGTCCACTGTCGCTCAGACCTTGTGGGGGACCGGACTATATTTTTTGGGGGGGGGATGAACGAATTCCTTTGCCCCACAAATAACCCAGAGATGCATTTTAAATACAGTGGTTAAGAACTTAATTCGTTCTGGAGGTCTGATCTTAACCTGAAACTGTTCTTATCCTGAGGTACCACTTTAGCTATTGGGGCCTCCCGCTGCCGCCACGAGATTTCTGTTCTCATCCTGAAGCAAAGTTCATAACCTGAGGTACTATTTCTGGGTTAGCGGAGTCTGTAACCTGAAGCGTCTGTAACCTGAAGTGTCTGTAACCCGAGGTACCAATGTAAAAGGACACATTCTACTCATGTAAAAACACGCTGATTCCCGGACCATCTGTGGATTTAGAAGGTGATTGGGCCAGATCCAGCCCCCGGGCCTAAGGTTGCCTACCATGGGCTAGGCAAAACTTCACCCTCTGGGACTCTAGGTTTCGTTTTTGTTTTTTACGTGCAGTGAGTTTTTATTGCCATGTGAAAGCACCCAGAACATGCAACTTACTCTCTGCCGTCTGAAGTGGTGCAATCGCGGGGAGAGTCTGGAAGTGTTGTCCTTTGCTTCTGCTTAGCGGCCTGAAGTCATGCCCTTTCTCAACTGGAATTAATAAACAACCTGAATTAACAATAACTAATGCTGAAAGGAATGATGTTCTCTTGTTTATTTGCCCACTGGTTTCATGGCTATTGTGGTGTGGGGGTGATTTTTAAGTATTGCTATATTATTGGCTTTATGTTTTTAATTGATGTGTGTTTCTCTGACTGAGTGCCTTCTGGCAGAAAAAGCTAATCACAAAAAACAATCGATAATATATCACCATTTATGTACACCAGCATCAAGGTGGGGTGGGGAATGAGAAAAGTCCCTTCCCTGAGAAGGTTACAGATGAACTAATTAGTGCCCCCTCCCCCCGCCAGCCCTCTGGGTTCTCAATCACTAGCAAGAATTCCCACGCCAGCCTTACACCCACAACCCAAGCCTGGTAGTGGGGCTACCATATTTTTCCTGGTATGGTGCTTCTTCCATCGATGGGGGCAAAGCAGAAAATACATACTTTCAGAACATAATAAGAGCCCTACTGGATCAAGCCAAAGGTCCACATTAACCAGCGTCTTTTTTCCCAAAGTGACCAACCAAATGCTTCTGGTAAGTCCACAAGCAGGACATAAGTGGAAGAACAGGCTCCCCATCTGTGAGTCCCACTAACTGGTTTTCAGAGGCATGCAGCAGAGGAAGACCATAGCCATAATGGGTAGTTGCCGTTGACTGGCAACCCAGTCAGATGGGCGGCATGCAAGTATAACAACAACAACAACAATAATAATAATAGCCATGAATTTCTCTAATCCTTTTGGAAAATCAGCCATGTTGGTGCCCATCACTACTTATTGTGGGAGGGAGTTCCACAGTTTAACTATGTGCTATGTGAAGTAGTAGGGATGCGGGTGGTGCTGTGGGTTAAACCACAGATCCTAGGACTTGCCGATCAGAAGGTCGGCGGTTCGAATCCCCGCAATGGGGTGAGCTCCCGTTGCTCGGTCCCTGATCCTGCCAACCTAGCAGTTTGAAAGCACGTCAAAGTGCAAGTAGATAAATAGGTACCACTCCGGCAGGAAGGTAAACGGCGTTTCTGTGCGCTGCTCTGGTTCGCCAGAAGCAGCTTAGTCATGCTGTCCACATGACCTGGAAGCTGTACACTGGCTCCCTCAGCCAATAAAGCGAGATGAGCGCCGCAACCCCAGAGTCGGCCACGACTGGACCTAATGGTCAGGGGTCCCTTTACCTTTTTATGTGAATTAGTACAGTGGTACCTTGGGTTACAGACACTTGAGGTTACAGACGCTTCAGGTTATAGACTCCGCTAACCCAGAAATAGTACCTAGGGTTAAGAACTTTGCTTCAGGATGAGAACAGAAATTGTGCTGCAGCGGCGCAGCGGCAGCGAGAGGCCCCATTAGCTAGTGGTACCTCAGGTTAAGAACAGTTTCAGGTTAAGAATGGACCTCCAGAACGAATTAAGTTCTTAACCCGAGGTACCACTATATGTCCTTTTGCCTGCCCCAAACCTTCCAACGTTCAGCTTCACTGGTTGCCTCTGTCACCCCGGTTGTGTCATTGCCAGGGAAAGCTCCCTGGTTCCTGTGGACTGAGTCATTCCACTTCATTCTTTACCTGAGAGAACCCTTTCTGGACCATGCCAGTGAGGGCATATATATCCAAAGGCAAAGATAATGGCTCATTTGGTTTCCTTCAGCAGAGAGCTAAAATGTGAATTGGCTGGAGGAAGACAAGGAGAAGGTGGGTGCTGGATGATGCTGGGCAGATCAGCAGAAATATAGGATGGAGGCAAGGACAAAGAACCACATTGCCAACCTCAGAAGATAGGTGGAGGTCCGATTTTAAAAGCAAAGGTATTGGGAGAGGGGGTGTGAGAAGAGGGAAGGATTTTGTCAGCAGAATTTGATGCACAGATGGGTATACTTAAGAGACAGCACTCCATCAATATTTTATTTAGTTATTACACAAATCACCCCCAAACCAGAGTTCTTTGAGCAGCAAACAAGCTAAACAACTTGAAAATAAAAGTCAGATAAATCACCAAATATAGTAACAACATATGAATCATATGTCAAAAGCATGCTAAATGTTATTTTAAGTTTTTTAGAGGTTAGGTCAGAATTGCGGTAGGATTTGAACGGGGAACTTCAATCATTGTAAGTCATTTCCAGAAGAGTAGCTGTATTAGTCTTTTGTAGGAAAAACAACCAACAGTCTTGTGGCACCTTTAAGACTAACAAATTGATTACAGCAAAATCTTGGGTGAACTACAGTCCACCGTGTCCATGTTCTGCCTCCACAGTTGAAGGCAGGAAGTCTCTGAATAACAGTTAGTGGGAATCACAATTCAAGAGAGGGCAACTGGCTTGTAGCCTTCCTGCAGGTGTCTTGCTGGCCACTGTGAGAAGAGTCAGATGGGTCACTAGCCTGAACCAGTAAGTGTTGGTCACTTCACCCCAAAAATGTGTATTTTAAAGCTGGGAAAAGTTCACAAAAACGCAAGGGCAACCAAAATTATAAAGGGGGCAGAGCAACCTACCTATGAGGAAAGGTTACAACATTTGGGGGGAGGGTTAGTTTAGCAAAAAGGCGAATTAGAGTGGTTATGAAAGAGATCTATAAAATTATACCAAGTGTGGAGAAACTGCATAGTAAAAAACTTTTCTCCATCTCTCATGATATTATCAGAATTTGGGGGCGTCCAATGAAAACGGCGTTTCCGTGCGCTGCTCTGGTTCGCCAGAAGTGGCTTAGTCCTGCTGGCCACATGACCCGGAAGCTGTATGCCGGCTCCCTCAGCCAATAAAGTGAGATGAGCGCCGCAACCCCAGAGTCGGTCATGACTGAACCTAATGGTCAGGGGTCCCTTTACCTTTAATGAAGCTGAATGTTGGAAGATTCAGGACAGAGACAAATAGTACTTATTTCCACAGCACATAGTTAAACTAAGGAACTTGCTACCACAATATATAGTGGATTTAAAAGAGGATTAGGCAAATTCATGAAGGATAAGGTTTTCAGTAGCTGGCAGCCATGATGCTTGTGTTCCATCTGGGCTGCTGGAGGCAGTATGTCTCTGGGTACCACTTGGTGGGAACTGCTGTTGCTGTGCTCAGGATCTGCTTGTGGACTTCCTATGAGCATCAGTTTGACCCCTGTGAAAATAGAGGACTGGGCTAGCTGGAGTCTGGGCTGGATCCAACAGGGCTCTTCTTATGTTCATCAGATGCGTGGAATGTTATCCTGAGTTGAAGGCAAAACATTTTGCTGCCCGAGGTGAAGATGTGGAATGTAATCCATTGGGAGCAGTCAAGTACAACATTACCTGTTTTGCTAGAGCAGTCATGCAGGGCACATTGGTCCAGCCAGTCGAAACTTCCTGTTCCTCCTGGCCTGGAGCATCCTTCCTTGCATGTGACTAGTGGGTGGGCGTGACCTTTCCAGACCTGGTAAAAGGCCAAGGAAGGCTGCCAGTCTCTCTCTTTTCCATCTTCTTTTCGTCCTGTGAACTTCCTGGAATGAACTGCTGGCTGCCAGCCAAGCAGACCCCCAAGTCATTTCCCTTATGGGATAAACCTGTTAGTATATATAAGTTTGGGACGCGGGTGGCGCTGTGGGTTAAACCACTGAGCCTAGGACTTGCCGATCAGAAGATCAGCAGTTCAAATCAATGCGACGGGGTGAGCTCCGTTGATCAGTCCCTGATCCTGCCAAGCTAGCAGTTCGAAAGCACATCAAAGTGCAAGTAGATAAATAGGTACCACTCCGGCGGGAAGGTAAACAGCATTTCCGTGTGCTGCTCTGGTTCGCCAAAGCGGCTTAGTCATGCTGGCCACATGACCCGGAAGCTGAATGCCGGCTCCCTCGGCCAATAAAGCGAGATGAGCGTTGCAACTCCAGAGTTGGGCACGGCTGGACCTAATGGCCAGGGGTCCCTTTACCTTTATATATAAGTTTGTAACTTTAAGCCTACAGCCTGCCTTCAAGGATTACACTGCGCTCTGCCTGATCGTGAGTAAACTTTCTTTTTATTGCTTATCAATAAGACTGCAGTGTCTTTATTCTTTTAGGAGAGATTCAAGGGGTCTCACCAAGAAAATATTAGAACACATTTCAATCTGGACAAGCCAGGTTGAATGGTGTATTGTCTTAAGAAACTCACACGAGTTTGCAACTAGTTTTCTGCTGTGTAACGGGGAATGCACTCTGCTAAGTAAAGGGACTTGCTAGCACAAGTTAGGAAGGACATTAATAAACTATATACCCTCTCCTGCCACCCTGAACATTCCCACAAAGGACAAGACAGTGCCTTCTCCTAAGGAACATATAGAAGCCAAATGGACTGGCAGTGGAACCTTGCTCCAATATGGGTGGAAGGGCAGGGCCTTCTACTGCACTCGAGAGCAGCAGGCTAGCATAGAGGGTGCAGGTTCAGGCCACAGGGCACCCACAGCTCTGGCCACCCCCTGCACCTCAACATCTGCCGCCTGAGGCAGCTGCCTCACTCTGCCTCATCATAGGGCCGGCCTATACCTATACAGTCGTACCTTGGAAGTCAAACAGAATCCATTCCAAAAGTCCGTTTGACTTCCAAAACGTTCAAAAACCAAAGTGTGGCTTCTGATTGGAGCTTCCAGCAGCCAACTGGAAGCCGCAGAAGCTCCATCGGACATTTGGCTTCCAAAAATAGTTCGCAAACTGGAACACTCCTGGGTTTGCTGTGTTCAGGAGCCAAAACGTTTGAGAACTAAGCTGTTAGAAAACCAAAGAATGACTGTATATATCATAGGTGTGTGTGTATGTGTGGGCAAGTGAGATAAGAGAGAAATGAAATGAAGAAAAGTACAGGCAATAACTTGCCTCAGCTGGGCCTAGAAGCTCTGGCTGCACCTACCGCTGGGCTCCTAAGATCTCCAAGGCCCTCCAGTCAGCACTACATTTGGCCCATGCGAGATATGGCCATAACTATGGCACACATGCCACAATAGGTAGCACATAAGTAATCCATTGGTGATTTTTGCAAACAGAAGCTAAATGAAAAAAGAAGACCCTGTGCATGTGCAGCAGAAGAAAGGTATGATAAAGATTCAAGCTCATCTTACCTATGATTCATGTGAGAAAGTCTTGGTTTCTCCCCAAAGGCCGGAGGCCAAATGGCCAACAGAATGTATTAAACTCTAGGAGGTTGGCCGCTTATATACAGTGTATTTTAAGGGAGCATTCTGAAATACAGAATGTCCCAGTTCCACACTACTCTGAGGGCCAGTTTGTTATACCACTGGCAGCATTAAGTAGTAAAAATTTTCTTGGACTGCTGCACCACTTTGTGCTGCGGCCGGGCTTGGCATGGCCAGTGGGGGAACCTCTTTGCACAGAGAGCCCTTTTCCCATGAGCTGCAAGTTTTTCTTGGAGCAGACAGGGGACTTCTTCCCTCTTCCGTGAGGACATGTGCTCCCTCTCCCCGCCACTACCTCGCTTGACCAGGGCCGGATTTAGATTTGATGCGGCCCTAAGCTACTGCAGGTAATGGGGCCCTTTATGTCCAGCTGTCCTTAGTCAACAACAAATTGTTGCTGTTTTTTGTGTTGAATATATGCTATACAGTCATACCTCATGTTACGTTTGCTTCATGTTACATTCTTTCAGGATACGTCCTGCAGCAACCCGAAAGTACCGGAAAGGGTTACTTCCGGGTTTCGCCGCTCACGCATGCGCAAATGCGCAAAACGATGTCATGCGCATGTGCAGAAGTGGCGAATCGCAACCCGCATGTGCGCAGACGCGCTGCTGCGGGTTGTGCTCTTTTCATGTTGCGAACGGGCCTCCGGAACAGATCCTGTTCGCAACCAGAGGTACCACTGTTCAGTGGTACCTCGAGTTACATATGCTTCAGGTTACACACGCTTCAGGTTACAGGCTCCACTAACCCAGAAATAGTGCTTCAGGTTAATAACTTTGCTTCAGGATAAGAACAGAAATCATTCTCTGGCAGCGCTGCAGCAGCAGGAGGCCCCATTAGCTAAAGTGGTGCTTCAGGTTAAGAACAGTTTCAGGTTAAGAACGGACATCTTGAACGAATTAAGTACTTAACCCGAGGTATCACTGTATTGTAATTTATGGACCTAATAGGTATCTAAAGCCATTTGCACATAACAAAATATGTATTTTATCAAAGTAATTGTTGAACTGAAATACAATTAAGAAGAAGTATATTAATAGTGAAATACATTTAAGAAGTAGTATATTGGAGGGGGGCAAGAGAGTGGGGCCCTAATCTATAGCTTGTTTAGTTTATAAGTAAATCCCGCACTGCGCGTGAGGCAGCTTAAAGTGCTATGTGTAGGCCAGAGAAAGCTTTCTTCTTGGTCCACCCAAGGATGCTTCTGCTGAAACGGGTGATGCCCAAAGTCCACCTGGCCACCTTCTTCTGACCCTGCAGATCCTCCAGCCCCTGCGTACCAGCCATGGGCCTGGGGCCTGGCTACTTTTGCAGACCCCCTCCTCCCGCTCCCCCCAGAGGAGGGGGCGATGGGGGTGGCACAGGGCGGGCACCCGTGGGTGCGAGTGAGCGTGCGCGCTGCTGTCCGGGCAGCCTCTCCGGGCGCTGCCTTTCGCCTTCCCCTAGCCAGGGTAGCCAGCCATGGGGCCGGAGCCGACGCCGCGTCTCCACCCCACAGCTCTCCCTCCTGGAAACAGGGCGCCGAGGGAGGAGTCCGGCTCCTTCCACGCGGCCTGGGGGACCCCTCGGAGACCCGCTTGGCGCGAGATGGGGTCCCTTCCCACTTGGCCGCCGGGATCTGTTAAGGGGCGCAGCGCTTCGGTAAGGCTGAGTCCCATTGCGCTTTACAATGAAATGCTGTATTGCTAGCATACACGTGAGCTTTTACTATTCATATCCGGGGGCTGCCATGCTGCCGGAATTTTCCGGACTCACAGTGGATTGGGGAAATCGCCCGTGTGTCCGGGGAAGCCCGGGTGCTTCGCATCCCATGTGAGAAGTGTATATTTGGGCGGATTTCCTTAAAAACAGCTCAACCACTTTGGCAAAAAGAAGACGAAAAAAGCTCAACAACGTTTGTGTCCAGATTTTCACTTTCTCATACATACATATATATATATATATGAATGAAATGCTCAATTTCAAGACTGCTTTTTAAAATATGTATAATATGCATTTAGTAGTAGTAGTATACAGTGGACGCTTGGGTTGCGAACGTGATTCGTTGCACGTTCGCAACCCGCAGTGTTCACAACCCGCAGCGTCGCGTCTGCACACACACGGGTTGCGATTCGGCGCTTCTGTGCATGTGCGAGCACCCAAACCCGGAACTAACCTGTTCTGGTACTTCCGAGTTCGGCGCGGTGCGCAACCTGAAAACACGCAACCCAAAGTGTCTGTAACCCAAGGTATGACTGTATTGTACTTATACCCTGCCTTCTTCCCTGACAGGAACTCATGGCAGCTTATAAATAAGCATAAGAACAGCTAAAAACATGCCCCCCCAATATTTAAAAACAATTAAACATTGATAGAATTAAAAGTGTGTGTGTATGTGTATGTGTATCTATATAGATATATATAGATATAATTACAAATAATTTACAATAAAAATAGCACCTCATCAGCTCTTTCATTAAAAGCTGTCAGTTCCCAAAAGTCTTCAGCTGCTGGCAGAAGGACAGTCCACCTTCTTGAGTTAGGGAGTTCCAAAGTGTCCACCTCTCTGCCCCCCCCCCTGCAAATGGTACGGCCAGTATCTGGAATTTGTGTGTCAGGCTTGATTCTCACGTTGGGCCTTGTTTCAGTTCCCACACGCTGGTGGTTGAGGACATGCTCTGCAGTTGCAGAAGGTGCAAGGTTCGGTTCCTGCTTTATTTCCAGCTAAAAGGATTGGGTAGCTGGTGATCGGAAAGACTTCCCACGTGAGACTCTAGAGAGCTGCTGCCAGTCAGAGCGGACAACACTAAACTAGATGGACAAACCAGTGATCTGACTCAGTAGCAAGCAGCTTCCTCTATGCTGTGGGATGCAGGTAAAGTGTAGCAACCCCAACCTGCTGCCCTCCATCAGCTGCAGCTTGTGTCCTCGCTGGGGCTGATGGGATCTGTGGTCTGAAATAGCTGGAGAGCTGTAGCTTCGAGAAGACTGGTGTATGCCTGGCTCCTGTTGCCTTCAGATAGCTGCATGACAAGCACAATTCAACAGGTAAAGCTGCTCACTAAGGAAAACATTTCCTCTTGGTTTCTGCCTGTTATGCTGCGGCAAAGTTGCCTTCTCAGCAAAGTCTGAGAGCATGCCTCCTTGTGACACAGGCAGAAGGCCAGGGCTGCTTCGTTGAACCAGCCGTCCTTGTAAAGTTGCCTCCTTCTGATCAGCCCACAATTCTCCCCCAAGAAACCTCAAATCATTGGGAGCACTGCCACTTTATGCTTTTCAAGACTCTTAGTAGCTGCATGGCAGGCGTAAATTCAGCAGGTGAGGCTTCTCCTGGCATGGAGATCAAGGCTTCAGAGGGACAGGTTTCAGCTGCATGATTTCATTTCTGCATTTCAGGCTGAGCTGGTAAAGAAAAGGTTCCACTTTGTCCCCTCTGGTACTTACTGCTTGCTGTTGCCCTTTCACCTAACCTGGAAAGCTGGATCTCTTGAATTCTGTCTACTAAACAAAGACACGGCTGTCTAAATTTAAACATCTACCTACAAACCACGAGATTTCCCCTGCACCCCACCCCAGCCAGTCTCAAATCCTGCAGCACTGCCATCTTTTGCATCAGATAAATGCTAGAGGGGCTGCCTTTCTTTCTCAGAAGCTGCTGTGCAATTTGACACATGTGAATTGAGCTGGTGAAATTTTCCTGGCTCAGACGTTAACTGATGGTGGAGAAAGTTTCATGTGCTTAATTTTTACATGATGGGTTGATGTTAACGGCACAGATAGCAACTCCCTCCCCTCCCCCAAAATGCATAACTGCTGAATCATCCTTGTGCAACTTTAAGATCACAGTGTAGCACTGAACGATCTAGGCAGGTGTGATAAAAAGCTGTTATTGATGCTTCAAGACTACAAAATCCATCATGCAGCAGGACCGTGAGCATCGTAACACAAGCCTAACAATGCAATGGATGGTGCTAATTGAACAATTGAAAAAGCAGGAAACGAATGGAGATGCATATTGAATTTTGATTTGGTCAATTGATTTGCCATTAAAAAATCATTACCTGAGACGGGGAAACAGAACTGGCAATATTATCCTCCCCCCCACCCCCACCCCCACTGTAAATTTTGCACAGGGTGGTGCTTTTGGTAGCTCCTCAATCCAGATCATGTCCACACCTATCTGCTCCAGAGGCTTAGGTCTTGATACAAGAGGAGTGGCCACTATCCGGATTGGGACACCTACGTAGCAGTAAGGCCCCATGCAGCATGTGCGAAATTTGCAGGAGGGAGACCCCTGGAAACCCCCTCCTCTTCAACCCAGCATTCCCTGCTGGAATCAAGTGATTCACCAGCTTCCACTTGAGCTGGGAATCTCCTCACCGGCCAATGTAATGGACAACATCACTGGGCACTCCAATAATCCCCTCCGTTGGAGTTTTCCTTCCCCCACCTCCTCTGAATTGGACGCTCCAGCATGAATCAACCTCTGAATCAGCAATGAGGGAACAACCAGCACTTAGCAGCGATCAATACAGGCTCTGGCTAAGAGCTGTTCATTACATTGGCCAAAAGCCAACCTCTCCCTCCCATTTCTAAGGCTGGCATGCGAGCAATGGCACCCCTTCCTCCTCCCCATAAAAGCCCCCTGGCTCTCAGATGTTGGCAGAGCCAGGAAAAGTGGCTTCACTAGGCCCAGAGAGGAGCTAGTTCAGAATGCAGGATAACCGCTCTATTCTATATGTATGATTCTATACGTATTACTAAGTAGAGATTCCTGCATTGCAGGGGGTTGGACTAGATGACCCTCAGGGTCCCTTCCAACTCTACCATTCTGATTCTAGGAAGAGATGTTAAAAGACCAAACCCAACCAGGAACACTAGGCCTGGGGCTCAGCCATACTGCCATTTAAGGTGGATCGTAAGCTTCCTGTACCTCCATTGTCTCTCTGTTGGCCCCATACTTTCCCCCACCCCTCAATTTGGATTTTGGAGTATTTGGGAAAGTGTGGGAATGCCATTCCTTGGGGGGGGGGGAGAATGTCATATGGAAAGCAGAGAAGTAATGGAGGTACAGGAAGTCTGCAATCCACATTAAGCAACAGTAATGGATAAGAGGTGCTGGAGGAGACGCTTGAGAGTCCCATGGACTGCAAGAAGATCAAACCAATCAATTCTGAAGGAAATCAGCCCTGAGTGCTCACTGGAAGGACAGATCCTGGAGCTGAGGCTCCAATACTTTGGCCACCTCATGAGAAGAGAAGACTCTCTGGAAAAGACCCTGATGTTGGGAAAGATGGAGGGCACAAGGAGAAGGGGACGACAGAGGACGAGATGGTTGGACAGTGTTCTCGAAGCTACGAACATGAGTTTGACCAAACTGCGGGAGGCAGTGGAAGACAGGAGTGCCTGGCGTGCTCTGGTCCAGGGGGTCATGAAGAGGCGGACACGACTAAGCAACAAATGGATAAGAGGCAGGTGTTTGAGAGCAGGGCCCCTGTGATTTGGGGCTGAAGAGAGGGGACTTGGCTCCTCCATGCCCAGTGAGCGGGGTTGCTTACAATGGACACATTCACTATGACACTGTTTTGAACAGCCACAGCTTCCTCCAAGGCATAACTGAAGTGGTATCAGAGTGCTTTAAGTGTGTGGCCAGTGTGTCCTTAATGTACACAGTTTGCTGCCACAGGAAGTGGTGATGGAGCCTTAAGATGAAATATCAAAAAAGTCATCCCCTCCAGCTCCTCAACTCCACCCTACCAAAAACCTATCTGCATTGAAGAAAATAGCACAGCAAGAGCTGGCTGTGTCCCTGAAGTGTTTGTAGTGAGTGGCACATAAATAATACCGTAATAATAATCCCAGGAGTTTTAACAGAGGGAAACTAAAAAGCCAAAAAGGTATTTTCTCTGCAGCCTGAAGTCGTACAGTCCACAACTCCACCTCAAAATTTTTCCCTCATAATTCTACTGCATGTATAGACTAGGTCTTAGGCACTTTTTAAAAAGATTACAGAAAACTCCTGGAGGAGGAGCCTGCTTGTGGTTAAGTTTTAGCCCTGACAAGTAAACAGAAAAAAATCTATGTTCAGAATAATGGTGTTGCCACAGCAAGACCTACTTCACAGGATGGCTGTGAGGATAAAATGGGGGGGGGGGGAGAACCTGTATGGCATCCTAGGCTCTTGGGATATAGATAGTGTAAGTAAATAATAAATATGAAATAAGCAGGGGCCAACCAGAGGGCACTTGCCAAGCGCCCCCTCAGGCTCAGAGCAATCTCTCTCCAGACCAAATAAACATTTGCTCTTTTCCAACATAGGCTGTGGTGTAGGAATTCACTTCCGCTCCCTATGTTCTGGGATTCAGCCCAGTTGCAGAAAAGCAGAGTCTCGCACCAGTGAAATCCTGGATTGATCTTCCTGTTGGTGAGGGGCTCAACAGCGCAACTGCAAAATGGTGTCTGGTCCTGCAGTTACAACTTCCCCATCATTCTTGAGGACAAATTCCTCTAAATCAGTGGTTCCCAATGACCTAAGTGCTGTGGACCCCCTGTTTTTCAAAAGATAAGCCATGGCTCCCTTAATTAAAAAAAAAAATTAAAAATTGATAGTTTTTGCCAGTGCTATTTTTCTAGAAAAGTAGGTGCAGGAACTCACCATGAACACCTCTCTCATTCTCTTATTGGCAATGGTGCCCACCTGAGAGGTGCCCGAACTGAGTTCCAGTTGAAAAAAAGCCCGGGTTTTTGCTATGTGAATGGTGCCACAGACCACCACCAACTGGGAATCACTGCTCCAAAAACTAATTACAGACCAATAGCACTAGCAAGGTTCCTAAAGGCAGGTCTGGGGAGAATACATATTTTTCTTTCTTTGCAATTACTTTTATTGATAGAGCCTGGGAAAGGATGTGTATTGTGGGACACATGGACCACCAAGCAAGGGAGCAACCAGCAAAGTATTATGGGAGGTGCAGCTTGTCATGCTGTTAAAATTCCCTCTTAAAGGCACAGGAACCCTGTTGCATGTGGTCACCACCACAGAATCTCTTTCCATTCCACCAATAAGTCAACCTTGCATTCATGTAGGGTTGCCAACTGACCAGAAAGCAAATAGGCTTGGTCTGCTCTTATGCCTTCAGCAGCAGCCCGGCGCGCAAAAATTAGGAGCAAAGTCTTTCACAGCAGAGTTAAGGAACTTCCAGACTGTCACTATTTTTGGGTGCGATTCAGTCACATACCAGCAAATTGAGGCTGAGCAATTAAAGCTGACTTGGAGCTCTTGTGCAACCAACACGCTTCCGCAAAAGATCAGTCTTTTGTGATAAGGACAGGGATGGGGGAACAGACCAGAGAATGTGGGATAATGCTGGCTTTGACGCAAGAGCTGTCTAACATCTCCGCAAACAAATCAGAGTGAATGCAGCTCATTAAAGAGTTGTCATCTAATCTCCCGGCATGAGTACTCAACAAACAGGGTGTCTGGGAGCACTCCTAAATCTCTCCCCACACCCCACGGGTGAAGTTGTTTATTTAAAAAAAGAAAACAGTGACTGTGGCCAGTAGGTAAAGTTGGCAACCCTGCATTTTATGTAGAACTTGGCAGCACCTGCCAGCTTGCTTGAATGGGAGAAGCTCTATTTCAGCGTTTATGCTCCCTAAATCAAGCTGTCTTACAAAATGCAAATATTTACTTTTTAATAAAATGCTTTCCGTAATAAAATGGTATAAAGCACCTGTTTAAGAGTAATCAGACAAGCCTCCCTTGAGAGGCTGTTTAATAGCGTTTTGCCACAGCCCCAAAGGCATTTGCTCCCTTCATTGTCACCAACCGCACCTTGACAAAGGTATGACAACCGAGCTTGACAACTGAACGCAGATCTCCGGCTAGTTGTGGGGTGGGGCAGTGAGCAATAATGCCTGATATTTATTTTATTTTATTTATTGAGCTTTATATCCTACTCTTCTTCCCGAAGGAGCCCAAAGCTGGTCCCAGGTGGCTTAGGGCTTTTAAAAGCCACAGGCAGCACCTTGAATTGAGCCCAGACACAAATTGGTAGCCAGAGTGACCGTCGGTGGTGCAGACCCCAGATGAAAGCCTGGCCACAGCATTCTGAACCAACTGAACTTCCTGGACTTCCTTCAGAGACACCTCAACATAGATCGTATTTCAGTAATCCACTGTGAAGGGGACGCGGGTGGCGCTGTGGGTAAAAGCCTCAGCGCCTAGGGCTTGCCGATCGAAAGGTCGCGGTTCGAATCCCCGCGGCGGGGTGCGCTCCCGCTGCTTGGTCCCAGCGCCTGCCAACCTAGCAGTTCGAAAGCACCCTCGGGTGCAAGTAGATAAATAGGGACCACTTACCAGCGGGAAGGTAAACGGCGTTTCCGTGTGCTGCGCTGGCTCGCCAGATGCAGCTTGTCACGCTGGCCACGTGACCCGGAAGTGTCTGCAGACAGCGCTGGCTCCCGGCCTCTAGAGTGAGATGAGCGCACAACCCTAGAGTCTGGCAAGACTGGCCCGTACGGGCAGGGGTACCTTTACCTTTTAATCCACTGTGAACCTGGGCATGAATGACCAAGGCTAGGTCTGACTTTTGTCTAGCAAAGAGTGTAGCTGGAGAACCCGGTGGAGTTAGCAAAGGACGCTTACTGGTTCCACTGTCACCAGTAAGCAGAAATGGGTTCAAGAGCACCCCCTACAATCCATGCCTGTTGCTTTAGGGTGAATGAAACTCCATCTAACACATGGGTAGGCATACTAAGGCCCGGGGGGGCCGGATCTGGCCCAATCGCCTTCTAAATCCGGCCTGCGGTCCAGGAATCAGCGGGTTTTTACATGAGTAGAATGTGCGTTTTTATTTAAAATGCATCCCTGGGTTGTTTGTGGGGCATAGGAATTTGTTCATTTCCCCCCAAAAAATATAGTCTGCCCCCCCCAACAAGGTCTGAGGGACAGTAGACCAGCCCCCTGCTGAAAAAGTTTGCTGACCCCTGGATTCTAACATAACCAAAATACCTCTTCCCAGATCTTCAGTACTTCCACAATAGTGCCTCTGTTGTGTCTGGGTTACATTTCAGTTTGTTCAGTGCCTTCTCCTCCAAAACTGTGATGAGACACAAGTTTAGAACTTTCATTGCCTCCCCAGAATCAGGCAATGGAAATGAGACACAAAATTGGGTATCGCCAGCATACCCACTTGAATCCCAGTCCACATCTGTGAAAGACTTATCTCAGTGGTTTTGCCTAGATCAGGAGTGAAGGACCTGTGGCCTTCAAGATGTTGCTGGACTACAACTCCTATCATTCCTGACTACTGGCCATGCTGGCTAAGGATGATGGGAGTTGTAGTTCAAAACATATGGAGGGCATCAGGTTGAGGAAGGCTGATTGAGATGTTAAGAAGCATGAGGGGGCATGGCAACTGTGGGGAACCTTTGGTCCTCCAGTTGTTGCTGACCTGCAACTCCAATCAGTCCCTGCAAGCATGGCCAATAGTTGGGAGTTGTAGCACAGCAACATCTTGAAGGCCAAAGGTTCCCCATCGCTGAGCTACAGGGTGAGGCAGTAGTTCATCGTACCAACAAGGAGCAAAGCTGCTGCAGAAGTGTGCCACTCCTCCTGGAAAGCCTATCTAGGCAAGGCAGCCCAGAAGGATAATGTGGTCAATACTATCAAAAGCTGTGTTGAAGTCCAGGAGAATCAACAGGTTTGTACTCAACCCTGTTCTCCCTCAGCACAAGGTCATTCATCAAGGGGCAAGTTTCAGTCCCAGAGCTAAGCTAAAAATTAGACAGGAGGGAGCAAAATAATCAGTTTCATATACAAAAACCTGGAGCCAACTGGCCACCACACATTCTAGGACCTTCGCCCTTGAAAGGTAGAGTGATTTCTTTGTAGTGGAAAGATTCAGGAACAGGAGGGTTTTTGCTACAGTCTCCTTAGGTGAGATCATGGCTCCCTTGATACCCTCCTTGACCCGGTCACACGCTGTTCTGACATTTATTAAGCGACCATGAGCACAGATCCTAAGCACACACAGCAGGGGCCACATCATTCTGCGTCCTCGTCTTTCCCAAACCGAAAAGTATCCATCACAAATGGACTGTCACTATATGGCGTCTCCATGACTCTTGGAATGGAAACCATCATGACTAATGAATAATAATAGTAATAATAATAATAATTTATTATTTGTACCCCGCCCATCTGGCTGGGTTTCCCAAGCCACTCTGGGCGGCTTCCAACAAAGATTAAAAATACATTAAAATGTCACACATTAAAAACTTCCCTGAACAGCCTTCAGATGTCTTCTAAATGTCAGGTAGTTGTTTATCTCTTTGACATCTGGTGGGAGGGCATTCCACAGGGCGGGTGCTACTACCAAGAAGGCCCTCTGCCTGGTTCCCTGTGGCTTTTTCTTCTTGCAGTGAGGGAGCCACCCAAAGGCTCTTGGCGCTGGACCTCAGCATCCGGGCAGAACGATGGGAGTGGAGACGCTCCTTCAGGTATACTGGGCCATTTAGGGCTTTAAAGGTCAACACCAACACTTTGAATTGTGCTTGGAAACGTAATGAACCCTAAGAGGAGGCATCCCCCATTGGTTATGGGTCCCTCAGACTCCGTCTCCCCATCCTATGCACACCACACATCCCAACACCATTCCAAAGTGGGTCTGAGTTGGAGCAAGTGCCCCCCACCAGCGTTCACTGTGCCCCACTCTCTTCTGAAGAGGCAGGATCCTTCCATAGACACGCACACACCTGAGGCCCCTGGCGCCCACGTCAGCTCTCAATTAGCTCGGCGCCTGTGACAGCCACCGCTCTTTAATCTGGAGCCTTCAAAGCCAGCTCAGCGACAGGCGGGTGACGGTGACCCCGATATGTCAGTGCTTGGGAGAGATGCGCCCCAGAAAAACAACCGGTTTCAGAAGAAGGAGGATCACTCCACCCACCCCACTCCCCAGAATCCCCCTCCCCTTCCTAGAGGGGGGATGTGGAACCATGGATGCGAAAAGAGGGAAGGGCTGTCTTTGCTCCACGATGCATGGAACACACTCTGTCGCTTGTGGAAGGTTTCAGGTTGGGTTTTGTGGTACCTTCCCTTAACAGGGTCCCCAACTGCAAGACGGGTAAAGGCTCTCGTGAGGATTACGGCTGCAGTTAGCCACACTCCCGAGGAGACCCTGGAGAGCTGCCATATCAGACCAGGCAGGGGAGGCGTAGATTTCAGAGGGAGGGCAAGATTCTCTGCAAAGATGAGAAGATATATTCAAGATGACACTGCAAAAAAAAGCTGCGGTGTCATCACCTTTTTGGGTTTTTAATACTGTCACAAAATAACTGTAGCAAGGGCTTTTTGTGGCACCTTGAAGACTAAGGGCAGTCTTCCTCAACTCCGTTCTCTCCAGATATTTGTGTTGGCTGCGGCTGAAGGGAGTTCTGCTCCCCAACACATCTGGCGGCCACCTGGCTGGGTGGGGCTGGCTAAGAGGCGCAAAGAGGAAGCGTACAAATTTATTGTGGTCGAAGCATTTGTGGGCCACAGTCCGCGTCGCGAGCTGCACAAAGCTCCATCCCGAATTGGCAAACATAAGCGCATACATGGGAGTGTTTTTTGTGTGTGTAGAGAGAGGAGTGAAGTGGGAGGGGAAATAAATGAAACAAGGACAGAGTGGCAATTACCTAAGGTGAAATGGTTGCAGTGACCGATGATCTAGGCAGGATGGTGACAGGGCTAATCTTCTGGAAACTACTGCAAAGTTATCAACACACATCAACAACCTCTCTCCCCTCTATATTTTAAAGCAAAGGGAGTTGTGCCCTTTAATATGAATAGTGCATATGCTCATTGACACTGGTCATAATAATCACTAGATGCATAGACCCAGCATGAACTGGTCCATAATACATGTGTCCTTGAGGTATATAACACATTGTGCTACAACAACCTCCTCTCCTCCAACACAAAGCATTGTGACCGCTCTCAGAACTCTTCCTCAATGGCATCACAGAATCGTTCTGCATTCCAGTGCTGAGAAGAAGGGTTCCAGCTTCCCCCATTTTCAAACTACCCCAATCCATTGCAACCTACTGTTGATTTCTAAAGTGAGCTCAGTGCCATTGTGGAAGCTCCCTCCATTCCCAGATATGCATGCTCGGCCGGGGAGGGGGGAATTATAGTCTATACATGCTCAGAGGCACTCTTAATTGTTGGTTCACACTTCCATTGCCAAGTGGCAATGATTCAGAAAAATCAATGTTGAAAGAAAGGCAAGCGACACCTGCTGAAATTCCTGCTCTTCTGCGCAATTACTGAAGGTGCAAGAGTCTGGTCCTCTTTTTCTGCCTGGAGACCCTAGCCTCATTTTGCAGCCTCAGTCAAGCCTAATTCGAAGGAAACACTAGCTCTAGAAAGCCCCCCTTAAAATGTTAGGGGAAACAGAGCACTTAAATGCTAGGAAGCCAAGTAACATGACCAAAAGTTAGCTTATTTCCCTGCAAGGGATACAGTGGCCAACAGGTCTCATGCAAAGTAAGGGGTTCTATTCTGGCCCCTGTTCATAGGAGCCGACTCCTAGGGGCTGAAGTCCCTTTGCCCCCCCCAATAAAATATTAGAGGGAGCTGGGGCCCCCCAAAGTTGATGGACATTGCTGTGTGTGCACTGCATCTTGTGATCGATTATGTGTATGGGGTGTTACCTGCCCCCCCCCCAATATTTTGTTCGAGTTGGCACCCTTGCCCCCATTTGTGTGCATTGATTAGCAGCTTGATCGCCAAACACTGAGTGGTGCAGTGGTACCTTGGTTCTCAAACTTAATCCGTCCCAAAAGTCCGTTCCATAACCAAAGCATTCCAAAACCAAGGCACGCTTTCCCATAAAAAGTAATGCAAATGGATTAATCTGTTCCAGACTTTTAAAAACAACCCCTAAAACAGCAATTTAACATGAACTTTACTACCTAACGAGACCATTGATCCATAAAATGAAAGCAATAATCAATGTACCATACTATGAAATAAATAAGTTAGTATTGTAGATGATAAAAGTTAAAATGTTTTTTTTCTTACCTGCACTAATGATAGTCATTGTTTGGATGGTTTTTTTTTACTCATTTCCGCAGTCACACAATCAATCAATCAGTAGCCGAACTGGGTTCCACACAGTCACAAAAACAAATTAACCAAAAAAGTCTCAAAAACAAAAAAGCGAAACAAAAGTGCCAAACTAAATGTGTTCTGGGTGTCCGTTTGACTTCCGAAATGTTCGAAATCCGAGGCGCAGCTTCTGATTGGTGCAGGCACCCTGGAAACAATAGCTGACCGCCACATCGGATGTCCAACTTCCAAAAAAAGTTTGAAAACCAGAACCCTTACTTCAGGGTTTTCGGCGTTTAAGAACCAAGGCGTTTGAGTACCAAGGTACCACTGTATTCAACAAGCAGACCCCTTGAAATGAATGGACATGATTAAGCTATACTTCATATTGTGAAAAGCTTCGTCTGCACATCAACTTCCTGACCAAGACAGGTGGTGGTGGTTTTCTGGTCCATTGGCCATGCTACATCATGGCACATTGAACATGTCAAAAGAGAATTTGGGGAGCTCACAGATAATCATAACAGAAAAACGAACAAGCATCATTTTCAAGTTGCTGATAAAAGCAAAGAAACAGGCCAGAATTTCTTCTCTCTGATCAGCTGGGAAGCAATATTTTTTTCGTGAGGCTGGGGAACCTGTGTTCCTCCATGTTTCACTGAACTCCAGCTCCCCTTAGATCCAGCCAGCATTTCCAATGGTCAAGGACGGTGGAGTTTGGTGTTTAGCAACATCTGGAGGGTGACAGTTCACTGTTTTGGGACCCTAACTGGAAGGATCTAGGTCTTCCTTGAATCCAGCTTTGGGGCTCTTAGGAATACAGTTTTGCAAGGGAGGATGTAACAGACTGCTTTTCCTGCAAATTCAATTTCGTGTCCCACGCTGGCTCCTTCCCATCCCTGAATATCCATCTACCTGTCATCCCCACATTGAATCAGACTAACGGCTCCATTTATAGATTTTGAAAGAAAGCTTACAATCTTTATCCTTGTCATCAACAATGATAGTTCCAATTTTACAATTGCAGACTTTTGCTTTTAGGAGCTGCATAACGACAGAAACTTCACCTGTGGATTTCTGCCTATTTTGCAACTCCTAAAGGCACAGAGACAATTCCACGTGGTCACTGTTTTCAGGTGACTTTCAATCCCATACTGGCTCATTGCAGCTGAGTGAGAGATCTTGCGCAACAAACCCACTTCCCCAAAGGTCAGGTTTTTTGCAGTAAGGAAAGTGATAGGAAAATGCATTGGAAAGTGTGGGGTTACAATTGCTTTAACACAATGTTCCATCTATCCAATGTAATTTAATACTCATTCCATAGCCAGTGTTGTCTCATTCCCCTGCAAACAAATCAAGAAGAAAGCTCAATAAACAGTCCACCTGGAAACACCAAGAGAATCTATCCACAGATATGGTGACAATGTTAGGCATCTAGTGCTACAGGTTCCATGCTAAGATTGTCAACTGACTGGCAAGGATGGGATAACTGTGGCCTTCCAGACAGTGTTGGACTCCAACTCCCAGCAAGCTTGGCCAATGGTTGGTAATGATGGGAGTTGGAGTCCAGCAATATTTGGAGGGCATTCCATTGTGAAAAACACAGACAAACATTTAGGATGTACAGTGGTACCTCGGGTTAAGTACTTAATTCGTTCTGGAGGTCCGTTCTTAACCTGAAACTGTTCTTAACCTGAAGCAGCACTTTAGCTAATGGGGCCTCCTGCTGCCGTCGTGCCACCGGAGCATAATTTCTGTTCTCATCCTGAAGCAAAGTTCTTAACCTGAAGCACTATTTCTGGGTTAGCGGAGTCTGTAACCTGAAGCGTCTGTAACCTGAAGCGTATGTAACCCGAGGTACCACTGTATGTAGCACAGAAGAAAAGCCAGCTGATTTTTCATCCAGATCACCCCAGATAAAATCTTCAGTTAATTTGCACCTAACCCCCAGCTCAGCCTCTCTTCAATTCAGGCATCGCCACTTTATTTCCAACAGATCCTATACCCACACAGGATCAATCCAATTCTCTTTCCACTAACCCCAGGCATTATCTGCCAAATCACCCCTAGATAAAATCAAATTGATTTACCCAAATTCATATCCTACTCAGTAACCCGGATCAGGCCTCCCCATCCAGAATCATTACTTACTCAAGAAGGAGGAGGAGTTTGGACTTGATATCCCGCCTTTCACTCCCTCCAGGGGTCAGCAGACTTTTTCAGCAGGGGGCTGTACCTCAGACCTTGTGGAGGGCTGGACTATACTTTGAAAAAAATATATGAACAAATTCCTATGCCCCTCAAATAACCCAGAGATGCATTTTAGTTAAAAGGACACATTCTACTCATGTAAAAACACTGATACCCGGACCGTCTGCGGGCCAGATTTAGAAGGTGATTGGGCCAGATCCGGCCCCCGGGCCTTAGTTTGCCTACCCATGCCTTAAGGAGTCTCAAAGTGGCTAACAATCTCCTTTCCCTTCCTCCCCCACAACAAACACTCTGTGAGGTGAGTGGGGCTGAGAGACTTCAGAGAAGTGAGACTAGCCCAAGGTCACCCAGCAGCTGCATGTGGAGGAGCGGGGAAGCGAACCCGGTTCACCAGATGACGAGTCCACTGCTCTTAACCACTACACCACGCTGGCTCTCAAGACACCTAGAAAGGTATTTGGGGACTGTGCTCCTTGGCCCATCCTTATAAGCAACACCTCTCTGCTTGACTTGCTTCTGTGGCTTTAGCAGCAGCTGAAGCTTTCCAGAATAGGGACATAAACTGTAGCTACTGCTAATTTGAAACTGATGCTCAGGCACAACTATGGAGCCTGGCTAAGAAGTTGGCAGCTCTCCCACAGAGAGCAAGTATCAATACTTGCCATCGTGCCTTTGTCGCTGAGAATCCTTTCTCCAATTATCTATTCCTTTCCACCAAACTAAATTAAGGATTATTAATATTATGGTCATTAAAAATATATATTATGGTCATTGATCTATTCTACCCGAGTGCTTTGAAAACGGATCAATGGCAAGCCCTCTCTACTGACAAGGCAGGAAGGGAGCGGAACAGGAACAGAGGTGCCGCTACTGCTGCCTAATTTAAGTTGCTAGATAGTCCTGCCTGGTATTAGATGGGGACAGCCAAAAAAACCCACCCTAAGCTCTTTTATTGCTCTGAAAGTTGGAATTCTTACAATTTTATCAAGAAAAGTTTTTCTCCTGGCCAAGAAAGAAGATTCATTGGGGGTGAATTTTGCATACTGCCTGATCCTAGCCGAAAGTGTTTGCCATTCAGGAATCTTTTCCTTTATTTTTTATAGGAAATTTAAAATGCAAGCGAAGGACAGGGATGAAGGCATTATGGGGAATCAAGAAAAAATTCTGCAAGTTCCCTGCAGAGTACGCATCTCAGGCTAATCATAGACGGCTCTCCTTAATTTTCTTACACAAAGCAAAGCTTACATTATGTCCGGCCAGCTTTGTGGCAAAGAATCATGGGAACGATAGTTTACTTCTCACAGTGCTACAATTTCCCAACTACTCTTAAGGAAGTACAGTTCCCAGGGTTCTTGGTGTAGTTTTAGTTCGTTTACTGGGCAGTCAGGTTGCAAAGGGACAATATTTTTTTCCGTGTCCTGCATCAACTAGGTATAAGGCCAGGGCTTAATGCAAGCAAGGACTCAGCTCCAGAACCTCTTTTCCTGATAGAATTGGAGACGGATATTTGTAAAATGCTGGAAGGCAAAAAAGGCTCTCAGGAGAGTTATTAAGGTCTCCCTCCCTCCCACTTTTCTTCTTTTCTTTTAACAGCACACCTGCTCCTGTGCTTTTAAAAGCAGCCTGACAACCTCACTTTAAAGAAATTAATCATTGTCCCAAACTCTCCGGATGCTTCAGCAAAGGCTGCCTCAAGATGCTTAGATGCCCTCGGCAGAAAACCTAAATATGCATAATACATACCGAATAACGAAGGATTGCCAACTTTTGAACTGGCCCTTTAACAACCGTGTAATTTCCAGCCATCGGAAAGTAATAACATCTCTCCCCATCTGCACTGCTAGCCTTGGAAACCTTAGTACAGGCTGCTAATTCCTGCAAATTGAGTTGCTGTTAGGGGCGCAAGAGCAGGTCTGCAGGCTTTTTCTGGCTAGTTGGCAGTCCTGAACTAGGAGCGCATTCCATCGGGAAGTTCTTATTGAAATGGAGGGGGCTCAGAAGAGTTCTAGCGCATACAGCGCTTTCCCTTCTGGACTTGCATTCCAGCGGGAGGTGGGCATTATAGAACCCTGAAGTACAGTTGCCAACTGACAGGGAAAATTCACTGGCACAGGGGGCTCTTGCAACAGCAGCTTGATCCACAGATACAAGCCAGATGATGTTTTTCACAGCATGAGGAGGTGTTAGCACCTGCTAATTCCAGTCAGTGAAGCTGCTGTTCAAAGCATGGGTACAGAGGCATGTTGAAAAATTGACTCTACTTGACTGGTGCAACAGTCAGCAAAGTGTTGAGTTTGGCCAGAAAAATATGGATTCAAATCTCTGCTCAGCTAGGAAGCTCTGTGCATGACCTTGGGCCAGCTGCTATCTCTCAGACTAAGCTACCTTATAGGGCTGTTGAGAGGGGGGAAACTGTTCTTGCATAGCTCATGCTCACTTCAGTGAGGTCTGCACATGATGCACTGGACTCCATAGGCCTGAGCCTTCTTTGAATCAGCAGCTAGAAGCAGACCTTCTCACCTTTCCTCATGGTCATGGCAGTTCCTGGGCTTGAACACTTTCACTGGTCCAGGCCAAAGTCTCCCTCCAATGGACAGATCTGCTTTTTAAAGTCACTTTCACCCCACCTTTCCTGACAGGTTGATCGACAACCTGGCACAATCGCTACAGAGGCAATCTACCGGTCCAGGAAGGCCAGGAACTGTGACTGTTTCTGCAGATACTCAGCATATTTAAAGGTAAAGGTAAAGGGACCCCTGACCATTAGGTCCAGTCATAACCGACTCTGGGGTTGCGGCGCTCATCTTGCTTTATTGGCCAAGGGAGCTGGCATACAGCTTCCGGGTCATGTGGTCAGCATGACTAAGCTGCTTCTAGCGAACCAGAGCAGCGCACGGAAACACTGTTTACCTTCCCGCCAGAGCGGTACCTATTTATCTACTTGCACTTTGACATGCTTTCAGACTGCTAGGTTGGCAGGAGCAGGGACCGAGCAACGGGAGCTCACCTTATCACGGGGATTCGAACCGCCAACCTTCTGATCAGCAAGCCTTAGGCTCTGCGGTTTAACCCATAGCGCCACCCGCGTCCCTCCACTCAGCATATTTAGGAGCAGGGAAATCACAACAGCAGCATTCACAACCCAACCAACACACACACAGATTGTAGCCTTATTGCTTTGGCTGTTCAATTCTTTTCTGCTGTGCAGTTATGCTTTAGAGTGGCCCTGGAGGACACAGATGTCTCCACTCGCAATGGCTCTGCAAATGGAGTTGGAACCTCTCAGGAAGTCTTGCTCACTGCAGCTCACTGTCCTCTTTTCCTCGGATCTCTTGTTATCCAATTCCCCCCTGAATTCCTGGTTGGTTGTGATGTAACATACACAGCAATCTCTCTCTCCCCCCTCATCCAGTCCTGCCCATCCCTCTGTCCTAGGGCTTGCCACTTTTAGGGACACCAGACTTGCACACGCATAAAGGAACAAAAACTTCACTGGCTGAATTTCAGCATCAAGCTAAAAGACCCTGACAGAAGGAAAAGGTGGCAAGACACCTGAAGTTGGTAGCTAGGATTGCCAGCTCCCCCTTTTTAAAGCAAGCCCCTATTCCAGTGTCTTTTACCAGCAGCATGGAAAAGTTTCCCTGCTGCTATCTGCAAACAAAGCCATTGTTCAAGGCAAACACGCAAGGGAGGTGGTTGCTGTTTTTCCTGGTGAACTAGCAATCCCGTTTGCTAAATGGGAACAGGGGGCTTAGTGCTAAACAGCAGCATCTCTGTATCCTTGCCCCCCTCCCCAATTGGTCCATAATTACAACATCCAGGCTTAATGTTGCAAAAGGTTGGCCGTCCCATTTCATCTATTTATAAAATAAATATAGTATTTATACAACTATCTATTTATAGTGACATCTTAATCACGCACAAGCTTTTTAATTGCAGGGTGTTTATTGTTGGGCTTAAAAAAACAACACTCAAATGTACACAGGGGGGCATTCATATATACAGTTTCCCACCTCAAGTGGCACAGTCTCAGTCTCTGTGTTACTTTACAGCTGTGCTCTATTTCTCCAGCATTAGCATTTTTTATTTTTTAGTAAATTGCTGAGAGGTTTCCTACTGAGTGGGCACTATATATTTTTGTTAACTAAAATTAATGTGACTCTTTCTGAATGTGTGTGTTAGGTTTTAGCGGTCGTGAGCTGGGTTTGCCGCCTCTTACCAAGAAAACGCCAGGCATAGCTTTGAATCTCCAGGTGTGTCTCTGTTGCCTTCCTTCACATCTGAGCTGCCTGCCCTCCTCACCTGCATCACCTGTCCCCAACTTAAGAGATGGCAAGGAACTGAGGTGAGTGGTAGTTACTCTGGATTCCTTATTGTAGAGCACAAGAACCAGTTTTGCCTCTACGCAGTTAACGCCACTCACGTTACAGGCTGCATCTTCACTCACAGGGGCTGTAGTGACAAGAACCCAGATTCTAAAAGTAGCTTTGTGTATTAAACATGTGCCAAATTATGCAAAAATAATAATCCTGGATGTTTATGTAACACTTTCAGCGTTCAAACCACTTGACAAACGTTATCAGAGTAACATTTTGCATTGTTTAGAGAGAAGAAGAAGAGTTTGGATTTGATATCCCGCTTTATCACTACCCTAAGGAGTCTCAAAGCAGCTAACATTCTCCTTTCCCTTCCTCCCCCACAACAAACACTCTGTGAGGTGAGTGGGGCTGAGAGACTTCAAGGAAGTGTGACTAGCCCAAGGTCACCCAGCAGCTGCATGTGGAGGAGCGGAGACTCGAACCGGGTTCACCAGATTATGAGTCTACCACTCTTAACCACTACACCACCATTGTGGTGTCGTGCTTAGAGTATCAGGCTAGGGCAGGTGTCAGCAACCTAAGGCCCATGGGCCACAAGCGGCCCACGGGGGTGGTTTAACCGGCCCATGAGCTGCTCCTGGGGCCACAAGCAGCCCATGGGGGTCGCTTAACTGGCCCATGAGCTGCTCCCGAACCGAGCCGTCTGCTCAGTGAGTCCCTGCACGCCACGCTAAACCGGCGCAGTGCGGGGACTCGATTCCGCGGCACCGAAAATCTCGCCTGTGCATGCGCAGATGCCGGAAATCGCGTCTGCGCAGATGTAGACACTGGAAATCGCAGGCACGCGCACTCATGCACATGCGCAATCCGGCCTGCAGAGGGATCTCCGCTGGAGTGAACCAGCCCAGGCGAGGTAAACCTTGCCAAGCCCTGGGCTAGGGCCTCAGGGACCCGGGTTCAAATCCCCACTCAGCCATGAGGCTCCCAGACTGACTTTGGGGGCTATTCACTGCTCCTCAGCCTAACCAACCTCATAGGGTTGTTGTGGGGATTAAATGGGGGGGGCGACCATGTGTGTCACCTTGAGTTCCTTGGAGAGAGAGAGGAATAGAAATGCAATAGATATATAAATACACCCTGTGAGGCAGATCAGTTGCTGTTATTATTATCAGGATGTAAGCAGTTCACCTAAGACCAAGAAGCTGTGAAGTGGAAAAACTTTCTGGAGTATTTGGAAAATAATTGTAAACAGGGGAAAATGCTAGCAGAATTAAGGTCAATTCAACAGCAAAAGAAGTCCTGGTGTAACTGGTCTAAAAGGAAGGTTTTATCTCTCTCAACTGATTTCCTTTTCCTAACAGGAGGAAAGAGGGAGTCATTTGGAATGGTTTGTTACTTGGTATAATGGGAATACTGAGTTTTTATTATAGTTAGGTGCATGTAAAGTAAAGGTAAAGGGACCCCTGACCATTAGGTCCAGTCGTGACTGACTCTGGGGTTGCGGCATTCATCTCGCTTTACTGGCCGAGGGAGCCGGCGTACAGCTTCCGGGTCCTGTGGCCAGCATGACTAAGCCGCTTCTGGCGAACCAGAGCAGCGCACGAAAACGCCGTTTACCTTCCCTCCAGAGCGGTACCTATTTATCTACTTGCACTTTGACATGCTTTCGAACTGCTAGGTTGGCAGGAGCAGGGACTGAGCAACGGGAGCTCACCCCGTTGCGGGGATTCGAACCGCCGACCTTCTGATCGGCAAGCCCTAGGCTCTGTGGTTTAACCCACTGCGCCACCCGCGTCCCTAGGTGTATCCTACCACAAATATAGGGAATCAGTATGCGGGGGGGGGGATTGATGGAGGGGTAGGAAACTAGTCTGATGGATACAATTTGCATCTCCTCCTTGACTGGCAACACCTGCATGTTGGAATGTTGCTAAGTCCCTGATGCACGGATAAATATTTCATTGTTATTGTTTCCCCAGATCAAAGGCCCAGTTTTATTTAGATTCTCGGAGGCGTCTTAAGCAGTAGAAGAAAGGGAGGGGAGGGGGAGGAACAAGAGAAATCCAGGCACTTTGGTTTCAGCATCTCAAAGCAAGACTTTGCAGGTGAAGAGAGCCTGAAACGGAGCTGCCCTCGAAGGCATCGCTTGAATCCGAGCAACAATCGAGTTGCTGCGCAGCTGGGAAATCCTATTGCTGACACCTGCACAGTGTGAAAGGTCTCTCTTCTCGTCCACTTTCTTCCCCTCACAAACAAAGCAGGATCCCAGCCCTCGTGGTTGCAGAGAAACACTTGGCAGTTTTGTGAGTGAGCTCAAAAGCAGGGGTCCAGCATTGCTCCATGCCTTCTTCCCAAGATGGTTACAGTGGTACCTCGGGTTACATATGCTTCAGGTTACATACACTCCAGGTTACATACTCCACTAACCCAGAAATAGTACCTCAGGTTAAGAACTTTGCTTCAGGATGAGAACACAAAATCGTGCTCCGGCGGCGCAGCAGCAGCAGGAGGCCCCATTAGCTAAAGTGGTGCTTCAGGTTAAGAACAGTTTCAGGTTAAGAACGGACCTGCGGAACGAATTAAGTACTTATCCCAAGGTACCACTGTATTTTCTAGAGCCAGACATTCGTTTCTCATTTGACAAGGGAGGGCAGTGCTCAAGGCTGCACAGAAACATCACAAACCCAGAAGTCTTTTGAGATGAGGTTATGGAAATAATTTTGCACCTGATGGGAGGCGATCTGGGCTCTGGAAGCAATATTTGACACCTTCTCTGAAAGAAGCTGAGAGACACCTGCTCGCCTTATTTCAGTTACCAGAGCCTCCCTCCCTTCTCCTCACAGCATTTTTCAAGGAGGGAGGGGAGGCAGGTTATTTGCACACCTGACTCTTAGAAGCAAAATTAACTATTTTTATGGGAGAGAACAGTTGAGCTGCAGAAGCTTCTATCAGGTTGTCTTGCTGGGGTGAAAGGTTCAAAGCTCCCCTTTTCTTTCTCCAGGGTCAGGCAGGAGTCTGCGTTTTTATGGAGTAGACACACAAACTTTGGAGGCAATAAATGTCTGTTGCAATCCCTGGCTTCTCAGTGGAAGACCCACATAAAAACATTATTTTGGTTTTGTCTAGGAAAGGCTGAGCTTGCTGATCATTCCCGCTCTGTGATGTGAAAATCCTTTCCTCAATGGAAGCAGTGGGGAGGGGGGCAAGCAGTTGGCAAGCTCTGGGGCTGGGCCTATGAGGTCGGGTGTTCACTGGGGCCACAAACACAGACAAGAGCCCACTGCCCCACCATTCTCCCTTTGCGGAGAGCTCTGGGGAGAAGCATGAGTAAATCCTTGGCTTGCATTGCCTCTTCCAGACAAAGAGGAGTTGAGAGAGCAACAAAAAGTTGGTGGGTGTCAAAGGAACGCGGTGTTATAGGAATTCTAAGGTCATGTGTGTGTGTGTGTGTGTGTGTGTGTGTGTGTATGTTCATAAATGTACAAGGCGAACACATAAGTATATAAACCACATACATAAGTAAATAGTATAGGAGAACAATCCTGAAGCCATTTTGACTCTCCCAAATTGACTTCAAATTGACTCTGCAAGGAAGAAGGAAATGGGAAAAGCTTTCCAATTGCCTTTGGACTGTAGGGGTTTACACCTCTCTGTAAATACAGTCTGGGGAGTATCTGTTAAGCGGAGCACACTATCAATATGCATAAGACTGGGGTGCCCAAACTTTTTTCAAAGAGGGCCAGATTTGATGAAGTGAACATGCGTGAGGGCTGACTATGCCTGGCGTAAGAGATTCAGGAACTAAGTATTTACCATCTCAAAGGAATGGCCAGGCTGCCCAGAAACGGCAATCAGATAAGGCGATATCAGGTATCCTGGCAGTACAGGGGAGAAGCAACACACTCAAATTTCTGCTGGGCACTACCTCTTTCTGTGATGTATGTACAGTATGATGTTTTGGGCTACAGGGTAGGCAATTTCAAAAGTCTATAGAAGAGCTTGCACACCAATGTTCAGGGTTCCTCTCCTCCCTCCCTGCAAGGGGTGGGCAGGGGACCTTGTTGCAACAGTTTAATAAAGATCAGGCTTAGTAGCTGCTTTGCTTCTCAATATTCTCTGGTTGGCCTGTTATTTTCTCCTACCGACAGAAAACCTACGTAAGGACTCTATATGGGTTCCTGGATACCCCATAAGGGATAAAGGAGCAGTTTTTTCTTATAACACCGGGATGGGGAAAAACCGGGGTCACTTTACTTTGGTGATGTGCCTTAAGACCCCATGACACCCCCTCAAGTCTACAAATGCCACCCACTTGCCTCTTTCCAGTAGTAAGGATCCACTGCAGGGCCAGCAAGTGAAGATTTGCAGGGGATGCATGGAGAGGGGGTCTGACTCTGGTCTAACCTCTTAAAAGAAAGAACTGGGTGAATTTAGCTCAGGTGTAGATGCCACACCAGCAAACACAGCATGTCAAGCTGGTGGAACAGCCCCCCCCCCCAGCAGCCCCCACCCTTTACCATGAATCCAGGGTGCTGAAAGCAACTTACTCAGGCAAGGGAAGTAAGGGAAGCTCAGTCCCTATTTCACCCCCTCCCTCCTCAAAACAAGAACAACACACAGAGCTGAAGCCAGTCAAAAATCATTGTTTGCATTATCAGTTGCTCAACAATTACAGCCTTGTACAAGTCATTGATACGTTAAATAAAACACACACGCTACCCTCACCCAACAGAGGAAAAAAAAGTGCAGCTGGAACCTTGAATGAGCCCCAAGAGTCCCCCCTCCTGGAGACCTAAGGGTTTTGCTCCGCTTGGGTCAAGTCCCACCCAGAGGGAGGGAATCAGCACAAATATATATATATAGATCTATATATATATTTATATTTATTTATCTATAATATTTTACCTTTTTTATTAACAGCAGCAACAGCTGGACAGAGCTGGGGCAGAATAAGATTCAGGACTGACTGAGCATGCAAGGTGATGGGAGAAGAGGGGAAGGGGGTGTTATGAATGAATCAGGAAGGTAGGATTCAGAGACGTAGCTTGAAGAGTCGGAAGCAGACAGAGAGGCTTGGGAGAAAGTTAAACATCCCCAGAGCAGTAGTATTTCAAGGGCGGTGCTTGAAATGGCTGTTTACCATGGCAGGAATGCCTCCCATTCTGCTTTGCAGCTCCTCTGTTATTCTCCTCTGTTCACAGCATCCCACCCCACCCCAGGTCAATTTTGAGAACCAAGCTGCAGTTTGCCCTCCAGCCCACAAGGAGTGCTGCTGCAGGAAGGCCACCTCCACCAGTGCTTCTTAAAGGGCCAGCATCTACAGCCTTAAAGAGAAGCAGAGAGAGGATAGTCAGTGTGTGTGTTACTTAGGAGAAACAAATCCGTTTCAAGGCAGGGAGTGGGGAGGCCTGAGTTGGGAGGCGGTTAAAGGGCAAACTTGTTTGTTGGCGCAGAGACAGGAAAGACAGCTAGCTGGAGAGGACTGAACACCTCCCTAAAACAAAACAAGGTTAAGAGAATTGACCCATCGGGAGGGAGGCAGAAGGCGCCAATACCACCCCCCTCTCCCGTGCCAGCAGTGCAGTCGAGGGCAAAGTGAAGGATGGGCATCACAGGACGGGACTGAGCTCAGACGGCGTCTTCCAGGGCAGGCTCAGCGTCAGGGGACGGAACACACTCCTTGCTGAGGCGGACAATCTCCTGGGAGAGCACTTCCAAATCCTGGTGAGGGGAAAGAAAGGAAGGGGAAGAAGCAGGTCAGCTGAGCCCATGGGAAGACGGTGCCATCATCTCCCACAGGACAAACCCTGCCCATATTCACACTCTGCCCCTACTCAGGTTAATGGTCGACGTTTGCAGCTACCTGGTAAAACTCTTAATCTTGGGATCAGGCCCAGACAGAGGGGGGCCATATGGGCCACTTGGCCCGGGCCTCCGATTCCAAAGGGGGCCACGGTCACCGAAATAAATTGCCGATCAAATACTAAACTTGAATTTGGAAAACGTTTTCCCAAATCTTCTAATTGCATGACACATTTTCTTATCATTACCAGCTACAGTGGCCTCCAATGAGAGAAGTTTTGATCTATTAAAATGAATTAAGTCTTTCTTTCTATCAACAATGGCTCAAGAACGCCTAAATGGTTTAGCAATGATAGGCATAAACCACGATAAGGCGAAGTTGCTTGATTTTTCCTGCGTAATTCAAGAATTCGCAGAAAAGAAAGCTAGGAAAGCATTTTTAAATGTAAATACTTGAAATAATCCTTTTCCCTATGTATTTTTAAAAAGCACTATTGTATATGTATATTTTCCATTTTGTCTTTATATGCAGATACGGTTCAAGCCTTGAAATAAAATTATTTGTCAGCATAACTTTTGTGAAAATTATTTATATATTTTCTTATTTATAAGACTTGTTATCCCCAGGGTAAAAAAAGGGGGGCACATTATCTACCTGGCCCGGCCTCTGCCTGGCTCTGCTCGGGATCATGGATTCAAGCCCCATGTTGGGCAAAAGGTTCCTGCATTGCAGGGGGCTGGACCAGATGACCCCCGCAGCCCCTTCCAATTCTACGGTTCTGCCAGGCTCCACCCTGGCCGGCCAGTTTTCTTCAAGCCCTGCTTCTGGTCCATCAAGTTCTGGCTTGCCTCTGAGACACTACTGCCTTAGCTCTCTTTGTCCTCTTCAGGGACAGCAGGGAGGAGAGTCTTTTTTCAAAACAGTAAGTTGGCAACCCCGAGAACAAAGGCACAGGAAGAAGCCACAGGCACAAATCTGAGTTTGGGAAAGGAAGGGAATGCAACGCTTCAGTCCCCTGCCCCATAGTCAGACCTCGGGTTGAAGTAGCTTCAGGTTGAGCATTTTCGGGTTGCGCTCCGCAGTGACCAGGAAGTAATGGAGCGTGTTACTTCTGGGTTTCGCTGCTCGCACAGACGCTCAAATGACGTCATGCGCATGCAAGGAAGCGGCGAATCGTGACCCGTGCATGCGGAGATGTGGGTTGCGTTTGCTTCAGGATTATAGCTGTCAATGTTTCCCTTTTTTTTAAG
This sequence comes from Podarcis siculus, assembly GCA_034642415.1. Classification (NCBI taxonomy): domain Eukaryota; kingdom Metazoa; phylum Chordata; class Lepidosauria; order Squamata; family Lacertidae; genus Podarcis; species Podarcis siculus. The sequence goes on along the minus strand of JAXCMG010000049.1, from coordinate 5,106,944 downwards.
GGAAATTCCCTTATTCCGAATAGGATTCCTCACAAGAAAAGGGAAAAGTTGACAGCTATGTTCAGGATGTGAACGGGGCTCCGGAACGGATCCTGTTCGCATCCAGAGGTACCACTGTATTGGGAAAAGATGCAGCTAAGAGGGAACACCAGATCTGAACAGGACACCCTTCTCAGGCTGTGGCTACTGACATACATCAATGAGATGACTTGTGACCAGAGCCAGGATTAAAACCTTATAAATATATAAATTCATTATGGGATTATGCAGTTAAAAATTGCTTATTGATCACCATTGGGCTTGAGTTCAGAGGGAAACTGTTTCTTAAAATCATGGGATAAAGAACCAATCACAATCAATAAAAGAGGCAGAGAGAGAACAAACCAAGTGTGGATTTCGATAGCGAAAGGGTCCTCTTGGATGCAAGCCACGTGCTGTCTCTCAGACCACGTTCCCTTGGCTACAGCATCCCCCCCCCCAAGACTCCTTCTGACCAGTGCCTCTTCCAACCACACCACCTGAAGTATTTCTGGCTGGCAGCCTCTTTCCCAGCTGCACAGCGCCCCCTAGAGGCCCCCACTCAGGTCGCCCACACACCTTAACCTGCCCCAAACCCCACACCCCTCCTCCCCAGCACCACATTATCTGTGGACTTGCACCCCCTGCAACACGCCCACCCTGTCTCCAAGACAGCATCCTCCCTCTGCCCCCCCCCTGCTGCACTGACCGCTCCTTTGCAGCCCCAACCTTGACAGTCCGTCCTCTGAAGCAGCTCCGCTCCCCCCCCCATCCCTCCCCACTCAGATGCAGCTATAAATAGCCGCCTCTTTCCGCTGACATCACTCTTTCGTCCCCTTGCTCCATTAGGACGTTGGAAGGATCAGATTCTACATCAAGTTAAAATTGAAAAAGGAAAGGGGGAGAAAAAAGGCAAATATGCTGCAAAGTCTTTTGCTGGGGCGGGCTCCCTCTCGCCTCTCCCTATAGCCTGTGTTTGTGAGTGCTGGCGATTAAAACAGGTGAGCACATGAACGGCCTTGCGGGATCAGGCTTAAGGTCTACCCAGCCCTGATTGCTAAGCAGCCGTCAGCCAGATGCTTGTGAGAAACTTGTAAGAGCTGGGCAGGGAGACTGACATTCTCCCGCTGCTATGTCCCCATCAGATGGTATTGGAGTTACACTGCCTCTGAACATGGAGGGTTCGCTTAGCTCTCGTGGTTGATAGGGGTGCTTTGGAAGAGATATTTCCCATGAATTCCCCCCCCATCAGCTGCTGCAAGTTTTCCAAAGGCAAGAATACAGTGGAGTGGGGAGAAAACCCTTTGCATATGCTCAGAATATCCTATACAGTGGTACCTGGAGTTAAGTACTTAATTCCATATTCCTCATCACCGCCCCAAAATCCCCTCCCTGCTCATCGAAAAATAACATGCTAGGGAGAAAGGCTAGCCAGGGGTCAGCAAACGTTTCCAGCAGGGGGCCAGTCCACTGTCCCTCAGACCTTGTGGGGGTCCGGACTATATATATGTATTTGGGGGGGGGGGGGGGATGAACGAATTCCTTTGCCCCACAAATAACCCGGAGATGCATTTTAAATACAATGGTACCTTGGGTTAAGTACTTAATTCGTTCCGGAGGTCCGTTCTTAACCTGAAACTGTTCTTAATCTGAGGTACCACTTTAACTAATGGGCCCTCCCACTGCCGCCATTCCGCCAGAGCACGATTTCTGTTCTCATCCTGAAGCAAAGTTCTTAACCTGAAGCACTATTTCTGGGTTAGCGGAGTCTGTAACCTGAAGCGTCTGTAACCCGAGGTACCACTGTATATGATGCTCCTCATCCTTAGGTGGGGTTCTGAGTGGCCGGGTCTTGTGCCAAGTCTCTCACTGCCCCTTCTCAAGGAACACTTGTGCAGGATCTGAGCATTTATGGCTCTCCAAGCACAAGGGCTGGGGAGGGCACTAGCGTCCTCTTCTTCTCTCCCCCACCCCTCTGCATCTTCCCGGGGTGAGGAGGGGCCAAGAGGGGCAAGACCCAGGACACAGCACCCCCACTGCCATGCCCCTCTGATGGCCAGAACAGAGCCCCCACCCGCCCCCTTTCAAGGCTGTGGGAACAATTTCTGCCCTGCGCACCCTGTCCTGTCCTGTTTGACTGCTCAGCCCCAGAGGCAGCCTAGGGAGCAGCCTCTCTCTCTGGCTTTGGGTGGTCACCCATTTGTGACACAGGGAGAGAGGCAGCTCCAGCCCCAGCAGATCTCTGGTACAAGGAAACGGCGGTGGCGGCGGCGGCGGCTGCTCCTCTGCAGCTCAAGGTCACCACGGCTCGTAATGGGGAGGGAAACCTGCTACTCCCTCAGCTGCCGCTCGGTGCCAGGAGCCAGGCTCCTGCTGGCCTCCTCAGTTCCCCTCACAGTCACCTTGACCTGCATCCTGAGACCAGAAGGATGGAGAGAAGCAGCAGGAGGGCAGCTGCGGGAGCCAGGCCCCCGTGGGCTCACGGCAGGAGCACCCGGAAAAGATGCCAGCGTCCCAGGAGCTGCCAACTGCCCTTATTCGCCAGGGGGAAGTATCTCCCCATCTCCTGCAGCTGTGGAGCTGCTCCCCCTTCCGCTGCTCGCTTTCAGCTCTCAGTTGTTCCTTAGCGGCTGGGTACATGTACCAGCCCCATGCATGTGAAATCAGGGGTGGGACAGAAGCGGGCTTGTGGGGAAGGGCCCTGGGCCCCTGCTGCTGGTTCACTGTGATGGCAACCTCCAAGCCACCCCGCTTGCAATCTCTCTGGAACAGGGGTAGGCAACCTGCGGCCCACAAGAGGTCCACGGGGGTTGTCTAAACGGCCCACAAGAAGCCCCTGAACCAAGCTGCCCGCTCGGCGAGCCCCCACGCGCTGCGCTAAACCATGCAGCGCAGAGCAGGGACTCACGTCCGCGGTGCTGGCCCACAGAGCGATCTCCGCAGGAGTGAAGCAGCCCAGGCGAGGTAAACCTTGCCGACCCCCAAGTCCTTACTGGCCTCCATTTTGCAGTTGCATGCCCTGTTAAGATGCAGCAGGACTCTCCTCCCGCTGACCCCACCTTCTGGTGCTATTTGCTGGGATTCCTCCCTGGAGAATTTGCCCCACCCAATCCATTTCTGCCACTGTTAGTCCCTGAGGAGCTAGGTGCTCCATTAAGGCTTCCCCATGCAATTCACATGTGCCAACTGTTTTTGGGGGGAAATACCTGAAAAACCCTACTCCCTCAGGTTGTGTGCTCCTGAGCATGTGCAGAGTTCCTTTTCCACACAAGGAAGAGTCTAATAATAAGATACAGAACTGTGAGGGGAGAGACTCCATCAGGCAAGGCCTTCTTCCACCTGCCTTGCCCCACCCTCTAGTCTCTGCCTCTCAATTTGTATTGCATTCTTTTAAGTACTGTGGTTTGCCGCTGTTTTATTGATTATAGTTTAGAAATTATTTATTGCAACTGCTGAGTGGATTTCTGTTTAACTTTTATATGTTGTTATTATTATTATTTAATACTATTCTAATGATTGTTGAAAGTTACTTTTTTGATATAGGTTACCTATTTTAAAGTTATGTTTTATTATCACATTTTTCTATTGCATTAGATTGTTATAAGATGTAGGGTTTTTGTTGTAAACCGCCTTGAGTATTGTAAGATATAAGGATGGTATATAAATTAAAAATGATGATAAAAATTGATAATAATATTATACTGCCCTTCATCACAAGACCCCAGGGTGGTTCACAGGATAAAATACAAGGTAAAAACACAAGTTAATAATTAAAACAAAAACACAAAACAATAACAACAGATCTAGGGGCAAAGTCTCTCTAAGAACACAAGAAGAGCCTGCAGGAGCAGGTGTGGCCCCAGCGTTGAGCAGTGCTGTCAATTAGCCAAGCCGGATGAGAGCACAGGGGACGTGGGTGGCGCTGTGGGTTAAACCACAGAGCCTAGGACTTGCCGATCAAAAGGTCAGCGGTTCGAATCCCCACGACGTTGTTCGGTCCCAGCTCCTGCCAACCTAGCAGTTCGAAAGCACATCAAAGTGCAAGTAGATTAATAGGTGCCGCTCCGGTGGGAAGGTAAACGGCGTGAAGTGGCTTAGTCATGCTGGTCACATGACCCAGAAGCTGTACGCCGGCTCTCTCGGCCAATAAAGCGAGATGAGCGCAGCAACCCCAGAGTCGGTCATGACTGGACCTAATGGTCAGGGGTTCCTTTACCTTTACCTATGCGAGCACAGAACCCAGTTGATGCAGCAGGCAGGGGGAACCGAGTGGGATGACCTGGTACCTCCTCTAGCAGCTTCCTGCTCCTCCTCGGAAGGACCCTCATCCTATGGTAAAACTGCTCCTGGACTGTCCCATTCCAGACTGCAGGCAGCAGCTGCGTAACGGCATGCTTTCTGCCCCTCCAAAAAGTTAGCTAGGACTTCTAACTTTCTCCCTTGCATTGTTGTGTGTATGCATTACATGTATAAACTAGGAACACTTTAACCACATAGAATCATAGAATTGCAGAGCTGGGACCCCGAGGATCATCTAGTCCAACCCCCTGCAATGCAGGAACAGACAGCTGTCCCATACAGGGACTGAACCTGCAACCTTGGCATTATCAGCACCTCACTCTTTATCCAGGCTGACATGTGTTCAGAAACGTGCCGATGATCCTATACAGGTAGATCACTGGTTTCCTTTATGTGACTGCAACTTTACGTGGATTGGTGAAAAATAAATACATAAACGCAAAGGGGAAGGAGGGGAAGAGGAAGGGGGGGGAAGACTGGCAAACCCATCTGCCACTGGGAGAGCATTTGGGTGTGGCTGGAGAGTCGGTGGAGCAGAGGAAGTTGCAGAGGATTTTGGAGGTGCATGGAGAAAATTGTAGAGGAGGTTGGAGAGTCATCAGAGGAGAGTTTGGGGGATCTGCTCGGTTGTCGGGGTTTTTGTTTTGTTTTACTGGCTTTGCACGATAGCCTGGAACATAACCCCCATGAAAGATGAGATCTATCTGCACTATGTTAATGGCGATTTTCAATTTGGACCAGGGAGCGGGGTTCAGGGCTGGCTGTTGCTCTGCTGTCTTCTCTTGAAGAAGAAGAAGAGTTTGGATTTGATATCCCGCTTTAGCACTACCCGAAGGAGTCTCAGAGCGGCTAACATTCTCCTTTCCTTCCTCCCCCACAACAAACACTCTGTGAGGTGAGTGGGGCTGAGAGACTTCAGAGAAGTGTGACTGGCCCAAGGTCACCCAGCAGCTGCATGTGGAGGAGAAGAGAAGTGAACCTGGTTCACCAGATTACGAGTCCACTGCTCTTAACCACTACACCACACTGGTGCTTGGCTCTGCCGTTCTCCTGGAACCGGCTCCCATCTCTAGCGCCCTCGGATAATACCCTCCCCAGGCACACACCTCACCCGCGGTCCCCAAGGCTGCGCCCACAAACCTTCTGCAAGTGCATGTTTTTGGTCAGCTGCTCCTCCAGCATGTTCTGAAGCTTCTTGTTCATCTCCCGCACATTCTCATCTCCCGGCTTCACCAGGTCCCGTAAGACGCTGCTCAGGCTGCTGCGGTCAACTTGCCCGTGGGCCCCCGACACGTCTGTCAGAATTGGGCGGAGGGGAAGAGAGGAGAGAGAGAGAGAGGAAGTGGGTGTGTAGTGGTTTGATGGACATCTCAAACTTAGTTCTCGGGAGTGGGGGATAAACCTCTGTCAGGGATGCACCATTTGTGAGAGCAAAAGGGGGCCCCACACGACTAGATGCTCCTTAACCCGAAAACAATTCTCTGTACACAGAAAGCTAGCATGTCAGGACTCTGCTAGAATCCTGCTCCTTGACAACTAGCTTTCTATAGCCCCATCTGCACCATACATTTAAAGCTGTATCAAGCAACTATAAACAGTCATGGCTTCCCAAAGCATCCTGGGAACTGTAGTTCCTTAAGGGTGCTGAGTTGTTAGGAGACCCTTATCCCCCTTGGGAAGGGAGATTGATTATTAAACCACACTGGGAATTGTAGCTCTGTGAGGGAAAGAGGGGTCTCTCCTAACGACTTTCAGCTCATTTGAGAAACTACAGTTCCCAGGATTCTTTGGCAGAAACCATGACTGTTGAAAGTGACTGGATATTAAACGTATGATACGGAGGGGACTTGTGTAGAAGATGTATTTCTCCCCAAAACCAGTCTGAAGTAGCAGCACCGGATACAGGTCCAGCACCTCAGAGAGGGAGAAAGAGACTGCAAAAAGCCACATCAGGTAATCTGGTGGAATCTAGCAGAAGTTCAGTGCTAATTTTTAATTGTTCCCAGGAAAAAAATCCATTTGCAACCCCATTTCCACTTGCAATTCAGAGAATTTTGCCATGTAATTTCATGTGATGAAATGAAATGTGGAGCGGCATCCCAGCCTACAGTTCTTTCCCACCATTTGAAATCTGGACTGCCAAAAAGCCAAAGTTCCATAACACAACCGGTAGTGCAGTGCAAAAAGGGAAATGCTGGAAAATGGGACAGAAGCACCAGCACTATAACTTGCAAAATGCAACAAACTTCATGCCCAGGACTTTCAGACAGCAGTCTTGCTCCAGGTCCCTTCCTATGCCACCTCCCCACTGGAGCCAAGACTCCCAGGCCATTCTGCAAGGCTCTTTCCCCTGGAGACTCCTAGGAAGTGCATTAACAAACACGGTTTCAGGTCGATACTGGCTGGCCTTCTCCCCCAAGCTGCTGAGCTGGTTTTCTAGTTATTTTATTGTCAGGGTTTCCATATGACTGTCTGCTTACTGCAAGCTACCTTGAGGGCTTCTTGGCCATTTCTCCAAGGGGAGTAACAAATACCATGAGATACCCTTGAGGAAAATAATTTCCCCTTTGTCTTCTTATGCCCTTCCTTCTCTGAGTGATCCCAGGGACCATGCGGGAGACACGAGGCAATTGCAGCGCCAGATTTGCTTATGTGACAATGTTAAAAAGCCAATTCAGAGTGAAAGCAGGCCATGCTATCCCTCGCTCTGAATGAGCGTTGGGAGGGAGCTGTGCTGAAACAATCTCACCTTTGCAGGCCCCCATGCCTAGAAAAACCACTAAAACAATTAGTGTTTTCCCCCAGGGACAACACAAACACATACTCCTCTCCTGCTAGTGGGTGTTACATTAAGTACAGTCATATCTCTTGTTACGTTCGGTTCAGGTTACGTCTTTTCAGGTTGCGTCCCGCGGCGACCCGGAAGTACCGGAAAGGGTTACTTCCGGGTTTCACCGTTCGCGCATGCACAGACATGCAAAATGACGTCACGCGCATGCGCAGAAGTGGTGAATCGCGACCCGCGTGTGTGCAGGCGCGGGTTGCATTCTGTCCAGGTTGCGAACAGGGCTCCAGAACGGATCCCATTTGCAACCAGAGGTACCACTGTATACTAAAAGCAACAACAGTGACACCCACCACTTTCCTCCCATCACTTGCTCCTCTTTTCAGAACTGGCAGCCTGCAGCTGAGCCGTCTCTCTCCACAACCATCGCCTCCCTTGCTCTCTAACCATTGCTCACTGCTCTCTTCTCCAGAGCCTGGGCCTGCTCTGATCTCCTTAGGGAGCTGACATAAATTTGGGGTCTTTCCCTGAAACCTGCTCAGCCACGAAATTAGCAAAACAGCAGGGGAACAGATAACAGCAGCCACCCATCCTCTCTGCCCCCACCCCAAGAAACTGGCTTCAAACAGAAAAGAAAAACTGCGGAAGAGGAACTGAATCAGATTCTTAACTCGTATGCTAGAAGGAACAGCCAAGAGGCCTTCCTGCTGTTTTGCAACTTCTGTGAGTGGGAAGGCAGGCTCACCGGACGGATGACACCACAGCCACTGCCTGGACTGGTGGGGTTAGGCAAACAAGCAAGTTGCAAGCAGGGCACAGGCTATGACCAGGTACAAGGGCATCATAAAAAACACACACACACACGTTGCTTTGAAGCCTGTTTTCAAAAAACAGAGCTGAGCCCTTGATGAACTAGCACGAGCTTCCTCTGAGCTTGTGCAGAGTGCTCCCTCTTCACCACTGAGTAACCACACTTGGGGAGAACATGTCTGGGGATATCAGGGAATGAATGGCTGAAGGCTAGATGGAACATCATTGAGTCAAGCCCAGGGATGCCAAGTGGTCAACCAGGCTGCGTGGTAAAACCGTGATCTGTGAGTTAACCAGTACAGTGGTACCTCGGGTTACATACGCTTCAGGTTACAGACTCTGCTAACCCAGAAATATTACCTCGGGTTAAGAACTTTGCTTCAGGATGAGAACAGAAATCGTGCTTTGGCGGTGCGGCAGCAGCAGGAGGCCCCATTAGCTAAAGTGGTGCTTCAGGTTAAGAACAGTTTCAGGTTAAGAACAGACCTCCGGAACGAATTACTTAACCTGAGGTACCACTGTACTGAGTTTCAAGAAACCAGAACCTGGAATTTACTGCCCATCTCCCCCCAACAACCTGCCGGGTTCCATCCTGGTTCTGTCTTGGTCCACCAGATTCCTCTAGGTTCCACGTCTTGACCCATCACCCCTGGGTTTGACCCCACTTCTACTCCTTCCTATGGGGTCGGTTATTTTAGAGTGCAAAAGTTCCAACCAACTCCCATGCTAGCCCTGGTTCTATGCACACAGCTCTATTCCAAGCAGCTGCAAGGACGGAGCTTAGATGGTAGCACCCTCTGTGCTTTGTAATAAGTACTTGAAAGAGTCGTAGAGAAAAGGCTACGGCTGAGCACCAGGATTCCTGTGCTCTTTCTGCAGGCATCTCCCCCCGCTGCCCCAGTAGCTGTCCGTTGCAGTTTGCTCCCTTGATTCCCCAGACTGATGCCGAGCTAAAGTAACCCTGACAACTCGATCGATCCCACCTGCTCTCCCTGCTCTGCAGCTTCAGCACTCATCAGCCGGCCTGTCTCTCAAGACAGAAATCCTTCCATCCCTTGGCTGCGCCGTCATGCGTCGCTCACCCCCGCAACGCCCCTGCCTTACACAGGACAGGAAGGAGCCAGGAATTCTGACTCCCGGCCTCCGTTCCTCCCACCACCAAACCCAACTCGTACACAGGATCGCCTCTGACACCCTTCGGTTCACCCTGAGTGACCAACACAACCACTCTGGTGTCCCTTGCGCATTATTGTCAACATGAGTTATGATTTCTGTGGCGCCCTTCCCCAGGGCTGAGTATAGGCAAGTTTAAAAATTAAAATTCTCCACTGTTAAACAACAACAACAAAAAGCCTAATTCTGCAGCCTGCAAAAGTCATGTACCGAAACCCCACACGGGCCCACCTCTGCCTGTTGGCATTCACAGAAAGGTGGGAGGAAACTCAGCCTTTTGCCCACCCTGAAAACAGTCTAAACTAACAGAAGGTTCTGCCAACCTGAGCATGAAGTCTGCCACAGCTAGGAAGCTGCTCTTTAGGGCAGGATAACAGGTGCATTAGCATTTGGGCCGCTTGCCTGCCAAAACTTCACTGTGCTGTGCTTAACTGCTGTTGATAAAGAGGGCAGACCTGCAGCAGCATCCAAATGACTAGGCGTGTCTTAAAAGCACTGAGTGAAATCCCTGCATCGCCTCCAACAGCGCAGGCAGCTCCTCCACCTTCAAAATCACCCAGTAGGGGTCGCAACCTCTGAGTCCTCCTGCTCAAGTCAGTCAGTGTGGGGCTTCTGAGTGCAAAAAACCCCTTTCTTCCCACTGATGTTATCATCTCCCCCACCCCACCCCACCCGCGATTTGTTTTGTTTTTGATTTTTTGCAATGGAGATATGAAATCTTTAAAGGACTTGTATATGTGCATTTTGGCTGACATCATGCTATACTAAAGCAGAGGCGTCACAGAAACAGAATAATTCAGGCCCGATATATCTATCTATTCCCAATATATCGTATGCCTCATTGCCAAACTGCTCACTTGTTCAATCTCAAATCATTTTTCTTTTGGTTTGGTTTGTTCCATGGATCTCTCAATAGCATTTTTTAACCTGAGTTCGAAACATTTAATTGTCAATGCTTGCTTTTTTTTTTTTACAATGGGAATGGAAAAACACCAATATTTTGTTTGTGGAACCCTTAGTGTTGCTGCTTCTCTCTCTCCTCCATTCTCCTAGCTGATGAGTACACTTTTCTCTGAGTTCACAAGCCTGGCCCGCTCTCATAAGCTTTAGGAATAATGCCTAGAGCAGTGTTTAGCGTCCTCGGGTCTCCAGCTGTCGTTGGACTTCAACTCCCAGCATCCCTGACCACTGGTCCTGCTAGCTAAGGATGATGGGAGTTGTAGTCCAACAATAGCTGGAGACCCACGGTTGAGAAACACTGGCCTAGAGTATGAGCCACTGTCTGCCCCCACACAAGTCACCAGGCTTGCCATTCTTTCCCTGGACCAAGCCTCCCACCTGAAACGCCTCGCTCTCCTCTCAGCCTCCTATCTGCAAACCCCAAATCCACTGAGCCCACTCCCCTCCCAGAGATGGGGCAAGAGGGAACCTCAGTTCAATTATCAAAACCTAAGGTAATTGCCTGAGGCTAAATCCATCTAGTTTATATTGTAGGAGAGGTAGAAATAAAAGAGGAGTTAATTGGAGAGAGAAACACCCACCCACCCTGAGGACTCCTGGGGCAGCGGGGTCAAGTGGTTGGAGCAGAAGGGCCAGCAGTGACTTCTGGGTTCAGTTACAAAGATTTGGAGGACAAATCTGCCTGAGAATGACAGGCAAAGGCAGAAGGAAGTGGCACAAGATGCAAGAGGAGGAGGAGGAGGTTTGTATTTTTAGCGTTCATGAAATATTCACTGGCTGGGCTGTGTGTTGCCAAGCTGAGGCGAAGGCGACCCTGCGCAAGCTATTTATAACCGGCTCCTGTTCCCTGCCCGCGGCGCAGTTCTGCGTGGAAGTATGGAAAACTTATCCACAGCCGCTCAAGAGGACCCACCACCCCGGCTGCCGGATTTTCACCTCCAAGCACAGGAGAGGCCCTTTGCACGTTGCCCCTCAACATCACAGGACCCTCTCTCTCTCGCCCTTGGCACTGTGGCTGAGTCCAACACCACTGCTCTTTGGCAAGTTCAGGTGGGCCAAAGGAATGGCAGCGGGATCACCAATGGGGTGAGAGCAGGGGGCCGATTCTTATAGAAGGGGGGGAGAGGGGGCTCAAAGCCAGGGAAAACAAAGCAAAACGGAGGAGACAATCCCTGTGTGAATGCTATGTGGGTTTGTGGGACTGGGGGACGGATTGCAGAGTCTGTCGGAGAGGGGCTCTGGGAACGAGAATCGGGAATGAGAATCTCATGGCCTGGAGACCTGGCTTCTTGCTCCAACTGACCTGCCAAGTGAATCTGCTGAGCCCGCACATTCTCGTGCCAAGAGCAGAGACTGAAGGGCCACCTGTGCTTTCCACCTTGGTGCGCAGAAAGCGGGACAAAAAACCAAGAGAGCTCTCCCTGGACTCTCCTTCCACCTATAATGGAACATCCAATCTCCAAGTCATGCAAGACTTAAGAGCCCTGCTCCATCTCTTTCCCTCTTGCCAAGGAGGAAGACCACGAAGCACAGAGAAGCCACTTCCTTAAGAGATACGGGGGGCTTCTGTTCTCTCCACCCGCCCTAAAGCGAAGCTGAAGTCCCGAGCTGCTGTCTCCTTACTTCAAACTCCCCCCAAACTTGTGGAATTTCTACTTCACTGGTAGCCGGAATAAAACCAGAGCAACTGCAGGCTGTGGTCAGATCCTTATCCGGGGCCCAGCCCCCTTTCCCCCAAGTTGGTTGGGACTATAGTTCTGTATAGGCTATGGTTCTGCAATCACACAGCAGAGCCATGGAATCTGGTGGCAGATGCAAATTTCAGTAGCATGAGATTTGCAGCTTTTATTTTATTTTATTTTTAAGGGAAAGAAGCTTCTAGTCCTTAAGGCTGCTGGAGTGAAAGTTTGGAAAGCACAAGATAGAGGGAGGGAGGAGCATGGAGGAGGATCTCCATTGGTCAGGAAATGGGACTTCATTGCAATGCAAAGCATCTTGACTCTATAAAAATATTTTATTACTATCATCATCATCATCAGTATCATCCCACATGGAGCAGCAGAAACGCATCATGCAAACAGATGCAAATCCCTTTTGGTATAATTTATGCAGGTTGCGGAAATGTTCTTCCGTCAAGGCACAATTTTCAGCCCCATCCCCAACAAAGCATCTTGGTTAAGACTAACTGAATTAGCCAAGGGACAATCATCCCCAAAAGCCAAAATCGGAGCTCTGAAAGCTTCAACAAGCTTTGGGAACGTTCAAGGTGGAATGCTGGCAAGGGTGCCAGAAGTAAGAGAGAGGAATTTTTAAAAGATCCGTGGAATCAAACTTGCAAAGGATCTGAAGGCTCTCTTATATCAAAGAATCCTGGCTGAGGGCCATGGCAGCGAGCCTCGCGTCAGCCCCCTTTCACATCAAGGGTAATTTCACACCACACAAGGCTTGATGCCTCAGTCAGGTTTCTGATGTGAATTCAAAACCTACATTGGCCACGATGCACATTGCATAACCAGAGCCTCTCCTGCACACTCACTCTCTTACATATTAGCCATGCAGGTAACATGCGGCCATCGAGAGATCCCACCGCCACCGTCCAAAGGACAAATGGCAGCAACCCAGAAGCTGTGAAAGCTGCATTAGCAATGATCTGCTCTCTGAAAAGCAACATTAAGCAGGAATTCTGTCACAAGGATTATTTGATCTCGGAAATGCCGGAGTTAACATGCTAAGACACCAGTTCCATCCAGCACTGAGCACAGAAGCAGCTTATTCAAGGCGGCAGAGCTGCCCAGATCTTACTTCTCCCCACGATTTGCGTGTGTGGATGTAGCGAACGAAGACCCCAGTTTGTGGAGCTCAGGATCCTATCTGAAGCTTAATACTGAACTCATGTTCACACCCACACAGGGCTCAGTCCTTTCATCCTCGCGGCAAAATTATACAGTAGAGGAGAAGGAGTGAGACATGGGTGGGCAGCAGGGGGGGAAACGGGCAGATCTATTTTTATTTGTACTTATTTCATTTTTACCCTGCCTTCCCTCCACAACAGACCAAGGCACGGCTGCAAAGATGGGAGATCCCAGGCAGCCTCCGCACACAGGCCACTGTCTGGACCTGCTTCATCCCGTACCATCGGACCACCCTGTGGGACTGAGGACGGCTGGCCTGGGACTGAGCTGTCGAGTGGAGTCACCTCCCAGAGGGCCTCTAGTAGGAACCACAACTCTTTCAAGCTTATTTCTGCAACCACATGGGCTAGAAACTTGTAAGGAAAACATAATTAATAATAATAATAATAATAATAATAATAATAATAATTATTTATTATTTATACCCCGCCCATCTGGCTGAGTTTTCCCAGCCAATCTGGGCGGCTTCCAATCGAGTGTTAAAAGCACTACAACATTAAATATTAAAAACTTCCCTAAACAGGGCTGCCTTCAGATGTCTTTTAAAGATAAGATAGCTACTTATTTCCTTCATATCTGAAGGAAGGGTGTTCCACAGGACGGGCCCCACTTCCGAGGCCCTCTGCCTGGTTCCCTGTAACCTCACTTCTCTGCAATGAGGGAACCGCCAGAAGGCCCTCGGCGCTGGACCTCAGTGTCCGGGCTGAACGATGGGGGTGGAGACGCTCCTTCAGGTATACAGGACTGAGGCCGTTTAGGGCTTTAAAGTTCAGCACCAACACTGAAAAGCCAGGACTTCTACAGAATGTTGAGAAGAGGTGTTAAAAGCAAGCCCTCCAGCAGATCCTGCAGGCTTTGCAAGGCCTGCAAGAGGAGCTGCAGAGAGCTGAAAGGGCAGTGCAAAGGAGGAGATGGCGCAGCCAAATAGAGGGACCTGGGATAGCTGCTCTGCACATGGTTCCCTTTGTACCGCAGTGAAGCCGAGTGGGAACAGCCCTTTCCTCCTGCCTTTTGTCTCTGCCTGGTGATGGGAAGTGGCGCTAACAGGGTTTGACAGCAGGTCCCCACGGAGGCTGTCATTCCGGCTGCTGCAGGGGGAGGGGCCTGCCCCCTCGGCTTCACCGATGGCACAGAAAGGTCCCTTCCGCAGGCCCGGCCTGTCACGGAAGGAACGCAGAGGTGGGAGGGACAGGGACACGGCCGAGGAGGAACAGCCACACGTAGGCAGGGGACGCTTCAGAGCTCTTTCCAGCTCCACCTCTCTTCGTGGCCTAGCTTCACAGGCCAAAAAACCTTTCCAGTGCTTAAAAGAGGACACCTGCACCCTACCCCCAAATACAGTGGTATCTCAGGTTAAGAAATTAATTCGTTCTGGAGGTCCGTTCTTAACCTGAAACTGTTCTGAAGCACCACTTTAGCTAATGGGGCCTCCTGCTGCCACTGCAGCACGATTTCTGTTCTCATCCTGAATTAAAGTTCTTAACCTGAGGTACTATTTCTGGGTTAGCGGAGTCTTTAACCTGAAGCGTATGTAACCCGAGGTACCACTGTACATGCAAGGCTGCTAACGTAGAGGCCACGGTTCATGCCTGCTGCCCAAATTCACTCTGTGCCCATCAGCAGTCAAATATGCAAAAAGGAGGAGTTGCTAATACAGTGGTACCTCGGGTTACAGACGCTTCAGGTTACAGACACTTCAGGTTACAGACTCCGCTAACCCAGAAATAGTTAAGAACTTTGCTTCAGGATGAGAACAGAAATTGTGCTCCGGCGGCGCGGCAGCAGCAGGAGGCCCCATTAGCTAAAGTGGTGCTTCAGGTTAAGAACAGTTTCAGGTTAAGAACGGACCTCCAGAACGAATTAAGTGCTTAACCCAAGGTACCACTGTATATATGTACACCTGCCTGTTCCCCACAAGCTTGAGTTCTGCAAATATGGCCGGTTTGAAATGATTTAGCTTCTTCCGATTTACTCTGCACCCCACGCTTCAGGCAGGGACAAGGCTTTCTTAAGAGGTGGGGGACAGGCTGAAGGCAAAGCATCGCTCCCATGGAATGGGCAGGCAGGTGCTGATTCGGTGGTAAAGTTGTGCGTGGCTGGACCGCCCCCCTCCATGGCTTCAGGCCTTTAATGAAATGTCACAGGTGTGCCATGGGATGAACCTACAGAAAGACATTTCCCAGGGCACCAGCGTAACATTTAAAGGGCACCTCCTTTCCATTCTAGAGTGTGAAGTGTGGAATTTTTACCACCCTCTCTCTTCCCTTGTATACAAGAGGGATGGCCCCATGGTGGAAGAGAGAGGTTAGCCAAAAAAGGAGGTGAGGCGTCAAAGTCTCAGGAGACCCCTCTGAGATCCATCTTCCTCCCCAGTTTTAGCCAACGTTATCCACAAACCCTTGACATTTTCCCCCTTGCAGCCATGATGTTGGTCTTTCTTTAAAATGAAGTTGAAACATGTCAGATTCTGGACTTGTAAGCTAGCGTGGGGAGGGGACTCTAACTATAACCCTATTTTTGTTTATGATTCATGTTATTTCTTTTATGAATGTATATCGCTATTTATAAAATATTTCCTAAGCACCTTCAATTTCTCCTAAGATCTATGTACAGTGGTACCTCGGGTTACATACGCTTCAGGTTACAGACTCCGCTAACCTCAGGTTATGAACTTTACCTCAGGATGAGAACAGAAATCATGTGGCGGCAGCAGGAGGCCCCATTAGCTAAAGTGGTGCTTCAGGTTAAGAACAGTTTCAGGTTAAGAACGGACCTCCGGAACGAATTAAGTACTTAACCCGAGGTACCACTGTATATAGAAAGTCTCAGATCGGTTGGTTATGCTCCAGTGTGACCAAGAGAGACGGTGCAACTATGCCTGCCCAGTTCTGCCCCTCATTTGCTGACAGTACTCCTGAGGGATGTGGGCACTCCACTCGAACTTCCTTCCTGACTTAACATCACCTCTTATTCCCTGCAGACCCCAAAATGGTGCCCCTCCCTCACCACAGAAGAAGGGATGAGAGAAGATCTACATCAAGAATAAAGTGGGGGTGAGGAGAAAGATCAACATTGAGATCTGCTGCCCTGGTGGTTCCTGCTGCCTGAGGCAGCAGCCTCACTTTGCCTCCTGGCCTGACCAGGCACTACCCATTGTGAATTCCACCAGAGAACTGTGTCAGGTGTGAGGCCCCGATTCAGAGCTCACTTGAGCTGCAAGCCTATTCAGCAGCCTCAGGGTTCCCTAGGACCACTACCCAATGGAAGCAGAGAGAATCTTCAGGTGTCCATAGTAGATCTGAAATTCCTGGACACACAATCTTTGCTTCGATCCACCCCCTTCCACCAAGCTGAGGTCAAGGCCACTACCCCCTGGTTTACTCAAGCTTATTCCCTCCTGACTGCCAGGAGTCCTCACCGATGCGGCTGTCCATGACGTACGTCTCGATGATGGCACTCTTCCGACACAGGTCCTCAGCCATGGAAGCACTGCTGACCTCCAGGTGTTTCACCTAGCAAAGGGAGATGGCATCATTCTTCACAGCCAGTGATGCTTACCTGCCCCCAAAGCCCTGGAATCCAGAACCTCCACCAATGGCAGGCCAGCCTGTGCCTCTTAGATCATAGGATCATAGAATTGTAGAGTTGAAAGGGACCATGAGGGTCATCTAATCCAGCCCTCTGCAATGCAGGTGTTCCCCCCCAGGGGGGGCTTGAACCCATGACCATGAGATTAAGAGTCTCATGCTTTTACAGACAGAACCCCTGGCTAAACATATTCCTCCATCTAACCCCATCATCGCTGACTTTCCTCTTGGAAGTCATCTCACCAGTCTAGGCTCTGGAAATAATCTCCAAAAGTTCAGAATGTGCTGCCACATGGTGGTTCCTCTGGGGACTTTAGAGGCCTTGGGGGCCAGATGTGGCCCTCAGGACTCTCACTAGGCCAGGGCCTGGGCCCTGCCACATTCTACTCGCTGGTACTGCTCCACACCCTCTCGGAAGTGTGTTTTGTGTGGATGGAATGTAACCCTGAACTGCAGCGCCTATTGCTGATCTGAATGGTTGATAGAGACAGGGGTCTATGTAGGAACCTCTGGCTTTGTGTGGCTCAAAATAGCCTACTGTACAAAGGTTAATAGGGGGCGTGGGTGGTTCTGTGGTCTAAACCACAGAGCCTAGGGCTCGCCGATCAGAAGGTCAGCGTTTCGAATCTCCGCAACGGAGTGAGCTCCCGTTGTTTGGTCCCAGCTCCTGCCAACCTAGCAGTTCAAAAGCACGTCAAGTGCAAGTAGATAAATAGGTACCGCTCTGGCGGGAAGGTAAACAGCGTTTCTGTGCGCTGCTCTGGTTCGCCAGAAGCAGCTTAGTCATGCTGGCCACATGACCCAGAAGCTGTACGCCGGCCACATGCTGTCTGCAGACAAATGCCGGCTCCCTCAGCCTATAGAGCGAGATGAGTGCACAACCCCAGAGTCGTTCGCAACTGGACCTAACGGTCAGGGGTACCTTTACCTTTTTACAAAGGTTAATAGTCACATCCAACAACCCACCCACTTTTTGCCCCTGATCTTACCACCATCCCTCGCATGCCCCCCCCGAAAAAAGTTCTCCAGGGGAAATGCCGCCCTCAGGCTGATAAAAGTTCTGCACCCCTACCAGAGTCAAGCACAGACAAAACTCCCGAGAGGTAACGTTCTCAGTCACTGGCAGGAGCTGGGCGTGTATCACTGTGTATAGACATCCGGCTTCGCCAGCCATACTGCAGGACAGCCAGTATGTACCTGTCATAAGGTGCCACGTAAGAGCCTATTCTGCCATTCCAAAACCGGACATGCAAAGGTTACCATACCTTCTCCTCCAGCAGCCATTTCTCCTGCTGAACTTCTGCCAGGCGCTGGAAGAGCTCAGAGATCTCCTCATCCGACAGGTCAGCTGGCCGAGGGGGTTGCGACTGTGACTGCGGGCTGCCTGTGGTGGACTGCAAGCAGAGAAGGGGGTTGGCAGGCAGGCTGGCAGTCACAGCAGAGTCTTTCACTGCATCCATCATCCTCCGCCCCCAAAGTAATTTTAAACATTTCTCTCTCATTTTGCAAAGTGCTCAAAGGTGTCTCACTAATTAACTTTAACATCAAAACTCCATGTAAAAAATTAAGTAACAATTATAGGGATGCGGGCCCCAAGCTACCAATCTAGCTGCTAGGCACCCACAGAATATCCATCGTCCTATAGCGTAGGATGAGGAACCTCATGCCTGACACCCTGGCCAGTTTTACAATAAAGAACTGATTGGCTGTTTCTTCTTCTTCTTAAAGAAGCCCATCTTCTCCAATCTTCAGAGGAGACTTTGGGAGAAAAGAAGCCAGTGGGTGGATGAGAGTTTCTCTTGAATATGTTCAAGATTATATTGCAGGGGTGGGGAATAACAAACCCAGTTTATTTTAAGAGTCTTTGTTGTGGCAACTTCAAAGGCAGGTCAAACAACCACACACACACACACAGGCAACCTTTAAAAACAACAACAAAAGGATTTCTTTGGCTTGTGCAGCTAATACATAGATCATAGATCAAGTTGATCAATAATAATAATAATAATAATAATAATAATAATAATAATAATAATAAATTATTATTTATACCCTGCCCATCTGGCTGGGTTTCCCCAGCCACTCTGGGCGGCTTCCAACTGAATATTAAAAACAATGCAGCATCGAACATTAAAAACTTCCCTAAACAGGGCCGCCTTCAGTTGTCTTTTAAAAGTAAAATAGTTGCTTATTGCCTTGACATCTGGTGGGAGGGTGTTCCACAGGGCAGGCGCCAAGAAGGCCCTCTGCCTGGTTCCCTGTAACCTCACTTCTCGCAGTGAGGGAACCGCCAGAAGGCCCTCAGCATTGGACCTCAGTGTCTGGGCTGGACGATGGGGGGTTGGAGACGCTCCTTCAGGTATACTGGACTGAGGCCATTTAGGGCTTTAAAGGTCAGCACCAACACTTTGAATTGTGCTCGGAAACGTACGGGGAGCCAATGAAGATCTTTCAGGACTGGTGTTATATGGTCTTGGCAGCCACTCCCATTCACCAGTCTAGCTGCCACATTCTGGATTAACTGCAGTTTCCAAGTCACCTTCAAAGGTAGCCCCACGTAGAGCGCATTGCAGTCCAAGCGGGAGATAACTAGAGCATGCACCACTCTGGCAAGACAGTTTGCGGGCAGGTAGGGTCTCAGCCTGCGTACCAGATGGAGCTGGTAGACAGCTGCCCTGGACACAGAATTAACCTGCACCTCCATGGATAGCTGTGAGTCCAAAATGACTCCCAGGCTGTGCACCTGGTCCTTCAGGGGCACAGTTACCCCATTCAGGACCAGGGAGTCTTCCATACCTTCCCACTCCCTGTCCCCCCAAAACAGTACTTCTGTCTTGTGAGGATTCAATCTTAATCTGTTAGTTGCCATCCATTCTCCAACCGCCTCCAGGCACTCACACAGGACCTTCACCGCCTTCACTGGTTCAGATTTGAAAGAGAGGTATAGCTGGGTATCATCCGCATACTGATGAACACCCAGCCCAAACCCCCTGATGATCTCTCCCAGCGCCTTCATATAGATGTTAAAAAGCATGGGGGAGAGGACGGAACCCTGAGGCACCCCACAAGTGAGAGCGCAGGGGTCTGAAACTCATCCCCCAACACCACCAGTTATAAACAATCACCCCCTGGGTAGAATCAATGAGCTGATCCCGAGGAGTCTTTATGCTGTCTGCAAGACCAGTTGCATGGGGACAGGGACTCCCACAGCACCATCCCTAAAATGGCACCATAGGAAAACTACCAACAACCCAGGAGTGAAAGTTTGGAACATAGGAGGCTGCTTTGGGTCCATGTACCTCAGTACTGTCTACACTGACTGGCAGCAGCTCTCCAGGATTTCAGGCAGGGATCTTTCCAAACCCTACCTAGAAATGCCAGGGACTGAACCTATTCATGCCTCACCTTGTTGCTGCCAGCTCCAGATCCCTCTTTCATGATTTCACGGTAGCTGAAGGACGAGATGCTGCTGCTGTCTCCCGTCTGTGCCCTGCTGGGCGAGCTGATATCCGCCAAGACAAGATCCTCGATTCCTGGAGGGCAGAGCACAATGTTAGAAACGCAAATAAGGGTGGCAGTTCTGGGGTCCAAAGTGGCTAGAAAGCCACAGCTGCTTCCCATTGCCCTGCCCTGTAACCCTCAGGTGTGTAGGTGCTAGCTGGGGGCAGCTCCTTGGCACAGGAAGAACACTCTCTACATGCTCAGAGACAATACTTTCAACAATCAGAAAGTACACAGACGCATATACCATAGCCTAGGTAATGTCCGTTGCACATCACAGGCTGGTCTCTGTTCCTCAAACGGGGCTGGCATGAACAAGCTCCAGTTCATATTAAACACAGATTCAGGCTCTTCTCTCTCTCCCTCCCCACCCTCAAATCTCTGAAAGTACCTGGCTGCAAATAACCAGCTGAGTGGTTAGCTTAGCTCCCTGGGGGATCTGATTTCCCAGAAGGTGCTATTTCCTAGCATATCCCAAGGAGTATTTTGAAAAAAGATGGTGTCAGAGACTGTCCGCCCAAAGCAGAATTTACCTGAGCGTTTGGATGTAAGTTCCAACCCCCGCACTGCTCTGCGGCTGAATCTTGTCCTAAACTGATCTCACTGTTCTCACATCTCCCCCCAAAACAACACCAACTTCTTTCCTTAGGAGAAACCACCTCTCTGCTTTTGCAGAACTCCCAAGTGGCCCCTAGGAGCTAGACAGAACCAATCTTGTTTACATAATCAGGAACACACAAGGTTCCCAGTGGAGGCAAGCATTCAGAATCCATTAACCACAGATTAGGGATCAGGAGCAGGCTGCTGGATCCCAGAGTCCCATAGACCCATGCCTCCACCCCCAGTACAAATTCAACTTCCCTCTACCGGCTTTTACTCCCAGCTAATACTTCTTATAGAATGGTTAATCCTATGCATCTTAACCAGGACCCATAAGCTGGTTAAAACGAAACACTGGCCATTGTAAAGGTTGGCGTCAATGTAACTCTGAATCATGCAAAAAGCCAGCAGGGGGATTTGAGAGAACCCACCCCAAAGCCCACTTCCCCAACCATGGTTAATGTATTGGGAGCATGGTGTTCGCCCACAAGCCCAAGGTGTTTGTCACATGGGAGATTCCTGGCAGTCTGAAGTGGTTTGCTCATGTTGAATTCCCAGCTTTAAGCTTCTGTGCTATGTCTGCTCACATTCATGAAAGCTTATGCTCAATGTACCAGCCGGCCTCATTCGGAATCCTTCCTGCCAAAGGTACCCTATATTTTATTTCTGGTCAGGATACACATAGCAGAAGTCCAAGATATTGTTACTGTTGAAGTGTTGTGGGGATCAAGGAGTTAAACACTCTGTGCTAACTGGGAATGCTGACTCAGCAGCATGTGATGACTAAGCATCATGAGACACGGGGCGTTGCCTAACTGATCCAGCTAGTATAAAGAGGCATGGCTGACTTCCCACTTCAGTTAGTTGGTAGGAGTGTGAAGAGGTGAAGGCTTCTCCCTGAATGTAATTCCACCTGTGTGCTGTGTATCTTGAATGTACCCACACTGCTTGTTTTACGATGCCGCAATACTCCAACTGAATAAACCCATACTGAAAATCCAGCTTGATTCCTGAACGCTTCCTGTGGAGCTCTTGTACATCACAACAGTTACTACTACTACTACTACTACTAGCAGCTAGGACACGGGTGGCGCTGTGGTCTAAATGACAGAACCTAGGGCTTGCCGATTGGAAGGTTGGCAGTTCGAATCCCCGTGACGGGATGAGCTCCTGTTGCTCGGTCCCTGCTCCTGCCAACCTAGCAGTTCGAAAGCACGTCAAAGTGCAAGTAGATAAATAGGTACCGCTCCGGCGGGAAGTTAAACAGTGTTTCTGTGCACTGCTCTGGTTCGCCAGAAGCGGCTTAGTCATGCTGGCTGCATGACCCAGAAGGTGTCTGCGGACAAATGCCGGCTCCCTCGGACTATAGAGCAAGATAGCGCACAACCCCAGAGTCGTCCGCGACTGGACCTAACGGTCAGGGGTACCTTTACCTTACTACTACTAGCATTGGTATTATTATTGCATTTTCTTCTCTTAAGGCTAGGAAGGGAAACCTGGGGCCCTCAAGATGTTGAGCACTGGTCATGCTGGTTGGGGATGATGGGAGCTGGGATCCAACAACACCTGGAGGGAACCAAGTTCTCCATCTCTATTCTAAGGGATAGGACCAAGGAGCTGTCCGAAGTGCTGAAACACACTGCAAAGCCCAAGTGCTGAGAGCTGATGTACAGGAATGAACCAACTAGTCTTGTGTGGTCTATCTTTTTAAAAATAGATAAAAAAAGAAGGTCCACAGTCTACCAGTGCATTTTATAATGTACACATCAAGAGTACATACTCAAGATCTCTAACACAGCTAAAGTGTAACTCACATGTATAATCCTGAGTCTGTATTCTTGCTGCTGAAGAGCATAAAGTTTTAGCTTAATCGATCAGATCAAGCTCTAGCTAGTCAAGCATTCTCTCAGAATCCCAGCAAAAAATGCCCACTAATCCATTAGTGGGTCAAGATTTAGCCCACCCTTGGTCTCATAAACAAAACTTTGCTATTAACTTTGCTATTAACATTCTTGCTTGGGCACAAAACTCGCTGGATTCCCGTAGGTTATTATTTCTCAGTCTCACCTACTTCACATGGCTATTGTGATTATATAAAAATGGGGGTGGGGAACTGTGTACTCCACCCTGAATTCATTAGAGAAAGGGCAGGATATAAATCTGCTTGAGTACACCCCCCCAAAACACACACACACACACACACACGAAAGACGAGGGACACTTTTTACACAGCAGATTGCAGAATGCAGCTTCCAGTACAGACCATCTGGTGCATTCACCAGACCCCCTAAACAACGGAGCTGGCTTCCTTTGTTTTGTTTTGTTTTAAATCTGTTTTAGCAAAGCTGACTGCAGAGAAGCCTCTGGAAGGGGAACCAGTATCCAAGACCAGAGGGGTTCCCAAACCATCTGCTCAATGGGGATCCAGGGGTCCTTTTTCCTTTCTTCCCCACTCTCCTGTCTCAGTCCTCCTACCTGGGCTTGGCTGGTATCACAAGGGTCTCATCTACCAGCATTGCATCATTTGACAGTGAATACAAATTTATCGTAATGTGGGATGACCTCCTTTGGCAAATCATTTTCAAAGAGGGGAGCGAAAGGAGGAGCTTGTCAATGAAACAACTGCAAGACTGCTATGAATTAAAGACTGCGGTAAATTAATGAATACAGTGATTTTTTTTATTAGAAAAAAACAAATTATAAAGTTAAAAAGAATCTGGCCACTGTCACTAATGTCTTGCTAACATTCAGATTATATTACTTGAAACAATCTACATGGTGTCTGGCTTTATTTTTGTATATAAATAAAAATAGCAGAAGATGCTGGACTACAAGGTTGAAGACCACTGGTACCTTGAGGGCTGCTGTTTGACAGTGGGACAGTCTGCCTTGAGAGCTCTCCTTCCTTGCAGGTGCTTCAGCAGAGGCCGGACAGTCATCTGTCAGGGATGCTGCAGTTGCAGATCCCACACTGAGCAGGGAGTTGCACGAGAAGACCTGCCAGGCCCTTTCCAGCTCTAGGAGTCTTGCATAAGACGCTATCTGGGCCCTTGAGTCACCCTCAGAGGCTCTGCTTTGCCATTTGAAGTGGGATGGGTAACTACACAAAGCACAGCCTTCTGAGCAGTGTGCGGAGCTTACAAAACTCCTGTCCAGAGGACGTTCACAAGGCTTTAATCGACAAGCAGAAATGTAGTTTTTACAGGGAAAATTTGGGCTTGTTATGATGCATAATGTTGCTGGATTTTGTTTTTGTTTGTGGTTTGCAATGTCTTACGTGTCTTTATGTTGCTGGACCATAAAGAAGGCTGATTGCCGAAGAATTGATGCTTTTGAATTATGGTGCTGGAGGAGACTCTTGAGAGTCCCATGGACTGCAAGATCAAACCTATCCATTCTTAAGGAAATCAGCCCTGAGTGCTCACTAGAAGGACAAATCGTGAAGCTGAGGCTCCAAGACTTTGGCCACCTCATGAGAAGAGAAGACTCCCTGGAAAAGACCCTGATGTTGGGAAAGATGGAGGGCACAAGGAGAAGGGGACGACGGAGGACGAGATGGTGGGACAGTGTTCTCGAAGCTACTAACATGAGTTTGACCAAACTGTGGGAGGCAGTGGAAGACAGGAGTGCCTGGCGTGCTCTGGTCCAGGGGGTCACGAAGAGTTGGACACGGCTAAACGACTATACAATAAATGTGTCTTAACCATCTGTGTTTTATGTTATTGTGGTTGTTTTGCCATAGACCAGCTTGCCATAAACCCTATAGATTAAAAAGTTAGCATAGACACTCCCACATCCCCACACCATGGGACAGCTAAAATGGACAGTATCCTTTGGAAGAAACCAAAAAGAACTAAAAGAGCACAAATTCCTACTCTAGAAAGACAGCAGAGGAAATGTAGAGAGAAGCTGAGCAGCAGACCCAATTTCCCCTCCATTGCATAGAGATGTGAAGACACTGATACAACTCCCAACTCTGTCATGAGTTTGGTAGTTAAAAGTGAGGCACATCTGCTGCAGCTTCAGTCCCCCACTAGCCATGGGAAACACAAGGGATCAGAATGCCCCTGTACAGGGCAGCTGTAAGCATCGCTGAGATAACCTAAGTGAAGCACTTTAAGCCTTTCCAAGCCTTTTATTAGCGAAATGCCCATTGTGACGATGGATGGGCTGTTTGTGTGATAGGGACTGAACCTGGGCTACTGGCTGCTTGCAAGGCGTACACTCTGCAATCGAGCAGAGGCCATTCCCCAAACAGGGGTAATATGGACGCTGTTCATTTTTATGGGCGAAAGTAAAATTTTGTATTCCAGGACACCCAAAGGCTAAATGTGGACCCTGCTCCCTCACCCCTTCTTGATCCCAGCCACTGAGAACCCAAGAACTGTTTCCATATGCACAATCCCAACCCCTGCCCAGTTCCAGCCTGGATTCCGTTTCTTGGGTCAGGCTAGAGTGCCACATCTCCCTAAATAAAAATTCTCAAAAACTGTGGTTAGTTATAAAAAGTGGGGGAGTAGAGAAATAGAGGACGGGAACAGAGTCGGAACCTGGAAGCAACGTGGCAAGCAGACAGTCGCCGTTTATCTGTCATGCCTCAATCAAAGACAGAGCAAAAAGAGGCATTTTAATTTTTTTTGAAACACACACACATAAGCTTGTAATAGGTATGTATCCTGCTCTTGCGTGGGGCCTCATGAGGAACTCCTATCCAAAGGATCTATCAGGTCCTTTCTCCACTAAACTCCGAGCACCTGGTGTTCCCAGACTGTTCCACAAGCCCAGAAATGGCATTTCTAGCCATTTGTGCTGCCTGCCTGCCTGCCGGAGAGCTTTGCAGAGGGAGAGTGCTGGGTATGTAGGAAGTGAGAAATCCTACAAGCAAGTGCTGCAGCTGCCCAGCCCGGCTGGTTAATTTTTAATCCGGTGGTGAAAACAAGAGACCCATTCAATGCTGGTAGCTGCCGACTATACGCACCTCCTGAACTCCCTGCTGCAAGTGGCCTCCAGCGCCTTTCAAACCCACCTGTTAACTCAAGCGCTAACCTCCCCTGGGACCAACTGATGCCTTTCAATCCCCCGCCTGTGACTCTCTTCCTCTTTAGCTCAGCTTTCTTTCTTTTAAAGGAGCAAGCTGAGTTGGAGGTCACTGGCTCTTTGTTAAGAGGGAGAGAGAAGAGGGGATTACGCAGACGATGGCTTTTCAACAGAACTCCATGCTGGGAGAAAGCCCTGTGGAGGGAGAAGGACTCTTTTGTGCAGGCTGCTCTGGAAAAAACAGACGCGAGCGTGTGTGTGCGCACACACACACACACAACACACACAACACGGAGGAATTCAGAAGGCAATGAAAGTCCCTTCACACTCCAGGGTGCATTAGATCAAAGCAGGGAGATAAAAGGCATCTCTCCCAAGCAATTTGCCAGGGGCCAAATGACAGTGCCTCTTGGGGACCAAGGAAGGAATGGCGCTCACTTCAAGGCCTCCTTTAAAAAGAGAGAGGGAGGGAGAGGGAGAGGAACAGAGAGAGAGAAAGAGAGAGAGAGAGAGAGAGAGTGTTCTCTGCAGGTTGCACTAGCAGCAACAGCTGACAATCCCTTTTCCCAACCATACTTGGAGGCAGAGAAGCAGGACACAATCAGGAAAATTGCTTTCAAACATGGAGGAACTGCTCCTTTAAATACCTTTTGACAGCTCTGCTGCCCTCAAAGCCAGGGAGCAGAGAAAGGGCTGCACTTGCGACCCATCGAACGCATGCCTATGGTTGGAGGAAAGATTTTCTAAGAGCATGCAAGGGTGCAAGGGTGAAATCTTTTGCCTGTGGCCTAAGAAACGCAAAATGGTGCAGCATGAAGGGACAAGGTGGTGCTCCTGGGAGAGGAATGGATCCTAGTGGGTGGTCCCAGGAGGAGACTGGGCAGGTTGAAAGTTTCTTGTGCTTTTGTCCTTTAGCAAGCGAGCAGCATTTAGTGGCTTAGAACATGCAAAGGGAGGTCAAGAGATCTGGTTTCTAGAACTTGACTGCAGGAGTTGATGGGACATCTTTCCAAGTGCTTGAAAACACTTTGCACAGATTATGTTATTTATTTTATAACTGCAGACCAGGTGAAGCCAGGATCACCCCCTGCAGTACTGATGGGCAATGCCTGAACTTGTGAAAGAGACAGACAGCCTTCGCTTGAGAGATGGTGTCTGCAGGGCAAGGCTAGGAGTTCTAGTCTCTAAATTAAGGCCATGGGCTACTTTCATGTGATTAAATTCCTACATGGAAATCTTTTGTGCACTGGAAGATGGTAGAAATTCAGCAGCCCTAAAAGCTTCGGTCAGCCAGGTCTACTCATCGGGTCCTTGAAATACAGAAACGGAGGAAGCTGCTTTATATTGGGTCAGACCCACTGGTCTACGCTGACAGGCAAGGGCAATCCAGGTCTTCAGACAGGGTTTTCTCCTAGCCCTACCTAGAGATGCGAGGGATTGAATCTGGAACCTTTTGCATGCAAAGCCAATGCTCTACGACTGAGCCACAGGCCTACTCAAAAAGCCCTTAACATAAACCAAGTGTTCAGTCAGACAGAAGACACTGAGAAAGTCTTACTTGCATAGAATCATAGAATTGTAGAGTGGGACGGTTCCCTGAGTCCAAACCTTAAAAATGTAGCATAAACACCGACAACTGGGAAACACTGGTCTGCAAGTGCTCTAATTGGAGGACAGCCTTTACGAAGGGTGTCATGGACTTTGAGGACTCTCAAACTTAGGACGAAAGGGAGAAACACCATGATCAACTCCTGCCTGGAAACCTATGTCCCCACTGTGGAAGGATGTGTGGATCCAGAACTGGCCTCCACAGTCACTTACGGACACACCATTAAGACCGTGATCATGGAAGACAATCTTACTTGGCTACAAATGATCGTCAAAGAAGACGACGACACTCAGCTTCCCCTTGCCTGTGTTTAATGAAACCCAAGAGGACATGATCACTTCCTCCCAAGGTTCCCTGTACTTTCACTTCGCCGATTAAAAACTCTGATGCATTTCATCTGCAGCAAGGGGAAGTTCTTCCCATAGAAAAGGGAACATATTTCAAACAGTTCTCTTCTTCCTACTGTGTCCTGACAATGTCTTCCAGTTTCCTGTTGATACTCTAAAGAATCCGCCTTTTGACTTCCTCTCCCCACCTCCGTCACCTTCCTTTTCGCTTGCAGTCCTCATAGATGTCACCTGTTTCCTCCACGGAGAGCAGCTTGCTCTGACTGTGACCTCACACAACCCAGCTCTGCCCCAGCAGCAACACTCCTACACACACAAACATATGCAATCGTGGTGCAGGGCTGCCAGACACAAATCTGACACCCACATTCTCTCTTCCCCATTATCCTCTCTCTCTCTCTGAAGCCTCAACCAGATGGCTCATTTAAGAGATCAGCTGTTTTCATGCTTACGCACCTGCAGGTCAACTCTACCTTGGCACAGTTCCTTCTGCCCTCCCTGGGCCACGCAGCTGACACAGCCAGGTGTCGGACTGACCACAGCACCAGCTGGGCAGCTGGCTTCCTACTGCAGCAGTGTCCGGGGATGGAAGAAGGGGCTGTTTTTCCCATTAGGAATGCTACCCGTGTTCACAGCAACGCTGAGCCAGGAGCTTTGAAAGCTGCTGCCTGAGCAAGTTCTTAATAAATTTTCTGGAAATGCATTTGCTCCGAATGCTTCATTTATTCCAAACACAGAATTCAAGCAGACTTTGTTCAGCACTGCGGGACGAGAGGTGACGTCTCAAGCAGGCCTGGTGGTAATAATAATAATAATAATAATAATAATAATAATAATAATAATAATCTATTATTTGTACCCCGCCCATCTGGCTGGGCTTCCCCAGCCACTCTGGGCGGCTTCCAAAAAAATATTAAAATCCTCTAATACATCAAACATTAAAAGCTTCCCTAAATAGGTAAGAATCCAGTGCCTCCAACTGGACTCACCCATCACGGCTCTCCCATTCAGAGGTGGCTCTAAGCCACCCCAGGCCATATCTTGAGCTGAGTCTCAAGAGTCAAGTCTGGAAAGTTCTCCGTTATCTAAAGGCTCAAGACGCAAACGCTTTACCTGCTAAAAACTGTAATATTTTAAATGCCTACCATTCACCATTTTTAAACCTTCCATTATCTCACAACAATGAGTCATCACAGCCTCCCCTCCCCGGGGTGTATCTAACATGAGGTTGAAGACACAGACATGTTATGTGCTGCTAACATAATAATTGGGGCTAAATATATATGCTATGATTCTACAGGAACTGTGGGGTGGGGGAAGGAAATCCTATTCAGTATAAGGTGCAAAATTCAGCTTGTCTGTGAGAATATCAGCTTTTGCTTTGTTTCTGCTTTACAGCCGGTTTCTAGTCCTTATAGTTCCACATGCAGACTCAAAGGAAGTGTGAGCAACAGCTGGTCAAGCTGAAAAGCCAGAGAGGGGTGGCAGAATAATAAAATTTCTAGTGGTCAGCAGACAACCCTGAGTGGCCCCACGCACAGCTCTCTGCTCTACTCTACATGTAATGAAACCAGAATTATGCAAAATAGCAAACACTGGGAAATCAACTGTGCAGATCAACTTAAGGTGCATGATTTATATAGCCTGAAAAAAACAGCTTTCTCTTAGAGACGGAGTTAGGTTTCATTGGAGCAAGATTCTCATTATTCTTTTTAGGACAAAGTGCACCCAGCTCCAAATATCATCTTAGTGGGTATAAAATATGGGCCTGTTAGAGGAGTTTTGTGTGAAGGAGCCCCTAGAGAAGGACAGTTGAATAGGAAAAGCTACTTCCCAGATCCCTATCAGCTCGCCCACGGGGCAACTTGTCACACTGTTTTCTACTTGGGTACAAGCCACCAATCACTACATATTATTATTTTACCAGAAAGTCCCACAGCAGGTTACAGCAGTATAAAACACAGCATTAAAAGCTGTTTAGAACAGCTTGCAGCCTGCCAATTGAAAAGAACGCAAGCTTGTAAATCAGGGTGGGAAGTCTGAGGCTCGAATGTGGCCCTCCAGACTTTACTATCTGGCCCTTGGCAGTCTCCCCAAGCCACACCCCTCACTGCCCCCTTGCTTTGTATCCTGTTTCCCCCCAGAAAGAATGCTGATAATGCCTTTTGCTTGCCTAGAGGAAGGAGAGAGAGGGGTGTGCTAAACGCATGCAGAAAGCAGCCCACTGTACAAAGGCAACATTTCCATGTGTTGCCCCTCCTACTTTTGCCTCTGGCACCACCTGCCACCAACATGTGGCCCTCAGCAGGGAATACCTCCACCCTTCTTGTAGGTAGACACAGGCAGTGGTGGGGCAGCAGTTGATTGACCCCTTTCCTACCCAGCACTTCACAAGGAAAACATAGCTATTTTGAAAACACCTGTACTCTTCACAGCTGATCCACCAGGTGCATCTGTTCCAGGTACGGAATCACAAGACAATCCTCCCATTTCTGAGCACAACATTCTCTAGAGGGGAGGGGAAGTTCCTTCCTCTTCCTAGGAGCCCCCTCTCACCTGTCCGGCTCTTGCTATTGGTCAAGATCTCCTGGAGCCGCTCCTGGAGTTTGTCTGCTCGCTTCCGTTCCAGGTGGAGCTGCCTCTTGAGGTCCTTCAACTGT
The DNA here is from genome assembly GCA_034642415.1 of Podarcis siculus. Classification (NCBI taxonomy): domain Eukaryota; kingdom Metazoa; phylum Chordata; class Lepidosauria; order Squamata; family Lacertidae; genus Podarcis; species Podarcis siculus. Next base: position 5,076,646 of record JAXCMG010000049.1, on the reverse strand, counting down.
TGGGGGAGAGGGAGGGAGGAGCAAGGGAAATCAGGGCTGGAGGCAGGCTTCAGCAAGGCTTAGCCCCACAACCCATTTTCCGTGCCAGAACCCAGCCCCGAACAGGCCAATGCAACAGCATAAAAAAGGGTGCCACTGAGCATGGGCAGAGTTAATACTCCCCCCTCTCTCTCACCAGTGCGAGCCCACAACCATCCAACCCAGAAGGAAAGATCAGAGTTGCATACAGATCACAATTTCTAAGCTCTGGTTCAAAAACTGCTGCTCTGAGTGCCGGGACCACAATGTGGGAAGAACGAGGTTCTCTCCCCATCCAGCTTCGAAGGCTGCCACCCAAATAGCTGCTATCCAGTGGAAACAGGAAACATCAGTCGAAATAACTCCATGGAGACCCCTAACCCTAATGCACTTCTGCAGTTAAAGGTCAGAAGACACACACTTCCAGGGAGCTTGGAACCCTTCAAAATTGGGCATCAGTTGGAGGCCACAGTGACCTCCTCATCAGGGGTGGGGAGAGCCTTGGGAGAGCTGAGCATCTAAGCAGGGGAAGGGGGCAATTTCTTAGTGTGGTGAAGGGTGGGAGGGGAAGAGGCATCACAGCATAATAGTAATAGTAGTAGTAGTAGTAATAATAAATAATAATAATTTGCTGTATTTTTCACCCTATAGGACGCATTTTTCCCCCTCCAAAAATGAAGGGGAAATGTGTGTGCGTTCTATGGGGCGAATGCAGGCTTTCGCTGAAGCCTGGAAAGCGAGAGGGGCTTCCCCCTCCCCCAGCGGCCTTCCCCCGCCCCCAGCCCCGCAAGCGCCAGGAGCGATGGCGAGGCTGAGCGCAACCTCGCCTTCGCTCCCGGACCCCCAGCCCCGAGGCTAAAAACGAAGCCAAGACAGCGAGCGGGATCCATCCCGCTCGCTGTCATGGCTTCTTTGCTCTTTGGGGCTCGGGGGAGGGAAATAAAAAAAAAATCTTTATTCCCCCCCCCCAAAAAAATAAGTGCGCCCTATGGGCCGATGCGCCCTATAGGGCGAAAAATACGGTATCTGTACCCCGCCCATCTGGCTGGGTTTCCCCAGCCACTCTGGGCGGTTTCCAATAAAGATTAAAAATAAATTAAAATGTCACACATTAAAAACTTCCCTAAACAGGGCTGCCTTCAGATGTCTTCTAAATGTCAGGTAGCTGTTGTTCTCTTTGACATCTGATGGGAGGGTGTTCCACAAGGCGGCCGTCACTACCGAGAAGGCCCTCTGCCTGGTTCCCTGTAACTTTGCTTCTCACAGTGAGGGAACCACCAGAAGGCCCTCGGCGCTGGACTTCAGTGTCCGGGCAGAACGATGGGGGTGGAGACGCTCCTTCAGGTATACTGGGCCAAGGCCGTTTAGGGCTTTAAAGGTCAACACCCACACTTTGAATTGTGCTTGGAAACGTACTGGGAGCACAGGGATGCTGTCCATAAAAAGAAGAGTTCAGCTGCAATTCTGTCCTCTGCATCCCAGCCTCTTTGCGTCTGGTTGCTCGGATAACCAGCTGGGAGCGAGGCAGACAGGCAAGAGGGCATGCGTGAGATGCAGCTCAGCACAGAGCGAGGAGGCCCAAAGCAACAGGAGCAGCAGCAGCTCAGAATTTGATGCACTTAAGACCCAGGCAGGGGGGCAACCAGGGGAGCCCAGTGGCTGTTGTGCCTTCACAATTCACAGCAGCTCCTTCTTTCTGGGACTTCAACCATAGTACCCCACCCCACTGCAAGTGATAACATTGCAGTGGACAGCTATCGGCCTGCTGCTCCTGATGTTCTCTCTTTAGCAGGGGTGGGGAATGTAGCTCAGAGAGGGGGTCTTCAAGACCTCCTGCAGCCTCCAGCTACATGCCCTCTTGGAGAGAGAGTGCCCTGCCCTCAAGATGAAATGAGCCCAGAGGGAGAAGGGCAGTTAATGGCCTGAGTCAACAAGGAATGGCAACCTGGGTTAAAGAGAAAGATCAGCAGGGTCTCTTACCTTGCCCGCCCCCCACAACCCACTTCCCTTGGGGAAAGCCCCATCTCACCGCTGCGCTGCCTTTCTTCTCGAGGATCCGCTGCCCGTCAACCGTGTCCTTCACTTCCTGCCAGGGAGACAAGGCTGTCACAAACCACTGGGACCAGAAGTGCCAAATTATGTTTCTATCACACTTTCGGGGGGTGAAAATGCTTGGCAATTCTCCTCTCTGCTCTGTCTCTGAACCACCACCCTCTAAGAGGCAGAACAGTTATCATGCAGGGGACAATGGTTGTGTGGATCACGGCTATGCTGAAAGCTGTGGAATCCGGGTCCCACCTTCCGTTTACCGAAAAATACTAATACCTCTTTTCTTTTTTTTTAAGGAGACATTTCTAGCCCTCATGGAGGACTGGACATTCAGTTTTGGCCCACGTCTCTAATCTGTTAAGGTCATTTTGAATTCTGATTCTGTCTTCAGCGGCACTGGCTACTCCTCCCAGTTTGGTGTCATCTGCAAACCTGGTGAGGATCCCCTCGATTCCTTCGTCCAAGTCGTTTATAAAGACATTGAACAACAACAGGCCCAGCACAGAGCCCTGTGTCACGCCACTTGTCACTTTCTTGCAGGATGACGAGGAACCGTTAGTGAGCACTATTCACACTTAGAATCTTCACACTTTGCTGTCTCTACTCATAGATCTCCCTTCCAAATCCTCTGGCCCCCTTCAACCCACCACTGAGGCACATTCCTCCTGTCACCCTGCCATTTTTCATTTTTACCTCCCAACCTTTGGTAAAGGTAAAGGGACCCCTGACCATTAGGTCCAGTCGTGGCCAACTCTGGGGTTGCGGTGCTCATCTCACTTTATTGGCCGAAGGAGCCGGCGTACAGCTTCCGGGTCATGTGGCCAGCATGACTAAGCTGCTTCTGGCGAACCAGAGCAGTGCACAGAAACACCGTTTACCTTCCCGCCGGAGTGGTACCTATTTATCTACTTGCACTTTGCCGTGCTTTCGAACTGCTAGGTTTGCAGGAGCAGGGACCGAGCAATGGGAGCTCACCCCATCGCGGGGATTCGAACCGCCGACCTTCTGATGGGCAAGTCCTAGGCTCTGTGGTTTAACCCACAGCGCCACCCGCGTCCAACCTTTGGTCTAAACTAGAATAAGTGGGATAAAAAGACTGGTGAGGCATCTGAAGAGAGATCCAAGAGACCCAGACCCAAGAATCTCTGCTACACTCAAACATAGCACAGAGCACTTTCCACCTAGTGCAGCAGACGGGGAACCGGGACTCATTGAGAAGGATCTGCAGAAGTCCAGTCTGGATATGTGACTTGGGGTGGGACAGCACCACCTGCCTATCTGTGCCAGACACTGCAAGCATGCTGGAAAGAAAAGAGGCACAATCCAGCAGATGGGCAAACCCATCAGGAGGGAAGGGAACAGGTGGACCCAGGAACCTCATGCTGCCAAGCACCTGCTCCTGGGGGAAGCTGGCAGGCAGCAGCACACACACACCTGTTTCAGTCGGCTGATTGTGTCCAAGTGTTCATCCTTCGCTCTTTCAATCTCTCGCAGCTTCTCCTTGGTCGCTTCCACCTCACAGTCCTTTAGCTGCAGAGGAGAAAACCCAAGAGCAGGCATTGGGGAGCAGATACGGGATTTTCCCAACCCTGCAATTGTTGCTGGTTTAAAAAATGCCAGTGGCTGAGAAGGAGGCACTTGCAGGGGAGAAGAAAACACGCTTAAACCTACCACCTGCACCCCCCGTCATTTCCCCCTGCCCATTTGACCAGCAGACATCTCAAAATCATCAAAAACTCCAAATCAAAGAGCGGAACCATAAGATATCAAAAGAGAACCCACCCACCACCACTTTCCTCCCCTCTGCTGAATGCCAATGTTGTTCTCTTTAAGCTTCGGGGATTCATCCATGTGTTTTAAAGTATGTTTTCTGATCTTTGATGTGCTGTTCTGCTTCAGGTGGTTGCATTTTAAATTTGGGTCCCCACCCTGCTTCTATTATTGCAAATTGCCCCGAGATCCATTTTGATGAAGGACAGTATAAAAAACATTTCTGAATGACTGCAGCAATAGCTAAATAAATAAGAGGGTGAAAGAGGCATGCTGCTGGTCATCTGAATAACTGAGCTTCACTGTCCAGCTGCTGTAATTCATGGGCAGGCAAACTAAGGCCCGGGGGCCGGATGCGGCCCAATCGCCTTCTCAATCCGGCCCGCGGACGGTCCGGGAATCAGCGTGTTTTTATGTGAGTAGAATGTGTGCTTTTATTTAAAATGCATCTCTGGGTTATTTGTGGGGCATAGGAATTCATTATTTCCCCTCCCCTCCAAAATATAGTCCGGCCCCCCACAAGGTGTGAGGGACAGTGGACCGGCCCCCTGCTGAAAAAGTTTGCTGACCCCTGCTAATTGGTGAGAAATCCATTGCATCGAATGGCTGGTCCACACCAGGGACACTTCACCCATCAACCTCCTGCCACAGGGTAACCCACATATACCTGTGCCATTATTTATTGTAGTGCCCGTTTTATACAGACCCAAGAGACCGATTTATAAAACCCCTGTTTACAAATGAATAGGGTGGAAAGGGTGAAATGGCTGCTGAGCGACACCGACGACTTTGTTACTTATAAAGTAGCACTCTGTGCGCTGGCAGCTAAGAAGATCGGGGGAAGTAACTAGATAAAATAGCAGTCAACTGCAAAGGGGATTCGGATATTTAATTTGGCACATCTTACCTGAGAATCTTCTGCTACTCTATTCTATTTAATGCAACAAATAATTTTAGCAGCCATGACCATGGTTTTATTGTATGTGTGGCGCCCCGTGATTTTTATGGTTATTGTTGTTTTTCTTGTTGTTCTCCTTCTGAATGATGCCATGGCCTGTGGCTAGCGCAATAAAAAGTTTAATTGGAATTGGGTAACCCACACGGTCTGCATCAAGGCAGCTGCTGGAGAGTAGAAGTCAAAGAGGAACATCCGCTAACAGCGTCACCTGGGTTCACTAGCCTCCCACAAGACTGTGGATGCAGCTCAACGGCCAGAGTGGATCACTGCCATTTCTCCCAATTGGGAAAGCCCGAAATATTTCCGGTACCTGCAAGTCAGCCACATGCTGCTCCTTACAGACTCTCATGGCCTCTGCATGCTCTTGCTGATGCTTCTCTATCAGCTCCTGGGAAAGAGGATGGGAACAATCAGATCCCTGGAGCAGGACAGGAAGGCTTGGGGCAGGAACCAAGCGTTTGGACCCTACTGGCCCTCTGGTAGGGTACGCCAGTTCTGCCCTGTGACATGTCACTAAGGGGAAGGGGGGGTCCAGTCACCTCCGCCTCTTTCAGCCGCCGTTCAAACCAGCCCTTTGTGCCATCCATGGACTGTATTTGGAGGCGCAGCTCTTCCACGGTTTGCTGCATGGACTCCAGTTCCTGGCTGCGCGCCTGAAGGGTGAAGAGAAAAGGAGGCAATCATACAATCATAGAATTGGAAACTTAGAAGGGACCCCAAGAGTTATCAACTCTGCAATGAAGGAATCTTTTGCCCAGCGTGGGGATCGAACCCACGACCCAGAGATTAAGAGTCTCATGCTCTACTAACTGAGCTATCCCAGATGCAGGCAGCAGGCCCAGGGGAATTAGCGCAAACTAAAGACGCGGATGCCGCTGTGGTCTACACCACAGAGCCTAGGGCTTGCAGATCAGAAGGTCGGCGGTTCGAATCCCCGCGACGTGGTGAGCTCCCGTTGCTCGGTCCCTGCTCCTGCCAACCTAGCAGTTCAAAAGCAGGTCAAAGCGCAAGTAGATAAATAGGTACCGCTTCGGTGGGAAGGTAAAAGGCATTTCCGTGCGCTGCTCTGGTTCGCCAGAAGCAGCTTAGTCATGCTGGCCGCATGACCCGAAAGCTGTACGCCGGCTCCCTTGGACAATAAAGCAAGATGAACACCAGAACCCCAGAGTCGGTCACGACTGGACCTAATGGTCAGGGGTCCTCTTACCTTTACCTTTAAAGATCAGCGCAGAAAACAGGCACTGGGCCTTTAAGGGCAGTGTAGAGCAGTGTTTCCCAACCGGTGTTCCGCGGCACACTAGTGTGCCGCGAGACGTTGCCTGGTGTGCCGTGGGAGGGAGGCGGGCGAGGCGGGCGGCGAGAGGCGGGGCGGCGGCGGCGAGGAGAGGCCGCCCAGCGCGGGGCTCTCGCCGTCTGCCTGCCTGGCTGCCTGCGTGGCGCTGACGTCACGGGGCTGTAACGTGCCCCACATAGGCACACGCGGGGCGGCGAGCGAGCGAGCTCCCACATCCCATCGCCGCTCGCTTCGGCTGGCCTACTGGGCTGTCGCAGGCGGAAGGCCTGCGCATGCGCGAGGTTTTCGCGCCTTCGGGATTCCCTTCACGCCTTCCTCCTCCCGGGTCCTTGAGAGCGCGGGAAGCGGCAGCGCGAGACCGGCCTTGAGCCTGGTAGGTATTGCGCTTGCCAAGGCAGTCATTTGGGAAATGAAAACTTGCAAAGCAAGCAACCAGTTCAATCTGAAGTACGTGTATGCTTAATATCCTGTATCTGAAACCTGTTCTGCCCCCTCCCCCACACTTGGTGCCATTTTCATCTACACATGCAGCAGAGTAAGTTGACCCAGAATAGTACCAATTCAGATGGCAGATGGGAGAATGACAGTGCTGAATGCTTTCCCATGTAGAACAGTCCCTGCAAATAAAAACCCAGCATATTTGGAAGAGGGCCTAACCATTACCTTCTATGCTGTTACTATTTTTTTATTTTTTTTACATAAGTAAAAGTTTATATATAGTCAATATAGGCACAGAGTTAATTTTTTAAACATTTTCTAATGGTGGTGTGCCTCGAGATTTTTTTCATGAAACAAGTGTGCCTTTGCCCAAAAAAGGTTGGGAAACACTGGTGTAGAGGAAGTGAACACACTACCATTTGATAACAAAATGGCCATCTCTATGGTGAGCAAGGGAAGGGGTGAAAGAAAGGCCGTATGTTGCAGGAACCTGGAAGGGGAGGAGGTAGGCAAGATGCCTCTGCACATTTTATGTACAAGATTATGCTTCCTGTGGTGAGCAGGTTGCAAGTTTTGCTCCTGTTGCAACAGGAAGACACTTTACTTTGAACTTTGGGGCAAAATGGCAGCCATTCACTTGCACTGAGGGGGTAAGAATAGGTTGTATCAAGGGACACTGACGGGGCAGGAGCTATGCCTACCCCCCAACCTTCCTACCAAGGTCTGCCCCCAAGTTCCATTTCCTGGTCATTCTAGAAACTGATGCTGATGAAGTAGAACCTAGGAGGTGGCTTTTGAGAGCAAGAATGTACAGCACTGCAAAGGACTGTGTGGTCTTTGCTGTGCATATTCTCTCACCGCAACGCCATTGTGAGGCGAGTCAATGCTTTTCAAATTTAATAATAATAATAATTTATTTATATCCCGCCCTCCCCAGCCGAAGCCTAACAACAGTAAAAGTAACACAGTTTCCATAAAATCACAATCTATTAATTGAAATACATTCTAAAATCAATTCATTCTAAAATCAATTCAGAATCAAATTAATGGCAACCACTGGGCTAGAGTTCTGTGAGGATTACCAAAGGAGGGGGGTCAGACTGTGCCTTGGCCTAAGGCCTGGTGGAACAGCTCTGTCTTACAGGCCCTGCGGAAAGATGTCAAGTCCCGCAGGGCCCTAGTCTCTTGTGACAGAGCGTTCCACCAGATCGGGGCCACAGCCGAAAAAGCCCTGGCTCTGGTTGAGGCCAACCTAACCTCCCTGTGGCCCAGGATCTCCAAGATGTTTTTATTTGAAGACCGTTAAGGTCCTCCGTGGGACATACCAGGAGGGGCGGTCCCGTAGGTACGAAGGTCCTAGGCCGTATAGGACCCTCGTACCTACAGATGGAAGGCACAGAAATTCAGCCTCCTGAAAACCTCAGCTCTCGTTGAAAGAAGATATACTAAGGTTCTAGTCCTTAAGACCTGAACGTGCCCATGGGAAGACCAGGGCCAGGCACCCAAGCTCCTTTGACCAGTACCTTCTCCTCCTTCAGCTGGCCACGCAGCTCATCCTCCTGACGTTTCTTGTGCTCATGCAGCTCCCTCAGCTCCCGCTCATATCGCGCCCGCACAGCGAGCACCTCTTTCTCGTGCTGCAGACGGAGGTTGCCCAGCTCTTCCTTGTGGCGCCCCTTCTCCTGCAGGGTCTCAATGGCCATCTCATCTAGCATGGCCTTGCGCTTCTCTGCCGTCTAGAAAGCAGGCACAAGTCAGAGCAGTCTTATGAGACTGATATTTTCTAATTTTTATGGTTTACCACACATTGTAATTGGAGTGCTATTTTGTATCATGCAGCTTTTCTGACTGATGAAGCGTGTAGCGAAACCTGTAATATATCCGGAGAACAGGTCTCCTTTTGCCCATTTGCGTTATTCTCACCAGGGTGGTGGCTTTGATTTGCCTTCCTGTGACTGATCCATGCATATGGCTTTGCGTTTCCAACTCAAGACCCATTGAAGAACATCTCATCCAGTTCAATCTTTGAAAAACAGCTTTGAAAAAATTCTTCATATTCTCCAGTGTGCTACCCTTGCCATTGTGGCGGCACGGGGTTGCCGTTCTGTGATTGGACTTACGCTACTTGTTGAACCGTTCATTTATCCAGTCAGTATAACATATAACCTTAGTATGTTTGTTGCTTGAATGGTTACAAGTCTATCTCTAGTCTAGCTATTAATCTAGTAAATTTGGTTTTATACTTATAAGCCAGTTTTTCAAGAAAGCCTGGAAACCAGGCAGAACTGAGTAGGCTTCTATGAGCAGGAACCACTTCAGTTCACCACAAGTTCTCAAAGCTACCATTCCTTGCCCGAATTCCCCTTCTCCCTTGTCTTTCACTTTCCTCCAGTCCCATCAGCTGTGGGTTTCCAAAATGCTTGGGATCGGATGGAAACCAATATGTGTCTTGTTTAAGGCAGGTAACAGGCTGGCCGTATCAAGAGTCAGAGCCAAACTATTGTTTGGTGTTCCATGCATGAGCAAAGCTGAGCCTCAGACCCACAGACTCACTCCTCCCATCACAACCTGGGGATTTCTGGAACTGATCTCTTACTTGCCTTTTGAAAATCAGAATTCAAGACAAAATATGGTTTGAGGAAAGGGACGCGGGCGGCGCTGTGGGTTAAGCCACAGAGCCTAGGACTTGCCAATCGGAAGGTAGGCAGTTCAAATCCCTGCAACGGGGTGAGCTCCCATTGCTCGGTCCCTGCTCCTGCCAACCTAACAGTTCGAAAGCACGTCAAAGTGCAAGTAGATAAATAGGTACCGCTCCAGCGGGAAGGTAAACGGCATTTCCGTGCGCTGCTCTGGTTCGCCAGAAGCGGCTTAGTCATGCTGGCCACATGACCCGGAAGCTGTACGCCGGCTCCCTCGGCCAATAAAGGAAGATGAGTGCCGCAACCCCAGAGTCGGCCACAACTGGACCTAATGGTCAGGGGTCCCTTTACCTTCACCTTTATGGTTTGAGGAAGCCATAGCATGACATAGTCAGACACAACAACAAGCCAGATTTTGCTGATGATTGGGGTGGGTGTCAGTTCAGAAACCCTGGTGCAAAGGGGGGAGGAAAAAGTAACACACGAGCTTCAGGCTCTGTGTTTGATACCATGGTTTGAAGCTACATCTGAATGTGGCCAGAGTCCAAAGTGAAGTGGTGAGTTTCTTCAGCTAAACTGGGTGCCAAGCAGGATTAAATCCACTGCCTGCCCCTCCCTCCTTCCTGCCCCCAAACTCCTCACCTTCCTGGTTTCATCAAGGTCTTGTAGCAATCTCTCCTTCTCCTCTCCTATTTCTTGTAGCTGCTCCAGGAGACGAGTGTTGGCCCGGAGAGACTCCTGAGGGAGAACATTAAGATGGCTGTAGAACAAGGCCCTTCTCCGTCCCCCAAGTTATTTGCTCAGCACCCCAATTCTGTCACAGACCCTCTTAGGCCTCTGAGAGAGGGACTAAAAACATCCAAGAGCCCATCACTGAGAACAGATTTCCCATAACACATTTTGGCCCACCTTACAAGGCTCTTACGGGCAGGGGTACCTTTACCTTTTTACAAGGCTTTTAGAAGGATTACTGAGATCAGCTACATGGTGCACTTTGAACACTCATCTGCCCCCCACCCCGCCACCGCCACAAGCACTTCATGTACATGCTAAGAACTTTAAATACCCTTTTGTGCTCACCATCCAAGAGTGAAAAAAGGGCGGAACTTTTTCCAACATGGGCAAACGCAACTTAACCAAGTCATTTTTGTTAAGTGATCCCTCAATATACTTGAACCACCATTTTGCACCCACCACTTAAAAACAAGTTAGAGACAAAGTCCAGCAACGAAACGTCGGTGAAATGTTTCATCTGGAACAGAAGGAAGGGTGGTGAAGGGGAGGGGGAGAGAAAATTGACTAAGCACCCAAAGGAATAGTTGAAAGGAAGGAAAAGATATGGCCGGGATGGGGTGGGGGACTAGAAGCAGGAAGGGGTACTATAAAGAGATAAAATGAAAATAGAGGAGAAAATTAATAAGTCATGGAAACAAACTTTTGGGCAGTGAAACAGGACCCGAGCCTTCTTTCTACCTTCTTGCTGTCATTGCAATCTGAATGGCAAATGTTCTAAAACTGGCCATTTTGCATAGTGTGCCCCAAGGGGGGTGGGAGGAAGGAAACGCAGCGTGCTGAGAAGGGCTTCCTCCCTCCCCTCCTGAATATGCAAAGTGGGCCAGCTGACCCCTGTATGATGCAGCAGACTCCCCTGGGGGCCTCTGGAAAGGCCTGTGAGGATGAACAGCACCTTGGGCCTACCTGCAGCTGAGTGTTGAGGTCCTCCCGCTGTGCCGCCAGCACCTCCTTCTCGCTCTGCTGCTGCTGCAGCTCGGCCCCCAGTGCCGCCACCTGATCTCGCATCAGATTCATCTCTTGGGTCTTGGAGGTCTGTATCTACATGGTGAGAGAGGGGGGGCAGGGGAGAGGGAAGGCTTTTTGAGGAAACCACAGGATGCCTTGTAGGCTGTAACCCACCCAAGTCATGCTTGGCCTTCTGGGATCTGGAGGGCCACAGGTTCCCCAAAGTTCCTTGCCAAGGGGGACCGGCTATTAAACCAATCTGGGAATTGTGAGGGGAACAGGGGTCTCCTAACAACATTCTGCTCCCTTAACAAACTACAATTCCCAGGATTCTTTGGGAAGCGGTGACTGTTTAAAGCCGCATGGTGCTGCTTTAACTGTATAGTACAGATAGGGCCTCAGAGCTTTGGAGTTGAAAATAGGGTGCATGCACATGTATGTATGTGTGCGCGCGCATGCACACACCTGTTAAAAATTGCCAGCCTTAGCCTTTCCCATCCCCACTTCAGCTGCCACCCTATACCACTCTATTGAGCGCTTGCATCCACAGAGGGTCTGGTACCTGTTCTAACGCTGCCAGATTGGTTCTCAGAGCATCGTTCTCAGACAGAATGGTCTCAACCTGTTCCTGGCTCTCCGCACTTTGGCAAGCAACCTGATGCCCAATGAAGCCCAGGATGGGCAAAGGATAGGGACCAGAGGGAGACAGGGAGAAAGAAAGAAAGAAAGAAAGACCAAAGCAGGAGAAAAAGGAGAGAAGGGGTTAAAAATACAAAGCAGAACACGGAGGCAGCAGTATCGCAATAGGGGGTTGTTGTTGCTTTTAATAGAAAAAAGCAGGTTTCCTTTGCTTTAAAACCAAATGAGGAGGAGAAATCAACACGAACTGCAAATTTCAAAGAGACCAACAAAACAAAACATGTTTCGTACACATGGTTATTGAGACAAAGCACTGTTATTAAAGACTCAAAATAAGCACAAGACATATTTAGAAAAAGGAGGAGTGTTGATAAATGCAAATGAAGAGGGGGAGGGGAAACCTCTTAGGAAGAGAAGAGGCCTAAGAAAAGAAACGTGAAAGCAAAACACGAAGGGGAAAATATCGCTGGATGGTAAGATGGGAGGGGTCGAGAAGGAGGTTATGGAGGGGAGCTGGCAAGCGCGAGGCAGGCCCTCCACATTATGGCTCAGGGCCAGGGCATCTGCTTGCCTGCAAAGGTTCCAGCTTCAATCCCTGACCTCTCGAGTTTGGGCTGGAAAATCCCGTCTGAAACCCTGGAGAGCCATTGCCAATCACTGCAGACAAGACCGAGTGACGTGGACCAAAGGTGTGACTTGGTCTAAGGTACCTTCCTATGTTCACCCACAGTGCCTCGGGCACAATTAAACTCGGGTGGAGTTAGAAGACAGAGGGCCTGGACACTGAACTATGAACAGGGTGGATAAAAATCAATTTTTTTAATTTAAATTGGATTGTTTTGATTTAAATCGGATTTTTAAAATTTTAAATTGGATTTTTAAAATAAAATGCTCTCGGAGGAAAACTCTTTCTAAAGGAAGTTTTCTATTTAAGTTACATTATAGTCCAAAGGCTATTAATCACAAAATAAGGATTTGTTTTAAGTTTTTCATGTGTGCTAAAACTCAGTCTAAGTTTGTTGTTGTTTCTTAAATCGTTTAACCACATCAGTTAACAAACATGGATACATATGCTATAATGTTATTGTTTTAGTTAAATAAATTGTTTCAATTGTTATTACAGAAATGATTATTTTTCTCCTTCCAATAAAGTACAGCAGAAAAGTTGTCCAAATATAAACAGTTAACCTCACAATAATTTCATAATTATCTGCCTATGTATTTCTAATAGTATAGCCAAATCAGTAATTTTGGAAATAACTGTAAAAACTACTCTGAAAATTTATTATTCCAAAAATGAAACCTTCATCTGGTTGTAAATATTAAGATTATACCAGCAAGAATGAGTCTTTCTGTAAAAGAATGGTTTAAATCAAGTCTTACTGACTAGTGATTGAAATCGTGATTGAAATCGATTTGATTTAAATCAAATCCACCCTGGCCATGGACTCTGTGCTCCAACTGAGCCCACAGGCTAAGCTATGCAGTAGGGATAAGGAACCTGTGGTCCCCAGGCAGCAGGCCCAATGATACAGGATGATAGAAGTCTAGAGTCCAGCAATCAGTACAGGGGCACGGGTCCCTCATCCCTGCTACAGAGGTCCCCAGGACACAGGTCCCCACACCCCAGAGTCCTCTTCAGGACTGTAGGAATAGCTACAGTCACTGCCAGGCAGGCTGGCTTTCCCTAATAAGGCTGAGCCTCCACCTGCTCTGTTCCACATCCCGACTCAACCCCCAACCCCACACCTCCCAGTAACCTGAGGTTAGAAAACAAACCCTCCAGTTGATTCCTGCCAAAACCACCCGCTGGCCAGGATCCCCTGCCAACAGCACTCTGCAGAAGAGGCGCCCCGCACAGTTTTAATAGGCAAGTCTTCTTCTAAGCTGATCCAGATGGATTGCATAAAACAATCCAGATGGCTCAAGATTAGTGAGCTAGTATCTACTGCGTTAGAGAAGGGAGAAAACTTCCAGGATTTACTATGCCACTTTAACCAGTAGCGGAAATCCTTCAGGTCCTTCTCCTCTCTAACACAATCAATTTCAACTCACTTATGAAGAAGAAAAGCCTACCTAAAGCAAAGCTTTTCTTTGGTCTCTCTCTCTCTCATATAAGCCCCCAATTCAAGTCTGGGAAGCCTAGGGGCAGATCAAACTAAGCCCCAGCAGTTTTTCAGGCCACATCCAAAGCTACATGCTCCACAATCCTGTGTTTGTACCACACAGACTTTGAAACTGGTCTAGAATTCAGCATCCTGAGAATCACAGCTTTCCTTAAAAATAAAAACCTGGGTCTTTAGACTGTAAAACTTGGTGTAAAAGTATATGGGCAATGACTGGTGAAATCTCAAAAGCTGGAGATGGATTTCCAGTGGTTATTGTATGATAACCCCAGTGCAAGGAAATTGCATGGTGGGACATACACTAAGTCCACACACCAGGAAAGCGTCCCCATCATTGACTGCAACCAAACGCTAACACCAGATTTGAGGGGGGCCACTATACAAATTGGCACACTCTATGCAAGCTACAAAATCCAGTTTCCCTGGTACAGAATCTGAGTTGTACCTTTCTAGCACACAATTTGTATGGAGGGCACTAGATTATATATATCCTCAATGTTATAAACTTGCCCTGCTCTGTAGCTTTTACACATTTCTACATTTCCTGCTCCGATTTTAGAACATGAGAAATGTAGAATGCACCATGAACATGAACAAGCAATGGGATATTTAAGATAGATGTAAAACATCCTTTGAAGGAGCTCAGGATGGAGGAGGGAGGAAGTGAAATTGAACATTTAGAACAAGAAATCCCCTGTGGGCGTTACAGATCAGAAAACAGTAACTAAAAGTAAAGCACAATCCTTTAGATGGGAATCCTCTCTCCAACACAATTCACAATCAGTCAGGTGGCCCAAATAGCAGATTTCCTCTCAAAGATATCCCGCATGGTAGCAGAGGTTTAGGATCAGAGTTTTCCTTTTCCTAGACGGGCTTTCTTCTCAGGTTGAAGAGCCCCATCACTTCCCTCTACATCATGTGCAGAAACCTCCTTCTTGACCATTGGAACCACTATTCTGCTTTTCTGCTCCATCCGCCAGAGACTGTCTTTCTTTCTTTTTTACATTTCAATAATTTTATAATCATTTTAACATTTCAAAACATGACTTTCTTCCCCCTCTTTCTGCAGTTCCTTAATTTTTATTTTTTATTTTCTGCATATCCAAATTAACTTAATTTACTCATTTATTCCTCTCCTTTAAATATATACTCTTATAAAACTGCAGGTTATTACAATACATCCCACCAATGTTCTTCTCTGTTTACAATTTATTTGTAAATATTCAATAAACCATTTCCATTCTTTTATAAAAAGTTCGTTATCTTGATTTCTTATTTTTCCGGTAAGTTTCGCCATTCCTGCATATTCCATAAGTTTTTGTATCCATTCTTCTTTGGCTGGGACTCTTCCTTCTTTCCAAAGCCTGCCTTCACATGCAGGGCAAGTCCCTAACTCACCAGGGGTTTGAGACTTTTTAAATAATAGTAGCCATAATATTTTTATTATTTATATGCCACCCATCTGACCGGGTTGCCCCAGCCACTCTGGGCGGCTCCCAACAAATTTTGGGACCAGAAGCAAAATTATGCTAAATACAGGACACAGAATTCCATTCTCTTGGTGTCAAATCTGGCTGCTTCACAAGGAGTTCTGTCCTACCCATCCCAGCAAAAAAATAAAATAATTTCTTACCATAAGACAATGATACATGTTCAAATGGAGAGATTATTTACTCTGCATAGACCCTGGGTAGGCAAACTAAGGACCAGGGCCGGATCTGGCCCAATCGCCTTCTAAATCCGGCCTGCGGACGGTCCGGGAATCAGCGCATTTTTACATGAGTAGAATGTGTCCTTTTATTTAAAAGGCATCTCTGGGTTATTTGTGGGGCATAGGAATTCATTCATTTCCCTCCAAAAAATTCATTCATTTCCCTCCAGCCGCCTACAAGGTCTGAGGGACAGTGGACCAGCCCCCAGCTGAAAAAGTTTGCTGACCCCTGGCATAGACCCACAATAAAAGGGATTTATGCCTTGCCAACAGACCAGAGTTTCTCAACAAAGAGAGTGTGTGGCAGAGGGAACTCACTTGGTCCTGGAGAGCCTGCAGGGCCACCTCATGCTCTTTCCGACGGCTCTGCAGCTGGTCCTTTAAATCTGAGAAGCCCTGTGAAGTGAGGAACAATCTGATCAGGAAGTGAGATTCAGGGGAAGATTTCACCAACATACCAGTCACCGATATACAGGTGGTTCACCGATAAGGACTATGTAGATAAGTAGGACTCTGGCTCACAGCAAAACAGACGAGAGATAGAGATGATATATTCCAGCCTTTCCCATTTTAATGTTGTTGTTTTTAAGGCTGTTCTGTCTGGGCTTATTTATGGTACGTCAGTCATAAAAAAAGGTAAAGGACCCCTGACAGTTAAGTCCAGTCGCAAATGACTCTGGGGTTGAAGTGCTCATCTTGTTTTACTGGCCGAGGGAGCCGACGCTTGTCCGCAGTTTTTCCGGGTCATGTGGCCAGCATGACTAAGGCGAAACCAGAGCAGCGCACGGAAACACCATTTACCTTCCCGCTGGAGCGGTACCTATTTATCTACTTGCACTTGACGTGCTTTCAAACTGCTAGGTTGGCAGGAGCTGGGACGGAGCAACGGGAGCTCACCCCGTCGCGGGGATTCGAACTGCCGACCTTCCAATCAGCAAACCCTAGGCTCAGTGGTTTAGACCACAGCGCCACCCGCCTCCCCTACGTCAGTCATAGCTCTCCCCAAACCAGGGAACTCTGTGAACTGTAATTTAGTGAGATGCTAGGAATGTTCTGGTGGAGATCCTCAGCTTCTTAATTGAATCGCAATTTCTAGGATTCCTGCGGCAGTTCATCATAGCGATGAAGATACACCTTTAGCCATGCTAGGCCACAATTGTGCCAAATGTAGATTTCAGAACTGAGGATGGGGTGGGTGGATGGAGAGAAACAGATACAGAGGTGAGGAGCTAGGCTGAGCTTTGAACCTAGAGCTTTGAAACACTTCTATCAACAGGTTTTCCAGCTGAAGAAATAAAGGCCCTGAACTCTATTTCTGAACCATGAGGGGCAACCAATGAACTCGTGCCCTGAGCAGAGCTAAAACTGGAGCTCATCCCTTCCAAAGGAAGGGGAGAGCAACTCTCACCTGGTTTGCTGTCTGGAGCTCCTGCTGCAGCTTCTGGTTGCGAACCTGCAGGGATTTGAGTTCATCCTCCTTCCGCTGTTGGATCTCCTCAATTTTGGTCCTGAAAGGCAGGCAAGAGGGCTTACTAACAGAGGGAAGGGGGTTCACCAAAATGTACCCATTTCCCCTCTTACTGGTAATTCTCACAGCCATTTCAATCACATTTTCATGGGGACACAAGAAGTAATTCCTTCCTTTGATGGACCAGGATCCAGGACCTCTTATGCCAGCAACCAGCAGGCGCTAGTTAGCCTATCACAAATTGGTCAAGCCACCTTCAGCTACAAGAGAACAGCAGTTCTCCGTGGCAGCATCCAGACTGCACAAACCCCTTGCCTCGCGCCCCATCTCACTTTGAAAACCTTCCTTGTGCAGGTGAGCCTTCAGCTTGCTTTCTGCCCAGTTCTGTTCCTGCACAATCCTAACCATGTCTATTCAGAAGTTGTCCCACTGAACTCACTGGGGCTTACTCCTAAATTCAGCGAGGTTAGCGTTGCAGACTTAACCTCTCTGACTATAGCATGTTGCCCGGTTGCGGTTCGATATTATGCTGCATCACAACGAGTGTCCTGTGCTCTTCGCATTGCTTGCAACATGTTGTGAAGCTGCCTTAAGCACTCTTCTCAGAGTGGAAAGTCAAGGTTTAAAATGGGTAAATAAAGCACAATAAAATACGGCTGGAGGCTGGGGAGAACACAACATTTCCTGGCACAGTGCAATGCAGGAATGTTCCTGGGCTTCCTGGGTATGTGCCCATGTGCCTTTGCTCCAGGCAACCAGGCATGCGACACAGCTCATTCCACCCACTGACTGGCCCTCGCAAGCTCACCTTTCTGGTCCCAGCCTGCCAGGCTACAAGTAATGCCACCAGCCTTTTGTGATCTTCTGCTGGTCAAGGCTGCAGCCACCAGCAGTGACTTCCACCATTGCCTACTGCTCACTTTGCCCCTCCAGGAGTCTTTGCTCCACCCAGGGGACTTTCTGCCATGGCCTTGTCCAAACTGTGAACCAATAATAATAATTTATTATTTATTCCCCACCCATCTGGCTGGGTTTCCAATCACTGTTTGTATGTGGGAACCACTAACTAGGGTTCAAAAACAGCCGGAGACCTACGTTTGGGAAACCCTGCTCTAGGAAACTCGCTCCATACCTGCTGTCATTGTAGAGAGCTTCCTTTTCGGTCTGAAGCCGCAGAAAGCTAAGAAAGGGGGAGGGAAGACAGAGGGAAATGTTAAACACATGCATCAGGGTAGGTTTCCAATAAGGACACACTGTCCTAAACACAGCAAGAACTCCCCCCACAGTACAGTGGTACCTCGGATTAAGAACTTAATTCGTTCTGGAGGTCCGTTCTTAACCTGAAACTGCTCTTAACCTGAAGCACCACTTTAGCTAATGGGGCTTCATCCTGAAGCACAGTTCTTAACCTGAGGTACTATTTCTGGGTTAGCGGAATCTGTAACCTAAAGCATCTGTAACCCGAGGTACCACTGTATTTTATGCTGTTGAAGTGTTATATGGGAATATATAATAAAGATATGCATATATATAAACCCAAATCAAACCAGTTGCAGAATGTCAGATTCCAGATTCTACAAAGATGCAGAACAGACTCAGCCCTGCCTGTAACACTCCTGTGTATCAATGCCCAATGACAGGAAGCACACTTATTAGCTGGGTGTGGCAGAAAGTCCTGACTGCTAGTAAGAAAAAAACTTACCTCTCCTGTTTCTTCTTGAGCTTCTCAGCCAGCTGCACAGGGGAGAGAATGGGTTGTGAGTTCCCAATGGCAACCATGATCGCCCCTCAAAAACATCCATGCCGCCCACCCAAGCCACTTTCCCTGCCCTCAAGAAGTGGAAAGCACACACGGGCATTTATATCTCCTCCTTACCTTGCTGAGTTCTTGCTGCAACCGAGACATCTCTGTCGTCTTGCATGCCTACAGGAGGCAAAGAAAAGCACACATTTCTCCAGGGTTCAGAGTGCTTCTCCTCCCTCTCTCTCGCTCTCTCTCGGAAAACCCTTCCAGCACCCCTGCCAGATAGGTCTGCAACAGCCTTCATAATCAAGCTGTGCTGGCTGGGGCTAAGGGGAGCTGTAATCCACAACATTCGGAGCGCACCTGGTTGGCAAAGCCTGGTCCATAAGGGAGCAGCTGGCTTAGTGCAGCAGCAAGAGAGGAGCAAGACTTGCGCTCTTCATCTCCACCACCAAAAAACTAGGGCTGACTCGGGGGTGAAATCCCCAAAAAGGATGTTACTTTTTTTCTGTTTGCCACAACAGCCGCGAGAATTTTATTAGCGAAGAACTGGAAGAAACAGGATTTACCAACTATCAAAGAATGGCAAGTGAAGATGATGGACTATATGGAACTTGCCAAACTGACTGGGAGATTCCGAGACCAGAGAGAAGAGACGGTGGAAGAAGATTGGAAGAAATTTAAAGAATATTTGAAAATACAGAATAGTTTTGGAAGTGGATATAGGCTGTAGGGTTAGAAGTAGAACATAGTGTATTTTAAAATAGTATTACTTGTAAGGGATAAAATGTTACGATTTTCATGGTAAAAGTAAGTGTGATTAAAATAATGGTTAAAAATTATGATATATGTAAACTGCTAAAGATGAGGTAAAATGAAAATCAGATGGGGGGACTTGGGGAAGCTCACCTAACAATGTTTAGAAAAAATAAGGATAAGACAAGAATTAGTTTGTATTGTCTGTTTTTCTGTTTGTGTTGTTAATTTGTGTTATAAAATGAAGGGGGAAAATTGAAGAAGAAAAAAAGAAACTAGGGCTGACTCAGCCCCCGATATAGACAAATTCATAGAAGAGAGGGCTATCAGTGGCTTCTAGCCACGATGGCTAAGCTCTGCCTCCACTGTTAGCGGCAGTAGGTCTCTGAAAACCAGCTGATGGGAATCACAAGCAGAGAGAAAGGTCCCACTTCCCATAGACCTCTGGTTGGCCCCTGTGAGAACAGGGCGCAGGAGGAAGTGCGCAACAGCCAGGAAGCAACACTGAATGACTTGTAGCACCCAGATCAGGGCCAGTTCCCCTGGAGCCCAGTTGGCACAGGGATGCTCAGCCAGGGAGTAGATGACAGAAAACTGGAGAATGCTTAATCTTTTCCCTTGGTCAGCACAAGGCTTGAACAGTGGCCCTCGGCCCAGAAACCCAAGCTCCCTGCCATGTCTTGCTGGGCTCCCACATGCTCTCCAGCAAGGGTTTTTGGAGGGGAGACCAGAACTGGGTTTAATTTGCTGAGCATCTGAATTCCAGAAGGGGGAGCAAAAGAAACAGCTCTCCTTGCAGGCTGCTTTTGACCAGCTAGAAGCCAAAGGCTGGCAGGAGGACGGCAGCAGCACCCAAGGGTGCCTCCTCCACACGCCCACGCACCTCGAGGCTCTGCAGCTGCTCCTTCAGGAGCCGTTTCTCCTCCCGCTCCGTCTGCCACTTCAGTTCCACCTCGGACAGGAGCTGCTGGGAGGTGCTGCTGTCAGCTGCCTGCGGCTCCAAACCCGCCTGGCCAGCAGTAGGAGACTCCACGGAGGCGTCGCCCTCCCCGCCACCTCTGTCTTCTCCCTGCCGGGCCACTTCCTTCTCATAGCGCTCCTGCAAAGCTGAGGAACAAGAGATGTGGGTCCCCAGATTCAACCCAGATTGCCTCCAAAGCCCCGTCTCCATCTCAACCTGTGCCCCTTTGCCCTGCAAAATTATTTGAAACCAGCCTTTTGAAAATGGTGCCAAGCACTTTGCCATCACTGCAGTCGTGGGCCTGAGAAAGACTGGCAAGAGTCAAGACCACCCAATTTCAGATCTGAGACAGGACCTGAACTCTGGAGGCTCCAACCTCCCAGCAGCAGGAAGCTAGGGAACCCATGGCCCTCCAAGCGTTGCTAGGCTCCAGCTCCAAGCAGCCCCAGAAAGCTCGGCCGATGATCAGGGATGACGGGAGTTATAGTCCAACAATATCTGGAGGACCACAGGTTCCCGTGTTCTGCTGCAGGCAAGTAACTCTCTCTAGGCCAGGGGTTGGCAAGGTTTACCTCGCCTGGGGCTGGTTCACTCCAGCAGAGATCCCTTTGTGGGCTGGATCGCGCACGCGCCTGCGATTTCCAACATCTGCGTCTGTGCAGACATGATTTCTGGCACCACGGAAGCAAGTCGTCGCACCACACCGCACCGGTTTAGTGCGGGGACTCGCCAAGCGGGTGGCTCAGTTCGTGAGTGGCTCTAGGGCTGGTTAAACCACCCCTATGGGTCGCTTGTGGCCCGTGGGCCTTAGGTTGTTGACCCCTGATCTTGACAAATACAGGACTGGGATGACAGTTCATCATGCACATGGGTTATACAACAGATTCATGGTCAGGGATGGAGAAGCTACAGCCCTCCAGATGTTGCTGGACTCCAACTCCCATCACCCCTGGCCACTCACTGGCTGAGGCTGATGGAAGTGACAACCCAACAATATTGAGAGGTCACCAGATGTTCACTCCTGGCTCTTGGTGCTCCACTTTGTTGGTCTTCCGCTGCATCCAACCAACCACATTTCCCGGACTTTCTTGTGTTTATTCTGAGCAAGCCCAGCCCAATGCAGAGCGGTACCTGCCATGTTCTTCTGCAGTGCAGCATTCTCTGCCTGGAGCCTCAGCAGCTCCCCATCCGCAGGGCTGGCCGGGGGGGCCCCTTCAGGGGCTGCTGGCCCCCCTTCCCGGAGACTTTTGTTCTCCTTCTCCAACTGCTCGATCTGGGCACACAGCTGGGTTAGAGAGACCAGAGGGTTAACTGCGGGCAACAGCACAGTCTTCGGGGAAGCGGGGAGGCATTTGCAGCTGATCCATCTGGGCAGAAACAGGCACACTGCTACACCGGGATCTTCTTTCCCAGAGGAAGCAACGGCTACCTGCCCCCTTCCGAAGAACAGTCGTTGGAGCCAGCCCTGTTCCAGCATGACTGCACAGCTCTTTGCTCCTCTGACTGTTCTTTGGAAGGGTGCAGGTAAGGGCTGCAACAGCTCCAACTTCACAGGTCTGGAAATAAACCCATGATTGTATCAAAAACTCCTGCCCACATTAATTAACCCACACTATCCAAATTACAGTAACGCTGCGGCTAACAAGGTGCCTCCCACACAGGAAAGCATTCAGTAACTCGGTCTCTATGACTCAAGCAACACGCTATGGGGAGGGAGGAGGGGAGGTGAAACCCTGTACTGGTGCCACCTACCAGTCTGACTGCCCAGCTGGGGCACAGGAGTAAAATATATTATTTCATAAACCCAAAGAAAGCCAAGCAATCAGGCAGACAGCTCTTGACAGCTGGTTCTTTGGCACATCTACCATGCTCTCTGTCTGGTACCCTATTTTGTTAAGCTGTGGTCCCCATGAAAAAGGGTGTAATAATAATAATAATAATAATAATAATAATAATAATAAATAATTCTATTTATACCCCCCCCCAGTGTAGGGGGACACAAGATCTTGGAGAAGGAAGTATCTCCTTGTGGCCACAGCTGTGGATGGAAGACTAAAAATACAGCATCATATACACAGTTAGCCTACTGTGTTCTGACAACAGTGTGATTCTTGTGCTCCTGTGAACGTCCGTGCCAGAATTCTGGGTGGCTCATCAGCAATGCTCAATGCCATATTATGCCTCACAGCAGCGCCCCCTGGTAGGCCCCTAGCGCTACTGCAGAAGCAACTTCAGCAGTCAAGTACCTTGGACAGCTCCTGCATGAGAGTGCTATTTTGCAGCCTGAAGTCATCCTCCTGGCTGTGCAGTTTTCCCTGAAGCATTTCATTTTCACTAAGCAAGGCATCCACCTCCTGTGGGGGGAAAGAGAGAATTCAATGATACCTCAAAGACAGACGTAAGCCCTGCAGTGCTCATCGTTCCTCCACTAGGGGCCAGCACCTAATCCACAAGCAGATGATTTGTTTGCTTGTTTCCCAACCACAAGAGGAAATGCCCCTACATACTACCTTCCTGTTAGCTCCCTGCCTTTCTCCCAGTAACATACAGAGCCACTCAGCCCTAGGCAAGTGGTACTTACTCATAGGCAGAGTGCGACAACCTATAGGATAGGTAGCAGAGGTACTTGATTGGACAAGGGTGTAACTGGAAGGGAGGGAGGGAGGAGGAAAACCCGACCCCCCCCTCTACATTTAGTGGAAGATGTTTGGAAGGCATTATTCCTACCTCAAGTGTCCACTGCCAGTTCCCAGATCTTTTCCCTACTTGACACTTAAAGGTAAAGGTAAAGGGACCCCTGACCATTAGGTCCAGTCGTGGCCGACTCTGGGGTTGCGGCGCGCATCTCTCTTTACTGGCCGAGGGAGCCGGCGTACAGCATGACTAAGCCGCTTCTGGCGAACCAGAGCAGCACACGGAAACACCGTTTACCTTCCCACCAGAGTGGTACCTATTTATCTACTTGCACTTTGGCGTGCTTTCGAACTAGGTTGGCAGGAGCAGGGACGAGCAACGGGAGTTCACCCCATCACGGGGATTCGAACTGCCAACCTTCTGATTGGCAAGTCTTAGGCTCAGTGGTTTAACCCACAGCACCACCCACGTCCCTACTTGGCACTTAGAGCCAGATATAATGACACAAAAAGTAGCTGTGTCACTATATCCTGAATCTTCAAATGGCCCATCTTCCCAGAATGCTAGAACGTTTTCAAGATCTGGGGTGGAGATGGGCTGGGTAGGGAAATCAGTTCTTTTTTTTCTGGGGGGTAGGGCTGCTTCCACCTCAGCTTAGGTTATTGATACTCCCAACATATGGGGAGGCAGACCTTCATCAGGGGAAAGGAAGCCTTGCAGAGCAGGGGCACATCAACTGGATCTCCCGCCACCTCACCTCCAGGCCAAGTTTGACAGGTGGAAAGGGTTGGTCACCCTACCCAGATGCCTGCTAGTGTGGCAGGTACGTGTGTGGTCTGGCGAAAACAGCTGGACTAAATGGGGGGACCTGGTGGGCTCAGATAGGCCCACAAGCTGGAGGTGCTCCCCAAACCATTGAGAGATGGATGATCAAACGACAGGTGTTGGTGGGAGAGATGGAGCTGACCTTGGCAGGATGATAACTGGGAACACCCACAGCAAGCAACACATGCAAGAAGCCTTACCTGAGCCTTCTTGCTCTTATTCAGAGCCTGGGAAAGAGAGAAATTGGTTAATAATACATCAATAGGAAGGTGGGAAAACTGTTATCATTACACCCCAGAGTCAGAGTCAATTATTTCTATGGCAGGGTGTACCCACTCGTTCCCATATGGTTCCCCCACTCCCTCCCACACATCCACTGCAATGAAGAACGTTACCTTCTGAGCTTTGGTAAATTCCTTATCCAAATAGGTCACCCGTTGCCGAAGACCATTTAATTCTAAAAATATCAGAGGAAAGAGATCAGAATTGAAGTACTTTAGAGAGAGGGCCGCTGGTTTTCTATGATTCTGTACTTGTAGAACACGACATGAACTCTGGTATCTGACACAGAACTCGAATCTCAACATTTTAAATACATGCATATAAAAGAGCAAGTTTCGTGTCCTCTCTTGTAACCGCATTTCAGAAGCAGAGTGTGCGTATGTTTCTGCTGCAGTGAGATGTTTTTCCTGGTCATTGGAAATGACAGAGAGACCACAGGCTCAGGGAGCACGGCAGCAGCACAGCCAAACGGGAGTGTCAAGGGAAAGTTTCACAAGAGGTAAGAAGGCATAGAAAGGCGTTAGGCCTTCCAACAGTGCACAGAGAGCAATCAGCCAGTCATCTTAAGGAAGGCAAAAGCAGCCAAAAGAAGGACAAAGGATGAAAGAGGATGCCAGTAGTGATTGGCTGAGGTGGAACCCCACTTCCTATCTGATGGCAAGGCTAGAGAGCTTCAAGCTGGAGAGGGAAGTTGTCTGTTTGGCAACCTCTTCATCCCTTGTCCAAGGATGCGGGGGGACTGGCAAGCCCCTGGAACTTCAGTTTAATTTATCCTGCTTCTGCTACTTATAAGGAAGGTAAGAGGCTGGTTAGGGCAACAACACCCAACCCTCTAACCACAGGAAAGGTGCTATGGCAATTCGCTCCAATTTTACAATTTCACCAGGCATTGCCTGTACACTTCCAAGCATGCCTTTGCAATCATATGGACTACTGGTGGTTTTTAATGAAAGCTGAATTCTGTGGTCAACACCAGATCCCACCCCACCCCCTTCTTTTTTGTTTTTTTGCACTCCAACAAAACCACAGCACACAGGTAGCCTGGTGTGTACAGAAAATGCCACTCCCACTTAATGTTTTCCTCCTGCAACCATTATTTTCCTTAAAATTCCAGACTCTGCAACAGTTCCGTTGTGAAACACAGAACAGAGCACACGTTACATGTGTGCAACTATTAACATAAATAAATAGGAGTCAAGGTGATTGTGATACTTTAATCCAGGCTTTCTCAACCTGTGGGTCCCCAGATGTTGTTGAACTACAACTCCCATCACCCCTAGTTAGCAAGGCCAGAGCTCAGGGATGATGGGAGTTGTAGTCCAACAACATCTGGGGACCCACAAGTTGAGAACCGCTGCTTTAATCTCAGTTGCAGAACACAGAAGCCTGTGAACAGCATGCTGTACCCAGTAACCAGAGATACTGGCAGTTTCAAGGGGGCTGGCAGGGAAAGGTCCGCTTCTTACCAGCAGTGTTTTTGCGGAGTTCGTCAGAAAGCTGGTAATTCTGAGTCCGAAGTTCCAGTAGCTGAGCCTAGCAAGAGAAACAGTAAAGAATGAAGAAGCTGGCAGGGCCAGTCAATGCAGAACTCTGGCCAGGTTTGTGGCCAAGAGCCCAGGGCTTTTTCCACTGATCAAGCAGGGAACATGAGTTCCTTGGGAAACAATGCGTGGGACGCTTTTTGAATTGTGGACAATGTAATCCAAATCTTATTTCATCTGTCCTCAACCTTTAGGAAATAAGCCTGCATTGCTCTCATTTTGCAGAGATGAAGCCCAGAAAGCATAGAATCATAGAGTTGGAAGGGACCAAAAGTGTCATCTAGTCCAACCCCTTGCAATGTAGGAATATTTTGCCCAACGTGGGGCTCAAACCCACAACCCTGAGAAGAGTCTCATAATAATAATAAGTAGTAGTAGTAACAGTTCAAGGTGATCACAGAGATAGGACTTGACCCGATCTCAGTAACCACCCATTTAAGAAATGACTCTTCAAAGCTCATTATCTCTATAGACTTCTTCATAAAGGTCCATGAAACATTATCAAAGGCCTTTATGCATCTATAAACATCAATGCCCCTTACTTTTCATTTCTCACCTCCAGATATTCTATTATTTCAGTTGTCTTCCTTATACCGACTTTCATCTGACGGCCTGGAAGAAATCTGGCCTGGTCTTGATGAATTATATCCTTTAATACCACTTTCATGCGGTGTGCTAATATAATTGCAAACAGCTTATAATCCATTAAGAGATTGGCCTATAATTTTTAACAGATAATAGGTTCGTTTCCTGTTTCGGGATAAGTGTAATATATATGTCTAGCCTGGAGTTTGATATGGGGGATATGGAAGCAGCAATCTGGAAGAAATGGAAAGACTGCTATCAGCCTTCCATATGTCTGCATCAGTTTCCCCCATTTGTTATTCTTGAATGCAGCCTTTCCCAACTTGTGGCCAAAGCTCCCATTGTCCCTAACACCTGGGAGTTATTACTGATGGGAGTTATTACTATTAAATTTGTTAAGTCGCTTTATCTTGCCCAGGGCAACCCAAAGTGACTTACTACCAAAGAGACAGACAACCCCTTCCCCACATTAAAACCAACACTCCAAAACACCTGGAGGAGAGGGCACCAGCTTGGGGAAGGCTGTTTTGGCATCAAAAGCCTCGATAGCAACTAGTTTTTCTGGCCACCAATAAATGACTCTGGGATTGTGGGACGAGGTGCCAAACACCACGCAGTCGGCCATATTTCAGAGTTCAGAGCTGGGGACTTTCTGGGGAACTCCAGAGGTTGTACTCAAACAACACCCATCAAGCCCAGACAGCAGAGCCAATGGTCAGGGCTAATGGGAGTTGCAGCCCAGTAACACTGGATGGTCACACGTTTTCCCACTCCTGCTTTATAGTCTTAACTCTGTTCCCTCACAACAGCACACCCCACAACTTGCATATGTTTTTGATCTGTGAAAGAAATCATTGTATCAGGGGACTTCCGGGTTGGCGCCATCGCCGAATGGCGGACTCCCTCCGAGCTCCGGAGGGAGCCTGCTCGGCAGGGCTGGGTCCTACCGCATCGGCGATGCGGGGACCCTTAAAAACCACGGCCACGGGGGCCGTGGACATGGAGACTCGGCTGGCACCGTTAGCGCCCTCCCGACTTGTGAAGGAGCCTTTTTAAAGGCTACGGATCGGGTGCCGGGGAGAAGCGTGGTGCTTTGAGTCCTCTGCCATCCCTGCCGAGCGAAGCCGCATGCCATCCGGCGGAGAGCGCTGACTTCTTCCATTGAGAATTCGGACTTTTAACAACAACCCGTGAGTAAAATTTGGAAACCGGGTTTAAAAGGAGAAAAAAGAAATTTTTTCGGATTTGACACGAGCGGGGGGGGATCCAAAAAGGAAGTCAGTCCCCCTCCCTATTGTAAACCTTCCAAAACAAGGACTGGGAAACCAAGGTCCAAAAAGATTTGTTTCTGACTAAGAATTCCACGATGGGAAACTACAAGAACTGTGCTGGAGGAAGAATTTAGGGAGAAGGAAAATGCTACCCCCCCCCCCTGGGAGCCGGGGTGATTGAGGAGAGAGAGCCTGGCGAAAAGCGAAGGAGATTTTGACAGCTGTCAAAGTAGCTGTCAAAGTCGGAAAGAGGACTGTATTACGAGGGCCTTGCTGGTCAATTTCGCTACAATTTCTTTACAATTTGTTAAAACTTGGATACAAAATGGCGAAAACATGGATAACAACCGGATTTTTGGACTAGAAAAAACAAAGTTACAACAATCCCCCTAGAGGAGTTTCGGGACATTACAAAGAAGGTCGTAAGTGGAAAAATACCATTGGAATTTTACAGAACTGGTTATCTCCTGGGAAAGCTGCAAAATGGAAACAATATTGTGTCTACAGGGTGTTCAGCTAAAGGATTGAAGAAAGGAAGGGACTGAACGCAAGTTTTGGTTCCTGAATAACAATAATCCCTGCAGACTTACTAAATTCCTGAATTAGTACATTTTAGCAGCAGAACAAGAGGAAACTGGACTACAACTTGGAAAGAACATTGGGGGGAGTTTTATTAAAGATTTGAAGTTAATATGGTTTAAAAATAACTTTAAAAATAATTATAAAAAGAAAAGCCAGCGAGAGTTGGGGGAAAATGTGATTTTTGGATCTTAAGAATCCCAGGCAGCTAACATGGATTGGTGATCAGGGGGAAATTAAACCGGGGACAGGGGGGGAGAACTAGAATCCAAAGGCTTGTCAACTTTTTGCTGAATTGGTTTCTTTTCATTTATTATACTTTTCAATTTTTGTTTCTTATATTTCTATTGTGGGGTGTTTTTACCATTAAATAAAGGGGAAATTGTGGAACGAAAATGGGGTGGGCCCTGGGGAAGGAACTTTTGTTTCTTAATATGAGGATTGTATAAACTTAAATTTAAATTTGAAGAATGGGTGAAATAAGCTAAGCTTTAATCAGAACTGGGAACTTGTAGAGCCAACAATGTGAAAGGGGAATATGGTAGGGGTGGGGGAAGGGGGGAGTCCCGGAAAGCTGATATATGAAAATAAGGTCTTGAACATTCTTTAATCTTTACTTTCTGTATTTTTGAAAATTTTAATAAATATTATTTAAAAAAAAAAAAAAAAAAGAAATCATTGTATCAGCTGACTTCTTCCCCACAAGAGATAGTTGTGTTTCAGCAGCAAAGCAAAAAGCATACATTGTTTGAGTGCTGGAAAGAGTTGCTGCAGGTATCAGAAAGTCAACATAACCAAGTCTGGAACAGGGCAGAAAGAGTCCTTGTGCTTATCACATGACAAACCCCCTCCATGGCTCCTTTCACTGCTAGCTGGTTTCTCCTGACACTGAACTGACTCCCTCAAGGTCCTAAAACAAAATGAAGTGGACCAAGTTTCTTACTGTGTTATATTCATCAGGAACGGGGAACCTTGCTGTTGGACTACAATTCCCATCATCCCCGACCACTGGCTCTGGTGGCTGGGGCTGATTGGAGTTGCAGTACAAGATCATCTGTAGGGCTACAGGTTCCTTCGTATACATCAAAAACCTACTTGCGGAAACAGGCGGAAACCCTTACAGTGAAATTAACATGCCCCTTCACAGGTAAAATTCTCCACTGTGCATGTGATTAATCAAGGACCAATGGGCCCTTATGCACTCTGGAAAAGCAACCTGTGATCCAGCGCGCTACGATGCAGGAATCTCATCCAATTTGAAGCCATGCCAGACCCTGCTTAGGTTTCCAAATGTGCTAACAGTTTTATTGTTTGATCTCTTCTTTTATAAAAGCAACCGGAGAATGGGAACTTTATTCACCATTTTTCATGCTTCAAAAGTAAAGCAGCGTGGCTGAAACTCTCAGCAGTGAATCAGGAAGGGCTACTGACTATGTTCTACCTCCAAGGCTGCAAGTATTACGTCTCTGAATACCAGCTGCTAGGAATCACAAGGGGGCAGTTCTCAGATCCTGCTTGCAGACTTCCCACTGACATCTGCTTGGCCACTCTGAGTGCCACTCTGAGTGCTGGACTAGATGGGCCTTTGGCCTGATCTTCTTGGGTTCCAGGGCAGCCAGAGGGGAAACAACTGAGGAAAGCAGCAGCAAGAGAAGAAAGCAAAGGAGGACGTGACACTGCTTCCCCTGCAGGGATGAACTGAGCCCCCAAAGATTCTGGGGGCACAGCAAGGTGCAAGATGATG
Source organism: Podarcis siculus (assembly GCA_034642415.1). Lineage (NCBI taxonomy): Eukaryota > Metazoa > Chordata > Lepidosauria > Squamata > Lacertidae > Podarcis > Podarcis siculus. The sequence goes on along the minus strand of JAXCMG010000049.1, from coordinate 5,046,874 downwards.
GAAATCAGCGAAGATGCCTTGTGTATGCTAGGAGGACTGAACAGCAAATGAGAACAGGGCTCCATGAATGGTTAAATAGAAGAGTGAATGGTGGCAGGAGAGGAAAGCTACATCTGCTAGAATCCCCTCTTCTACAACTATTTAAAACAGATGTGAAGAAGCTTTGACCCTCCATGTGTTGCTGGACTACAACTTCCATTATCCCTGGCCATTCGCCATGCTTGCTGGGGTTGATGGAGCTGTAATTCAGCACCATCTGGAGCACCAAAGATTCCCCACACATGATTTAAAGGGCAAAGGAACTCCATTCTTCGTTCGCTTTGTCTCTTAGTATAAAGAAGGCCAGCAAGTCCTGCAAGAAGTGGGGAGGCAAAAGCAGAGTTAGAGCATGGTAGGGTGGGTTGGGGAAGCATCTTTATTCTACTTTATTTCTTTAAAATATTTAGATACCGCCTTCCATCTGAAATGACAAGATCGTAAAAAAGAATGCACAATGCTGGCAGTAATGGACAGTGAAGACCAGAGAAAATAAGTGGGTTTTGAACAAGGTTTTTAACGACGTCGGTGTTGGTGCTCAGCTTAGTTTAGAGGAGGTGACAATTCCACAGACAGGAAGCCACGAAAAGGATGGGGTTTTTAATTTTAAAAAATCTGTGAACCATCCTGAGATCTTTTGATGAAAGGCAGTATATAAATTAAAATAAATAAATTTATTTTCAGTTCATATGAGAATTTGCTAATGATAATTTTGGGGGAGGCAACAGAAAGCAGACCGAAAGGTTTAAAGCAAACATCAGCAGAGGCTGCCAATTCAAAAGTACTGTGTTTGATAATTCCCACAGGCAAAGGGCTGGCTTAAAGGTAAAGGGACCCCTGTCCATTAGGTCCAGTCATGACCGACTCTGGGGTTGCGGTGCTCATCTCGCTTTATTGGCTGGGGGAGCCGGAGTACAGCTTCCGGGTCATGTGGCCAGCATGACTAAGCCGCTTCTGGCGAAACAGAGCAGGACACGGAAATGCCGTTTACCTTCCCGCCGGAGCGGTGCCTATTTATCTACTTGCACTTTGATGTGCTTTCGAACTGCTAGGTTGGCAGGAGCAGGAACTGAGCAACGGGAGCTCATCCCGTCATGGGGATTAAGGCACAAGCAGGGAACCTGTGGCCCTCCAGATCTTGCTGAATTCCACCCCCAGCTGGAACACTCAGTGGTCAGGGAAAATAGGAGCTGGAATCCAGAAACATCTAGAGCAGCCATTCTCAACGTGGTGGGCAAGATGAGGACAGTTCCCAGATGTTGTTGGACTACAACTCCCATCATCCCTGACCACTCTTCCTGCTGGCTAGGGATGATGAGAGTTGTAGTCGAACAACACCTGGGGACCTAAGCTTGGGAAAGGCTCATCTAGAGGGCCACAGGCTCCTCAGCCCTGACCTAATGCGTTTTTAACCATGAACCGGAAAGAACAAATGCAGCAAACGCGCACACGCACACACACACATCACACAACTGATTAAACAATCTAGGTAAAGGTAAAGGGACCCCTGACCATTAGCAGCATGACGTGGAAGCTGTATGCCAGCTCCCTCTGCCAATAAAGCGAGATGACGCAGCAACCCCAGAGTTGGTGACCATTAGCTTCTGGGTCATGTGGCCAGCATGACTAAGCCGCTTCTGGCGAACCAGAGCAGTGCATGGAAACAGCGTTTATCTTCCCGCCGGAGTGGTACCTATTTATCTACTTGCACTTTGACGTGCTTTCGAACTGCTAGGTTGCCAGGAGCAGGGACTGAGCAACGGGAGCTCACCCCATCACAGGGATTCGAACCGCCAACCTTCTGATAGGCAAGTCCTAAGCTCTGTGGTTTAACCCACAGCACCACCCACGTCCCTTTGATTAAACAATCTACATCCTTTTAAATATGTATTTGGGGGAGGGGGCGTTGTTGGTTTGTTATTGGGGTTTTATCATTATGTACTTAGGTTCTCTTTATGGATGATCTTGGGGTGAAAGGTGCTATACAGATTTAATAAACAAATAATAACAGCTCCCACCCAGTTCTGGCCCCCAGCTTCAAATCTTCAGGCATCATCACTCTCTGCACCTCTATCCTGCCCCCCCCCCCAAAAAAAATCATAATGGCAACTGGACCCCCACCAGCCCTGAATACTTTCAACGGCACCCACCCCCACCCCCCGCTCATGACACCCACTGGGTGCTGTTCCTCCCCACGCCCCGCCCCACTCCGCTCCCCACCCACCCACCCACCGGGCCGCCCGGCCTTACGCACCTGCATGCGCTCGAACTCCTCCTCAGACAAGGCCTGCGCCATCTTCCCTCCCCCTCCGGCCCCCGGTTCGGATCCTGCTTGGTTCGACCCACGAGAGGAGGAGGGAAGGCGGGGGAGGAGGAGGGGGAGAAGCCCCGCCCCCGCCCGGCCCGGGATGGCTTTAAGAGGAGATCATAGAGAGGAAGCCGGGAAGAGGAACGCGCTGAATGGGGGGTTTCAGGCGCTCTCGCCTCCCTCCCCACTCCCACCGGAAGCAGAGCGGCATGAGCGGAGGCGGGGGGAAGAGGGAAAGGAGCCTGGAGGCCGGAAGTGGGAAGGGTAGACGGGCCGGAGACCGGAAGTAAGGGAGCATAGAGGTGCCGAAGACCGGAAGCGCGGAAGAGGAGGAGAAGCGCGACGATGGCCAAGAGGCCGGGAGGCAGCTTAACTCTTCGCGCTTCTCCTCTTCCCTTCCCCGCCAGTATTATGGGATGGAACGGGGGAAAGAGAGAAAGTGCGGAGGCCACTGGCTCAGGGGGGGAAGCTGCGCGCTCCTTTCCCTGCGCCGTAAGACGCGGAGCGGGATGACGGGGCGGAGGTGGAAGAGGCCGCAGCGGAGCCCACAAGAGGCCCGCGCTCTTGTATAGATTTCTGCGCTTTCCACAGCCCCCCTTTCGGCGGAGGGGGGCACGGCAGCCCTCCTGGCCTGACTGGAAGCAGGCGAGGGTCGTCAAGCTCCATCCTTTTACTATATCTCTCTCTCTTGTTGCTGTTTAGTCGTGTCCGACTCTTCGTGACCCCCTGGACCAGAGCACGCCAGGCCCTCCTGTCTTCCACTGCCTCCCGAAGTTTGGTCAGACTCATGTTCGTAGCTTCAACAACACTGTCCCACCATCTCGTCCTCTGTCGTCCCCTTCTCCTTGTGCCCTCCATCTTTCCCAACATCAGGGTCTTTTCCAGGGAGTCTTCTCTTCTCATGAGGTGGCCAAAGTACTGGAGCCTCAGCTTCACGATCTGTCCTTCCAGTGAGCACCCAGGGCTGATTTCCTTCAGAATGGAGAGGTTTGATCTTCTTGCAGTCCATGGGGCTCTCAAGAGTCTCCTCCAGCACCACAATTCAAAAGCATCCATTCTTCGGCGATCAGCCTTCTTTATGGTCCAGCTCTCACTTCCATACATCACTACTGGGAAAACCATAGCTTTTACTATATTGGGCTTGGTCAGCAAGGTGATGTCTCTGCTTTTTAAGATGCTGTCTAGGTTTGTCATTGCTTTTCTCCCAATTTCTTTTTCTCTCTCTTAGCAGACATTTTAAAGGAAGTGAGCGGCATAGAACTATTGCAAGATGAATTCTCAGAGATTAGGAAAACTACTAGAATCTTACCGTGGGGGGAGATTTAAATGGCCTCCTTATTCCCACCTCCCCCCCCCCAAAGAATTAAAGAAAACAGCAACAATTTACAGTGTAGTCAGGGAGAGGAAGTTACGTTCACTCAAAGCGGAAGTGGGCTCCATGGAGATCAGGCACATTTTCCTCCTAGAGCGGCTTTCAGTCAGTGGAGGTTGGTTGCCCTTGGATAGGAGAGTTTAAGACATGATTATAGTTGCCGTTGCCGGGTTATTCTTGCAGAAGCACTAGAAGCTGCCTTGCAGCAGAGTGAGGCCACTGGGGTGGGTGTGGGTATGAATGAATGAATGTATACAATATATACACATACATAAACCATAGTTGTCAACGTTTCCCTTTTTTAAGGGAAATTCCCTTATTCCGAATAGTATTCCTTGCAAGAAAAGGGAAAAGTTGACAGCTATGACATAAAAGGTTAGGAGGGGTGTTAGGGGAGGGGTAGTAGGAAGAAGAAGAGTTTGGATTTGATATCCCGCTTTATCACTACCCGAAGGAGTCTCAAAGCGGCTAACATTCTCCTTTCCCTTCCTCCCCCACAACAAACACTCTGTGAGGTGAGTGGGGCTGAGAGACTTCAGAGAAGTGTGACCAGCCCAAGGTCACCCAGCAGCTGCATGTGGAGGAGCGGGGAAGCGAACCTGGTTCCCCAGATTACGAATCTACCGCTCTTAACCACTACACCACACTGGCTTTCTGTTGTGTGACACTTCCTGCTCCTTCAGGGTCCGTTTGTCCACCTTTGGTCTCCAGCCTGCACTCGGCTCTTACCTGTGGCTCCTAGAAGCTGTCAGCATGCACCAGCAACTACATCCCAGGAAGCAGATTTGACTGGCTGGCTAAACCAGGTGAAGGGAACCAATGGGTCTCAAATCCTTGGGGCTTCCCCTGCATGTGAAGATAGGCTCTGGTGGATAGATGAGAACCATCATGGGTCTGATGGTCAAGAGGGCGGTTTCAGCACTTGCTCTAGAGGGAAGTGGGGAGCAAATGGGGTTTTCCAACCTGGAAAACTGATCCTAAACCTCTGCTGCCTTGCAGGATATATTCAGGAGAAGAAAAGGTTAAGGAGTAAGCCCTACACAAAGGTGGTTGGATGGTGCTTTGTACACCTCCTTCCAGAAACTCCTGCAGCCAAGCTGATGCCTAATGTATTACTCTGCTTTCATTTGGTCCACATCAGTGAGGCAAAGAGGAGGGTGTTGTCATCTGAGCAGCCCTGGACTTCCATACAAGCTTGTGCCCCAGGGAGGTCACTTTGGTGCTGCAAATGCAGGAGTTTGACTTGACCCATAGAGGTGCACTCTGTTGTCTCTCAAGACAGATTGATGCCAATAAAAATACACATGTACACACACATATGTGTATGTATCAGTATGGTTTGGCATTAGCTGTGCCACAGTATGGCTGCCATAGAAAAAAAACCCGCTAAGCTTCTTGAAGTCTCCTAGAGTACAGACATGGCTTCAAGCTGACTGTGGTGTATAATATACAGTTCTTTCATTCAGTCTCACCAGAGATTTTAAATACTAGGTCTGTACTTGCCCTCAGGTTCTTGTACCACAGTTATCTGCCACTTACGAAGGGTAGACACCTGTATGATTGGCAGCATTCCCCCATAAAATATTCACAAGTAGCAAGAGAAATTACCACATCCTTATCTGAGAGTGACAATTGAAAGAAGTGACAAGTCGTACTGATGCACACCTTTCATGACTAGATATATATGTGTATTTAGCAGTATGGTCTCAGAATTGGAGTCTCGAGTGCAAAAGTATACTGTGGATTAGTGACCCTAATTTTGTTGTGTCTAGGTTTAGTACACGACTCCCAGAATGTTCAGCACCCAGATACTAAATTGGAAGCCCCACCACCCTCAGCTATACCAAAATTTCAATCAAGGTGTGGGGAAATGCTGCTTTGAGTAACCAAGTGACTCCTGCAAATTCAAAAACTGACCATCCCTGGCCTAAAATAAGGTGTGTGTACAAACTTCATGGCTGCTGGTTTCTGCAAGCCTTAACAGCATCTTTTTAAGTGAGTAGCAGTCTCCTTATCCAGCACCAGGGGTGGAATTCAGCATCACTCTCTTCCTCTTATTCCATCTGTGCAAGCATTTCAGTTTGCAGAACAGAAAGACGCCCCCTCCCCAAAAAAAACCCTTCCCCCATGCTCTGGAGGATCTTCTGACCAGCACCCGGAGCCAAAGGGGCCTTCTCTTCCATGGAGGTCAACAGGGGTGAAGGAAGAGAAGGGAGGAAAGCCCTATAGAGCAAGCAGAAGTCTTAGCACAACACTTCCGCTGACAGGGTCTGGTTAGGTGAATGGCAACACCAAAGTCCCACCATCTTATGACATCCAGCTTAGTGTGGCTTTAAAAACAGAGAGAAAAACTCTTTATATACACTCATGACTGAATTCTCCACATGACACAATGAGGAAACAGGTACTACAGTAGCTATAGAAAATGGTCATTGCTGGTTTATTTGTTTAGAAGCCTCTAGTACTGGTAGTGGGAATGTTTAAACATACAAAGTAAAAGGACAGAAGGTGCAATCTGGGTCATCACTGAGGGTGTAGAATCCACAACAGGAAAACCAGCCCCTTCCCTCAGCCTGAAATTCTATCCCTTTCATCCCCATAATCAGACTCAACCTTTTGTTAATGGAACCCAGTTCTACTCCTTTTAAGATCTACAACCACTTGCCCTAATCTCATTTTTGCAACTTCCTCTGCACTCGGTCCTCTTGCTTGTTACAAACAACACACACTGGAATACCACTACAGCGTCTGGTTTACATTGAACACTCACTCCTGTTACCCTCATTTCCAGCTCAAAAAGGTCCCAGCCTAGAAACTACCCATATTTCGTCCTACCCAAAGACAACCTCCAGTAAGGCAGCTCTTCTCAGTTTCAAAGGGTGAAATTCAACATCATGCTAAGGTGATTGTTCCTTTTTGGCTTGCCAGATGGAGCAATCCCCCGCCCACTGTTCCAGAAGTTCTCCCGACCTCCCCAGAGCCAATTTCATGGGATGTGCGGATGAGATGAAGAGAAGCCCCACATTAGAAATGGAGGTTCGGGCACTGGGCTTCTGTGGACAGGCCTCATTAGTTAAATCCCACCCAAAATTACACTTTCTGAAGGACAGACGTCTGGTATTCCATTTTCCAGCACAGACTTCAGACTATGCTGTAATTCTAAAGTGCGGGAGAGACCCAAAGCCCTCTAGAAGCTGTTAGATTTAAACTGCCATCAGCTGCAGCCAAGATGGCCAATGATCAGGGGATGACGGCAGGTAGAATCTAATAACTTCTTAGACGGGCACAAGTTACCCTAAAAAGCCATAAAAGCTTAGTGCTTTTAGATAATATTTTGAGACAGCTACTCCTGGGTGACCACTTCTGTTTCGAGGGAGTTCACACACATTCACACAGTGGTGAGGGTAACACTGGAGCCCAAATGATTGTCTCTGCAGCAATTGCGGCCACACTTTTACACCCAACAAAGAGTTGGGTCATATAGAAGCCTGCTTCCAGTATTTTAAAAAACTAGTGGATTCAATAAACAGTACAGTCTCATTTGCTCTCTGTTTCTCCTAATGTCCATTTGGTATGCAAAAAGTTTTTGAGTATATAAAAAAAACTTGATTATAGCTTCATTTATATTAAAAAAAAACAAAAACAAGGGGTGACAATTAAATGCTGTGTGGCAGTAATGTACCCTTAAATGCAACCACATGAGCAAGAACATTATTTCACGGATTTTTCCGCCTCTGCACCCCACTCCCTTTCTTTGCCCACAAAGAAGTCACAAGGGACAAAAATCAAGTTTTTCTGCGGTCAGGTCAGAACTGAAGGAAAGAGACGAAGAAAAAAAATATTAAAAATTAAAAGCGGTAGTTTTGATAAAACGTTGAATCTGCCGACTTAAACAAGAAAGGGTGAGAGTTATGAATAAAAAAGTCTGATAACTATATAAAATAAACCTAACTTTTTTTAAAGGGGAGAGTGCCTCTAAATTATGCAAAAGCAAGGAGGCCACTTTCTCCTCTCCCACCTTAATTTCCCCAAATTATATACAGCAAAGGCGCAAGAATGCAAACTGAGGGTTGGAGTGAATGAACAGGTTTGTGGCTATACGCTCCTCACACAGTGTTAAAGAAACGCCCAACTAACGTTTAAAATGGCATGTTTAGGGAAACGCAAAAATCCACTATTCCCAGAGTTTCTGAAGCTTGGGTCCAGAAGGCTTAGGGCCCCTCACTTTGTGATGGGATACCCTATTTCTCTTGCTCCAGGGGAGGACTGGTACTATATGCCTCTGCAAGCCCTCTTTCCCATGGCCCTCTTGCTAAAGAGGCAGCAGCTCAAGCTCTCCCAAAATATGGAATGTCGGGGAAAGGAAGGGGCACAGCCTATAGCAGCAGAGGGGGGAAAGCCTCCCAAGATTTGAGGGAGAGGAATACTCAAGAGCAGGAGCAGGGCACGGTGAGTAAGGGCGGGAGCCTTCTCCGGCTCCTCTTCCGTTCCGAAAAGTCCCAAGCGCTGCCATCACGAATCATCTTCCATGCTGAAACTGGAGCGGCGGCTGCTGCCCTTAGAGGCGCCAGGCGAGACGGAGGAGAGGAGCGGATCAGAGGCACCCAGCGGGGACAGAGCGGTCCCATCGTCCATGAGAACATCCTGCAGGGCTCCCCCGTCGGAGCCCAGAGCAAGGCCCAGCCCCAGTTCCTCTGCTGTGAAGGGCAGGTCCAGGGACTCTGCAAAGGAAGGAATCGGGTCTCCTCCCAAGGGCTGACTCAGAAGCCCCTGTGCCGAAGTCAAGGGCAGCCCGTGCATCTGCACCTGCAGTTCCAGCTCCTGGGGAAGAGACCAGAGACGGGAGAGTGAGACCCAGCAGCATGCCTGAACTACACCTTCTGCATCCCGCCCCACCCCTACCCCCTCCTGAGCACGGCACCCGCTTCCTCTACCTGCACTCGCAGCTGCAGGCTGCGGTTGGCCTGTTCCAACTTGCGCTGCCTGAGCTCCATCTCTTTCGAGTGCTGCTGCTCTTTCTGCAGCTTCCGGATGTAATCCACCGAGGCTTTGAGGATGGTTCCCTTGTTCCAGCGCATCTCCCTAGGGAGGAGGGGGAAGAGGAGCTAGTCACCGGGTCAAGCAAGGTCCCTGCATTCCTTTTTCTTTCTTTTTAATTTTATTTATTTATTAAAGTTCTTACGTTACGTCAGTAAACATCATATTACATCGCAAGGCTCATTATACTATAATTTTCAACATGTATACAGTGGTACCTCTGGATACAAACAGGATCCGTTCCGGAGCCCCGTTCACATCCTGAAGTAAACGTAAACTGTGCGTCTGTGTGTGCGTGGGTCGCATTTTGCCGCTTCTGCGCATGATGTCATTTTTGAGTGTGCATGCGTGAGCGGCGAAACCCTGAAGTAATGAGCTCCGTTACTTCCGGTTCGCCGTGGAGAACAAACCGGAAATACTAAACTTGAAGCTACTTCAACCCGAGGTATGACTCTACAAAGTTTATATATTAAAGGGGGGGGGGGAGAAGGAAAAAACAAGGGCAAAAAACTATTCCAGAATCATATATATATACCAACACTTTGGACTTCCTGTCTATCCCGTTACATACCCCTTTTTTACAAATGAATGTACTCTTATTTTTGTATATTTCTTTACATTTTATCTAATACATTCCTATATCAATATGTACCCTTGGTCTTATTTCTCAACTCAGTCTCTCTCCAACGTCAAACGAATGCTAGCACAGATAGCGAACCTTTACTGTATTTTTGAACATACCGTATTTTTCTCTCTATTACACGCAGATTTTTTCTCCTAAAAAGGAAGGGGAAATGTCTGTGCGTGTTATGGAGCGAATGTGGGGGGTCCCTGGAGCCGATTAGGGGAGCGCAGGAACAAAAATCAATCGTACGTTGTGTCGGAGAGGGAAACCTGAAAAGAGGAAGTGGTTGCTTTCCTGCATTCTGCCTCAGGGTCTTACTGCCCACCCTCCTCTGTTTCCTTGCTGTGTTTGCTCAAACGGAACAAAGAGCAGGGAAAGCCCCTCCCCTCCAGGCAAGCAGAGTGCCGTTCTTTCTAATTCCTCTCCGTGCTCCTCGCAGGCAGCCAGAAAACATGCAGGAGGAGAGAGAAAGCTGGCTTCGGTTTGGGGAAACTTTTGCCTTTCTTTCCTCCCTCCTGTAAAATCCCTCTCCTGCTTTCTTAGCCAGCTGCTTCTCTGCACACCGCTCTCTTGTCCCTTCTGTGTTTTTCCTTCACTCCCCACTTAAAATGTAGTTACAAAGCATGGATCCACATGGATCCTCAGGATCTTTGCATTGGGCCACCCCAAATTCACCATCAG
>JAXCMG010000049.1:4994536-5036805 GCA_034642415.1 Podarcis siculus | reverse complement strand
TGGTTAAAAAGCATGGATCCACATGGATCCTCAGGATCTTTGCATTGAGCTACCCCAAATTCACCATCAGATCACATGTCTGTGGCCACAGCATGAAGCACAAAAATGATACATCCACTGTTTCATTCAGAATTTTTTTCCTTGTTTTCCTCCTCTAAAAACGATGTGCGTGTTATGGTCAGGTGCGTGTTATAGAGCGAAAAATACGGTATATATCTATCCCACTTTTCCATAAATTTTTGTTTTGAATTGCGTCTCAGGCTATTTGTCAACTGCGCCATTTCAGCATATTCTTGTAGCTTGTTATGCCAATCCGTTATTGTCAGGACGACTTCTTCCTTCCACCCCTTTGCCACCAAAGTCTAAGCTGCAGCCGTTGCATATAAAAATACCTCCCTAAAGGCATTTGGGATGTCCCTGCCAACAATACTTAACAGAAATGCCTCTGGTCTTTTTAGAAATGTTTCCAAACTTTTTTTAAACTCATCATAAATTAAGGTCTGTGCGTTCCAATACATACACACACACTAAGAAGAATTACCGGGCCAAGGTCCTGTTGAGTCCAGTATCCTGCTTCCAACAGCAGGACAGTCAGATGCCCCTGGGCACCAAAAGGATGACAGCCCTAGAATCTGCAGCCCTAGTTATCATGGCTAGTGGACTAAGCAATGTAGGACCTCCCACAAAATGTTGCTGTCTGTACATGGCTGGCTGGCAGGCTCCCTACCCGCTGCCAGGATACTCCATTCCTTCCTTCCTTCTCTCCCCCTGCCAGTCAGTCAGTTTCCATGACCACTGGGCATGCCAAGCCCTCATTGGGTTGTTTTCTGAGTTTTTCCTTTCCCTGCTGCCCAAGGGATTTTATCCTAAAGATTTTGGAGCTTCTGCAACTTTGGGGTTGCACCAAGCCTGCTGACACCTCCCCACTTCTATGCAGACGGTATCATTCTGGCTACATATGGAAAGGCATTCAGAGAATGAATCCTTCATGGGTATACAGACATATATACAATATATTCTACTCAGCACTGTATACGCTGGTAAGATATAGCTCAAAGGACAAAAAAATCCTGCCACCCAAAAAGGCAAACTATCAGTACTGAGGACATATTTAGAATACAACAGCGGTTAGAAGGTGGATGAATGCACTGCCACCAGCCTGATGCCCCCCCTCCGATATTTTGGATTACAACTCCCATCTGCCCCAGTGAAGACAGCTCATGGTGGCTTAGGGCCCTCGTATTTACGAGACCGCCTCTCCTGGTCTGGCAGAGGACCTTAAGTTCCATGAATAACCATAGTTTAGAGGTCCCGGGCCCTAAGGAAGTCAGACTATCCTCCACCAGGGCCAGGGCCTTCTCAGTGATGGCTCTGACCTGGTGGAATGCTCTGTCCCATGAGACTAGGGCCCTTCAGGATTTAACCTCCTTCCATGGGGCCTGTAAGAAAGAGCTATTCCGCCTGGCCTTTAATTTGAATTCAGCCTGATCTTTTATTTCCCTTCTCTTCCCTCCCCTGCCCCTTTTACGAAGATCACCCGCTCTGAAACCCCACAGCTAATTCTCCCCTGGCCTCCTCGCTGGCCCAAGTAGGACCAATTCAGCCAGCTAGCCCTGGGGATTATCTAATTGATTTTTGATTTTTGAATTTTATTGTTATTCATGTTTTTATACTGTATTTTATACTGCTTTTACAATTAAGTGTTTTAAATTTGTTGTTAGCCACCCTGAGCCCGGTTTTTGAACCGGGAAGGGCGGGTTATAAATAAAAAAATTATTATTATTATTATTATTATTATTATTATTATTATTATTATTATTATTATTGGAGCTGTAGCCCAATACTTCCAGAGGGTGCCATGCTGACAGAGGGTGGCCTACACATGCAGGCTTCTCAAGGGAGGAACTCAGAGCCTTCCTCCACGCATCCCCCCCAGCCACCCAACAGGCCTTTTTTCTTACGGTGCTGAGCAGTTGTCATTCATCTACTATACTTACGGATCATTCGACTTGGGGATGAGAGTCCCCAGCTCTTTGATACGGTCGTTGATATTGAACCGCCGCCGCCGCTCAACTGCCGAGAAGGAGAGAAACGTAAGTGGCACTAGATATCATTAAAGCACAGCTACTCGTCTTATCTTTATTAGTTTAAGAAAATAACAACAAACCTCATTTCCAGAGCACTTTACAGAAAGCAAAGCATTTTGCCATTCGATCAACTCATTTAACCCTACAACAGCCCTATAAGGTAGGCTAGGCAGAGAATGCAGTGCCTTGCCCAAAGTCAGCCAGGTAATTCTCTCTGCCTGGTACATCTCCAAACCTCAAACTATACCTTACTGGCAGGAGCCCTGGATTCAGGACTGGGGGTATCCTGAAATGCCACACAAGCAGAGAACCAAGTGGAACTGGGCACCAGATTCAGCTTCCCAAGGATCTCAGGTTTCCTTAGAGAGGAAACCCAGGCTTCCAGCCCTTATGGTTGTAAAGATAGGCTTGTAAACATGTAACAGTGCCGGATTTACGTATAAGCTAAACAAGCTATAGCTTAGGGCCCCACTCTCTTGGGGGCCCCAAAAAAATTGATAGGGGGAAAAACTGGATGTACATTTCCAAAATACACTGGTACCTCGGGTTAAGAACTTAATTCATTCCGGAGGTCCGTTCTTAACCTGAAACTGTTCTTAACCTGGAGACCACTTTAGCTAATGGGGCCTCCCGCTGCAGCCGCGCCACTGCTGCATGATTTCTGTTCTCATCCTGAAGCAAAGTTCTTAACCCGAGGTAATATTTCTGAGTTAGCGGAGTCTGTAACCTGAAGCGTCTGTAACCTAAAGCATATGTAACCCGAGATACCACTGTATAAGATGGCAGAATCCGTGACCAAGGAAGAGAGACGGTGGAAGAAGATTGGAAGAAATTTAAAGCTTATCTTAAAAACTATTATAAAATTAATGAATGCTAAAATGTCAAGGGTAATGTAAAAAAAATAAGATTCCAGCTGTAAATGATTGGGTAAAAGAAGAAGGAAAGGAAAAGAGTTTAAAAGTTAATAGAAGTGAGGGGTTGCTGAAGAAAATTATTAAATAGGGATGCAGAAAAGGGAGGCATGGGGAAGTCGGTGAATTAGGGTTAATGAAAAAGAGGTTATGAAATTATACGTGTTTATATGTTTGTTTGTTTATGTATTGTGTTGTGTATTGTTTAAAATTTATGTTGGAAAATCAATAAAAATTTATTTAAAATTAAAAAAAGAGATACCACTGTATAAGATAAAACCTGGATGTACATTTCCAAAATATAGGATAAAAAACAAATAAAATAATACCTACATACAGCAACAGTGTTTTGTGTTGTGTAGGCTCCAATTTGTTATGTGCAAATGGCTTTAGATACCTGTTAGGTCCATAAATTGCCATATAGCATATATTCAACACAAAAAACAGTGACAATTTGTTGTTGACGAAGGACAGCTGGACATATAAAGGGCCCCATTACCTTCAGTGGCTTAGGGCTTCATCAAACCTAAATCTGGAATGGCATGTAGGCAGCACCACTGGTGAAGTCTCAGGTGCCAGGCAGACTGCTCAATAATATTTCCAGTAGTCAGGAATTCAGTGACCTGAGTAGCTCCTTGTTCCTCCCCACCACCTTCAACATGTGAAGGAGAAGCTGCCTCAACAGGCTTAATTTCCATAATTTATAAAGGCTGCAAGAATCCAGCGCCTTTTTGCCACAGAAGCTGGGGGATCTTGGTGCAGGATTTGCTCCTACTGCTGTGCCACAGCCAGTTCCAGTACCACACAAGGTGTTTTTTTCTCAGTGCTTGTACAAAATCTAGGCTTATACATGGTCACAAATGCAGCTCAGATACAGGACCCAAATGGTGTGTTGGTACATCACACAAAATGTTTGGGGAAATGCGGGGGGGGGGGGGGAAGAGAGAGCGAAGTTACATTGGTCGCTACCAAACAAGTTGAGTCAGCCAATCTTGTTCTTAACTCATCAGATTAGCCCAGGGCATACTCTGTTAACTGGCTCAGCCAGTTTGCACACTCCTACCTGATCAGGTCCACAGGCCTGGCAGCCTTGCACTTTTACTTCCTCTCCCAACACTGGTTTGAGTGGTGTCAACCAACCATCCCTCATTCCCCGCCCCTCTTTTGGATCAATCCAACAGGACCAACCAGTTTAGCATCGAAACCTCCAAACATACACCTTGGTTAACACCGCCACAAATTTCCTCTTGCCCTTTGCTTTAAAACAATACAGTGGTACCTCGGGTTACATACTCTTCAGGTTACATACGCTTCAGGTTACAGACTCCGCTAACCCAGAAATAGTGCTTCAGGTTAAGAACTTTGCTTCAGGATGAGAACAGAAATCGTGCTCTGGCGGTGCTGGAGCAGCAGGAAGCCCCATTAGCTAAAGTGGTGCTTCAGGTTAAGAACAGTTTCAGGTTAAGTACTGACCTCCGGAATGAATTAAGTACTTAACCCGAGGTACCACTGTAATAGGTAACACAAAATTTAAAATATGCATTCAAGTTTGGTAGGTTAAAATGCATCAGTGGACCAAAGGCATTCGAGTAACTAACACCCCAAAACACTAGAGTGTACTGCAGGGGTCAGCAAACTTTTTCAGCAGGGGGTCGGTCCATAGACCTTGTAGGGGGCCGGACTATATTTTGTAAAACAAATAATGAACGAATTCCTGTGTCCCACAAATAACCCAGAGATGCATTTTAAATAAAAGGGCACATTCTACTCATGTAAAGCCACGCTGATTCCCACACCATCCGCGGGCCGGATTGAGAAGGTGATTGGGCCGGATCCAGCCCCCGGGCCTTAGTTTGCCTACCATGGTGTACTGTACCAACTCAAGCTTAGCCCCAAAATTCTACGCTCATAGGATAGCTCAGTTGATAGAGCATGAGTCTCTTAATCTCAGGGTTGTGGCCAAAAAGATTCCTGCATTGCAGGGGGTTGGGCTAATGAACCTTTTGCTCCCTTCCAACTCTACAGTTCTATGATTCTATGGCAACTCCCCTCATCTCTGAACATTGGTCATGCTGGCTGGTGATGAGACTGATCCTCTGTCGGGGACCCTGGGGTAGCTGCCGTCAATCAAAGCAGACAATGCAAACTGTCTTGAGTCGGTATAAGGCCCCTTTCTATGTACCTACAAGCTTCTCCGCCCCCCAAGTATGCAATGCTTAAAGGTAAAGGGACCCCTGACCATTAGGTCCAGTCGTGGCCGACTCTGGGGTTGCGGCGCTCATCTCGCTTTATTGGCCGAGGAAGCCGGCGTACAGCTTCCAGGTCATGTGGCCAGCATGACTAAGCCGCTTCTGGCGAACCAGAGCAGGACATGGAAACACCGTTTACCCTCCCACCAGAGTGGTACCTATTTATCTACTTGCACTTTGACGTGCTTTCGAACTGCTAGGTTGGCAGGAGCAGGGACCAAGCAATGGGAGCTCACCCCGTCGCGGGAATTCGAACCGCCGACCTTCTGATCGGCAAGTCCTAGGCTCTGTGGTTTAACCCACAGCGCCACCCGCGTCCCTATGCAATGCTTAGGTTTCGAAATAACAGATAGATAACTAAATACTCTCCTGCCGTCACCAAGTTATCCAGCACTCCTTATCCTCAGAGCAGGCCCACTGAAATTTGCAGACATGAATAACTTTGCATCCATTAATTTCAGCAGCACTTAAGTGGGACACAACAGAATATCGCTTTAAACATTTTTAAGATGACGTTTTCACCAGTAAAGGGTACTCACTCAGATTATGGTTGTCTTTCTTCTGCCTTTCCTTCAGGAACGCTTTGGCTTCATTTTCTGCTAAGGAAGACACATAAGCCACAAAAATGATGGTCAGGGATGACTCTGAAGTCGCTACCCCTTCCCAGCTGTACAGCCTCTTACTTCTGCTGAGCCCTGATGGTTTGGAATGCAAGAACCCCCAGTACCTGACATCTCTCTCTTGATATTGGGCAGGTCAGCCGGGCAGGAGTTGCTAACTGTCACAGCTGGCTCCATCATTCCTGGGTTGTTATACACATCCAGGAGGTTTCCAGAGACTGGCAGCTGCACATAATCATAGGAAGAGTTCAATTTACTTTCACATGGATAAGACTGGCCCAAGTGAGAAGTGGGCAAGGCAACCAGGCCACAGGGCTCTGACACCACCTTGCCAGCTCTCTGCTCTTCAGTGTATTACAATTCACCCAGCAGCGCTGCACACAAGCTGACTCCAGACCCCTTATGGGATTTGGTTAAAACAAGATATACGCTACTGCGATTAACAAAAGAGAAATTTATTCAGCAACAGCATCCTCTCGTTTTTATCAGAGCTGCTGACGAAAGCAGAAGCTGAAAAGTTTCTCCGCATAAGTAAGATTTATTAACTTCCACCCATTAATGCAACAGGAGATTAAATCAATGAACTGGTTTTTTTTTTTTTAAATAATAATAATCAGTTGACAGCCCTATAAGTTGTGCTAGCTATGGCTGGGAGTTCTGATCCATTTTAAGTCCCACTTCCCCCCACAATCACGCCTCTGCCGAGAACCCACCAAAAAGGCTACTCACAGTGCTGGGCATCTGTAGGCCTCCGTAGTTAAGGATTTCATCATTGTAGCTGGATTCCAGGCTGATGATCTCATCAATTACATCATCAATCTAATTTTTAAAAGGGAAGCAGATAACCCTGAGATAAGAGACCTTAATCAGAAGTCTTTAAAAGAAAGAAAGGAGGGAGGGAGAAATGAAAGGTAATTGAGGTAGTTTTACTCACCTCTTTCTCAGAGCTGGAGCCAATGTTCAGCATAGCCATGGGGCTATTGGGGGCGCTGCCAGGACCCCCTGCCACTCCCGGCTGCTTGGCCAAACCATGTTGGGGCTCAGGAGCAGAGGCAGCCTGTGGGGAGCAGGTGGAGGCCCCCGGACTGGTCCCAGCTACAGCCTGTGTTGCTATCTTGCTGCCCATGGCAGTGGAGAGATACTGCTTCACCTGTTGCCTCTGCGCCTGTTGGATGTGATACTTGGTGGGGTTCTCCAGGTGGGTCTGGACCTGAGCTCAGAGGTGAGAAGAGAAGGGCCATTAGCCACAGGAAAAAGAACGCCAGCCAGCCAGAACTCAAGCGAATGAAGCTCAGCCTCTGCACATACTAGGGAGAAGGGTTCATTTCAAAGAATAAGGAGCAGCTGCAGGGGCAGCCTATGTGCTTGCCAGATGTTTTGGACCATCCCTGCCTTAGAGCATGCTGCTGGCTCTTCCATGAGATCCTTCTGCCCATCCCTTGAGCTGGGCTGAGCTCAAAGCGATGAGGAGAGTTATAGCCCAAAGCATTGCGAGGTGCACCGTGTTGATAAAGTAAAGGTAAAGGGTAAAGGGACCATTAGGTCCAGTCGTGACCGACTCTGGGGTTGTGGCGCTCATCTCACTTTATTGGCCAAGGGAGCCGGCGTACAGCTTCCGGGTCATGTGGCCAGCAAGACTAAGCCGCTTCTGGCGAACCAGAGCAGCGCACGGAAACACTGTTTACCTTCCCGCCGGAGCAGTACCTATTTATCTACTTACACTTTGACGTCCTTTCGAACTGCTAGGTTGGCAGGAGCTGGGAGCGCTAACCTCAATAGTACCACAAGCACGCAGCAGAAAGATGCTTCAATGGTGACTTATGCCAGCCAGCTCAAGCTGTGTTTGAAGCCATCAACCATTTCATGGCCATCTTGCACTTTTCCCTGTTACAGTGCTGTAGCATCCCACCCCCAAAGAAGGAAATGCCCCCACCATTAGGCCACCCAGCCCTCCTCCTGCGACACAGTCCCTCCGGGCAAGATCAGAGCCAACTGCCACCCCTCCTGGACTTCCTCTCTCCTTCCGACTCACCTTCAGTACCTCCACAGGAACCTGGGCAGGGGCAGGGCGGGCAAGGGGGCTCATGGAAATGGCGGGTGTGGAAGGGGCCGGGGGCGCCGGAGTGAACTGTGCCGCCTGCTGCTGCTCCCGGCGCTCCTGTTCCTGCGTCTGCGCCCGCATCAGCTGCTGCCGGAGAAGCACGCGGGACGACATGGCGGGACCCTGAGCTGGGGCACTCGGAGGGCTGCCGGAACAGAGGAAGGAGAGAGAGAACATTCAGCAGCCATCAAAGAAATCTCACTACGGTCATACCTCAGGTTGAATATGCTTCATGTTGAGCGCGTTCGAGTTGCGCTCTGCGGCAACCCAGAAGTAACGGAGTGTGTTATTTCCGGGTTTCGCCGCTCACGCATGTGCAGACACTCAAAATGACGTCATGCACATGTGCAGAAGTGGCGAAAAGCAACGCGCGCATGTGCAGACGTGCCATCGCTAGTTACATTTGCTTCTGGATGCGAACAGGCCTCCGGAACGGATCCCGTTCGCATCCCGAGATACCACCGTACCAGGGTTCTGCACACTCCTGTAATGAAACTACAGTCATAACTCATGTTACAGTTGCTTCATGTTACGTTCTTTCAGGTTACGTCCCGTGGCGACCCGGAAGTACCGGAAAGGGTTACTTCCGGGTTTCACCACTCGCGCATGCGCAGAATCGCAAAATGAAATCATGCACATGCGCAGAAGCAGCGAGTCGCAACCCACACGTGCGCAGATGCGCCACTGCGGGTTGCGCTCTTTTCATGTTGCAAACGGACCTCCGGAACGGATCCTGTTCGCAACCAGAGGTACCACTGTAGTGGCAAGATTCCCTGCCCTAGACACAACCTGGATACAGAACACAACAGGCAGTCAAAAGCTATGTTACTACTATTTTTAAAAAATATATAAAACTGGGAGGTCAGCCTCAGAAATGGAATAGAAATAAAAACCTACCAAACAGGAGAATTTAATGTTGAATGTCAATAGAATACTTAATGCTGAGATTCTGATCCATTTGAGTGTACATCTTTGTCAGACAACAGTTCCGTCGGTTGGTAAAGTTCTTTTAAAAGAAAAATTTGTTTTCTACATTCAGAGTTCTGCACTAGATTCGGTTAAATGTTAAATATTTGTCCCTATCGCCATCTTGTGTCTCTAAAAAGTTGGAAAAAAATTAATGGAGGCCACAGGTGGGGGGGGAGCTGATGTTACTGAATTTCATTTGGATAAACATTAAATTATGCAAGGTTTCCTTTTTTTAATATGAAAAAAAAATACATTTTCCCTTCAAGTTCAGGCATGGGGAACTTGTGGCCCACCAGATTTGGCTGAACTGCAACTCCCATCAGCTCTAGAAATCATGGCAAATGGCCAGGGTTGATGGGAGTTGTAGTCCAGCAACTTCTGGAGGGTCACAAATTCCCCACATCTGCTCATGATCTTTTTCACGAGGAACACGGAGGGTATAAGCAAGAGATTCAGGCCTGTAACAAAGTATTAATTTCTTCAAAAACATTATCCCCAAAGCATGCCACTGCAGAACACTCCCACCATAGCTGGCAATATGTTCCTTTGCTGGACCTACTCTTCCAGCAGGAGCGGGAGACTGTTTTGGATATGGAGGAGAGTTTCTCCAGTGTGTAAAGGTAAAGAGTAAAGGGACCCCTGACAATTAAGTCCAGTCGCGAATGACTCTGGGTTGAAGCGCTCATCTCACTTTACAGGCCGAGGGAGCTGGCGTTTGTCTGCTTCTGAAGACAGCTTTTCCGGGTCATGTGGCCAGCATGACTAAGCCACTTCTGGCGAAACCAGAGCAGCGCACGGAAACACCATTTACCTTCCCACCAGAGCAGTACCTATTTATCTACTTGCACTGTGTGCTTTCGAACTGCTAGGTTGGCAGGAGCTGGGACCAAACAACATCTTGGGGATTCGAACCGCCGACCTTCCAATCGGCAAGCCCAAGCGACACAGTGGTTTAACCCACAGCGCCACTCACGTCCCATTTCTCCAGTGTGCAATGCCATTTAAAAACCATGTGAAGCATTGCTTCTCTGACCTGGGCAGTGCCGTTTCCCAAAGATTGTTCCCTACAGCGTCACCATGGAAATTGTTCTCCCAACAATCTGTCAACCTTGCAAATCCTCTCTCTCTCTCTGTTGTTATTACCGTATTTTTTGCTCTATAAGACTCACTTTTTCCCTCCTAAAAAGTAAGGGGAAATTTGTGTGCGTCTTATGGAGCGAATGCAGGCTGCGCAGCTATCACAGAAGCCAGAACAGCAAGAGGGATTGCTGCTTTCACTGCGCAGCGATCCCTCTTGCTGTTCTGGCTTCTGAGATTCAGAATATTTTTTTTCTTGTTTTCCTCCTCCAAAAACTAGGTGCGTCTTATGGTCTGGTGTGTCTTATAGAGCGAAAAATAGGGTAATTGCTTGCAGGTAGCCTTGAAACCTGCCCTCTAGCACTGATGTCATGGGCAGAACTCAGCTCTCAGTTTAAAGGGGCTCTCCCCTTCTTCCGCTTGCACAGAAGGAACGACTGGAGGAGGACAGTGTTGAATTCCACATTGTCAATCAACATTGATTCCACTCTTTGGCAGGCTTCTTGTATAAAATTCTAATATTTGCAAGAATATTATTTGTGTGAATGAATTTGTAAAATCATTTTTTTAA
This sequence comes from Podarcis siculus, assembly GCA_034642415.1. Classification (NCBI taxonomy): domain Eukaryota; kingdom Metazoa; phylum Chordata; class Lepidosauria; order Squamata; family Lacertidae; genus Podarcis; species Podarcis siculus. The sequence goes on along the minus strand of JAXCMG010000049.1, from coordinate 5,026,220 downwards.
AAAATAAAAAAGACTGATTCCAACTCAGCTCTGTTTCTCATGGCTTGCTCCTGTACAGCTACTCTTCCTGTAAATGTCAAGGAAATACACAACTATTTGACTTTCCAGAAACATCAGAAGGCAGCCCTGTATCGGGAAGGTTTTACTGTTTGACGTTTATTGCATTTTTAATATTTTGTTGGGAGCCACCCAGAATGGCTGGGGCAACCCAAATCAGATGGGTGGCACATATAATAATAAAATTATTATTTTTTATTATTATAATTTCAGGTTTCAACAAAGGCTAGAACCTCCAGATACTTTTTATATGCTCTGGCATTCCTTTATGTCCTATGTATCAAAACCATCATTTTCAAGACAACCCTCATCACAAGTGTGATATATTTGGAACTAGACTTGACGATCTGATAAAGTTGATAATCTTTACTTGAACTTTGTTATTTTAACTCATGTGCAACTACTCATTCTAAATGCCTACTTTATATTTTTGTTTTTCATCTTATAATTTGCCTGTTGTTATAAATGGTCTCTCTCATACACATTATAAAATGAAATAATAAAACACTTAAAAAAAAAATAAAGATCACAAAGTCTATTTTTTTTCCAGCCTACAAAATACCAAGGCTTGTCTTCATTTTTGTTTTTAAAAAAGAGGAGGTGGTAAGTTTTGTGAGTGGAGACTGAACAAGTGCCAGGAGTTTCATTCTAGCTTTAAAAACTACGCAGACAATTTATAAGAATGGGCTTTGTGTTATTGATTTTATTTCTTTATTGGACTTATTACCTGCCCTTGAACCCAGAAGTTTCCGAGGCAGCTGACAACATTTTCATTACAAAAGCAACAAATCAAATAAAACATAGAAACTTGTAAAACTTGTCATGAACCCGCAACCCAGCAGAAGGGACTATAAATCAGTTCTATAAATCAGTCACCTCCACAGACCCAAACGAAAAAGTACATCTTGACTTGATGGTGACCTACTGACATGGGGGACCACCGTACGTCCAGTGGGAAAGAGTTCCACATCCAGAGTGCTGCAACAGAGACGGCCCTGAGCGCAGAGGTTGATGAGGTCTGTTCAGCCCGGACACTGAGGTCCAGCGCCAAGGGCCTTCTGGCGGTTCCCTCACTGCGAGAAGTGAGGTTATAGGGAACCAGGCAGAGGGCCTTCTCGGTGGTGGTGCCCGCCCTGTGGAACACCCTTCCATCAGATGTCAAGGGAATAAACAACTATCTGACTTTTAGAAGACACCTGAAGGCAGCCCTGCTTAGGGAAGTTTTTAATGTTTAACGTTGTATTTTAATATTCGGTTAGGAGCCACCCAGAGTGGCTGGGGAAATCAAGCCAAGTGGGCGGGATATAAATAAATTATTATGAATTATTATTACAGTGGACGCTCGGGTTGCGAACATGATCCGTGTGGGATGCACGTTCGCAACCCACAGCGTTCACAACCCGCATCTGCGCATGCGCGGGTTGCGATTCAGCGCTTCTGCGCGTGCACGACTGCTGAAACCCGGAAGTAACCCATTCCGGTACTTCCGGGTTTCGGCAGTCCACAACGCAAAAAAAACGCAACCTGAAGCAGCTGTAACCCGAGACATGGCTGTATATTATTATGAATAAGCAGGCCACCTTTGCATATGTAAATTAAACAAGTAATTGTGGGTGGACCACAAGGCTGATCGCCGAAGAATTGATGCTTTTGAATTATGGTGCTGGAGAAGACTCTTGAGAGTCCCATGGACTGCAAGAAGATCAAACGCATCCATTCTTAAGGAAATCAGACCTGAGTGCTCACTGGAAGGACAGATCGTGAAGCTGAGGCTCCAGTACTTTGGCCACCTCATGAGAAGAGAAGACTCCCTGGAGAAGACACTGATGCTGGGAAAGATGGAGGGCACAAGGAGAAGGGGGCGACAGAGGACGAGATGGTTGGATAGTGTTTTCGAGGTTACCAGCATGAGTTTGACCAAACTGCGGGAGGTAGTGGAGGACAGAGGTGCCTGGCGTGCTCTGGTCCATGGGGTCACGAAGAGTCGGACACGACTAAACGACTAAACAACAACAACAACAATTGTGGGTGCCATTAAAGGATAGGACATTCCATTAACTATCCATACAGTAACAAAATAAATGAACAAGCCTGGCTGCTTTGATCACTGTGACAGGAGTATGTCCTGATCCGTAACAGGGACAGAGTACAACATAACTGCAGCTGATCTGCAGATCATCAGACTGAAACACCCAGAAATCCAGGATGAGGTTGCTGCTGTAGGATCCTTAAAATAAGAGCTTCACGAAAGAGAAAAAGGGGCTGGGGGAGAGAGGGAGGAACATTTTCAGGCCCCCTTGGATGTGAGGAAGAAACTCAAAGATATGTGGTCAATTTCTGCTTAATAATTAGCCACAAGAACGGCAGATCCCTGTGATTAAGGGCCTATCTCCACTCACTGGTCATAGTCCTTTTTAACTGCAGCCCCCAACCCTTCTCCTCCAACACACCTAATCTCCCAGCATTGTTCTCTTTCCCTGCTCTGCAACCAATAACTCTGAATCTCTCTCTTTAAGCAGCCCTTGCCTACATCCTGCAAGGAAGAAGTTGTAAAAAAATGGTCTACTGGTAAAAAAACACACACAAAGAAAAACATTATGCCAGCTGAAAAACTGTGGCATACCCTCACTCTTGTTGTAAACAAAATATGCCCTTTTTCCCTTATGGGGTATCCAAGAGCCCGTATAGAGTCCTTACATGGGTTCCCTATTGGTAGGAGAAAATAACAGAGGACAACCAGGAAATATTGAGAAGCAAAGCAGCTAGTAAGCCTGATCTTTATTGATCTGTTGCAACAGGGTCCTCCCCAACACGCAGGAGGATGGAGGAGGACCAGAACCAAGGTGTGCCCCCCCCCTTATATAGACATTTTTAATTCCCTGCCCTGGAGCTCCAGACCACCCCTCCATACATCATACATCCATCACAGAAGGGGTGTAATCCAAGACCACCCCCCACAAACATCATACCTACAACACAGAAAAGGTGGTCTACAACAGAAATTTGAATGTTGTTGTTTTTCCTGTCTCCCTGGTTATCTGATAATGCCTTATCTGATTGCCTTTCCTGGTAGTCTTTTCCTGGTAGTCTGTCACCCTTTGAAAGGGTGATTACTAAATTCCTGTAACATTACTAAATTCCTGTAACGACTGATGGAGAACCTGCAAAGGACTCTAAAAGGGCTCTTGTGTCCCCCATAAGGGAATAAGGGCAAATTTTCGTTTATTGCAGATTTTCGTTTATTACACTACGAAGCTAGACTGTTGGTCCATCTAGCTCATTATTGTCTACACTGCCTGCAAACAGCTTTCAAGGGTTTCAGACACGACTCTACCTACTCCTAGGTCCACCTGGAGATGCCAGGGATTGATGTGGGAAATTCTGCATGCAAAACTGATGCTCTATGAGCCAGTTGCAGACCTTGTGCTCTGAGGAATTGGCTGCAGGAGACAGCCAGGGGTTGGCAGAGAAGGGAAATTTCCCCCGGCTTGTTTGCTTCCCTCCCCACTGTTTGCATTGCATCAGACGTCTGCCTGCCTCACTAAGTCCAAAGGTGAACATGGGTCAGAGAACAACAGCCAGCTTCTACAGCCAGTGCCTACCAAACCCAGTCCAATTGACAGGCAATCGCCGACTTTTGCTGATGCACACATGGGAAACCGCATGAAAAATGGTCACCACCTTAAAAAAACCCCAGAAGCCTTCCTTTGGGAATTATAGGGACAGAACTACCCAAACTGTATAGAAATATATTCATGTATGCGACTACAGCGGCAAGAATGCTACTTGCCCAAAAAATGGAAAGAAGAAGTCCTAGTGACAGAAGAATGGATACAAAAACTTATGGAATACGCACAAATGGCAAAACTTCCCGGAAAAATAAGAAATCAAGATAACAAACTTTTTATAAAAGAATGGAAATATTTATATTGACAAATAAACTGTAAACAGATAAGAACATTGGCAGGATTGTTGCAATAACCTGCAGTTTTATAAGAGTATATATTTAAAGGAGATGAGTAAATGAGTAAATTAAGTTAATTTGGAATATGCAGAAAATATAAAAAATAAATTTAAGGAACCGCAGAAAGAGGGGGAAGGAAGTCGAGTTTTGAAATGGTAAAATGACACTAAAATTATTGAAATGTATAAAAAAGAAAATAAATAATAATACTGTAGTAATAATAATAATAATAATAATAATAATAGAATGGTTGCCACCTGTACACCATGCTCAGTGAGACGTTTGTACAGAGAGACTCATAAAGGAACAGAGGACATGGGGGCAGGATAGGAACCTCAGGGACAGAGTATAAGTCCATAATGCCAGGCCACCAAGGGAAAAGGGTGTCCTCATGTGTGCAAGGAAACATCCAGGTTACAAATCCCTCACAACTGTTCCCAAGAACCATTTGGGGCCTTTATGAAAATCCAGTGTTTACCATACTACACTGGAAGAGTCTGAATTTAACTTCTGTTTCAAATAAGGAAGCTTCCTTCTAGGTCTCCTGATGAAGGACAAAAAAAATCTAGCTGTGTCGGCAGAAGTCTCGGCCATTTCCTAAACACGTGCATGCCCCCATACAGTGGCATCTTGGTTCTCAAACGCCTTGGTTCTCAAACACCGAAAACCTGGAAGTAAGTGTTCCAGTTTTCAACTGTTTTTCGGAAGCCAAACGTCCGATGTGGCTGTTGGCTATTGTTTCTGGGGCACCTGCACCAATCAGAAGCTGTGCCTTGGTTTTCTAACATTTTGGAAGTCAAACAGACTTCCAGAACGGATTAAATTTGGAGCTTTCAGTTTTTGATATTTAATTTGCGCTTTTGTTTTTGAGGCTTTTTCGGTTCATTTGTTTTTCTGACTGTGTGAAACCCAGTTCAGCTACTGATGGATTGTGTGACTGCGGAAATGGATAAAAGCCCCCCATCTAAATAATGACTATCATCAGTGCAGGTAAGAAAAAAAAATAATTTTAATTTTTATCATCTACAATACCACCTTATTTATTTTATAGTACAGTACATTGATTACTGCTTTCATTTTATGGATCAATGGTCTCGTTAGATAGTAAAATTCATGTTAAATTGCTGTTTTAGGGGTTGTTTTTAAAAGTCTGGAACGGATGAATCTGTTTTGCATTACTTTCTATGGGAAAGCGCGCCTTGGTTTTTGGAATGCTTTGGTTTTGGAATGGATTAAGTTTGAGAACCAAGGCACCGCCATATTAGAATCTTCAGCAAGGGCAGCAATTCTGTCCGGAGACGTGGGCAAGGTAAAGAGAAACCATAGCTTAGCCTGACCTCACGTCATCTTGCCTCTTTTCCTCTCCCTAGGAGGCTGAAGTCCTTAAACGAGCCACCATGATGCTCTAAGGATCATCCATGGAAAAATAATGGAGGCACCTACACATCCTTCTGCCCCAGTGAGGGGTTGCAGAAGCACCGCAAGGATCCAAACATGAGGAAACGTGGGAAAGGATGGTCCGTCTTTGTTTCCCTTGTTCACTTGCGCAACAGCAGCAGATCAAGCAAATCATCCCGACTGACCCCAAGGTGATCTTGGGGTATTCGGAAATGAACTCTCCCCGCTGCAGCCCAGAGACCCTACCTTCAAGCTTACAAGACGGTTCCAAGATGGCTGCCCTCTGGGCTCCTTACCTGACTCCAATGGGCTGGCTCTTCAGTTCGTAGAAGTTGTCGCTGCTCAGCGAGAGGATATTCTCCAGGTCAATGTCAGCCACAATCCCAGACTCTGGAAGGAGGGAGTTGAAGCTGTTGGAAGAAAAATACAAAGGACACGGGGTCAGAAAGGCAAGTTCTCTTTGAACTGCAAGGGCTGTTATCTCGGACAACAGGCTGAGACACAGACCCAACTCAGCCTCTCTCCATACAGAGAAAACATGCATTTAACCAGCTTTGCTGAGGAGGCAAGCTGTGCCCTTTTCTGGAGACATCTGACTTGGCCATGGCCGCTTACAATCTTCACAGTGGATGCCTGAAACATGCTCTACACGGGACTGATGTGAAGAAACATTCCTAACATTCAACAGATGCAGAAATGCCACCACTGGACTGCTACCTGGGCCAGGTCAGTCAGAGCATATTATTCCAGTCTTGTCCAATCTGCACTGACTGACTATTCATGTTCAGGTTTAAGTGAGGACACTGTTTGTATCTGGAAAGCTGCATCTTAAAAGTACATTAGGGACGGCCTTCTCTTACTATGCTCATCCCACTCACACCCACCCTGTGTCAATGCCAGTGGTCTGCTCTGTGTGTTCCTCACTAACGGAAGTATAGCAGATCTCCAGAAAGAGCAGGGGCGCAGGGTCATGAAATCATAGAGTTATAGAGTTGGAAGGGACCAGGGGGTCATCTAGTCCAACCCCCAGCAGTGCAGGGTCTTTTCAGTTGTGGCTCCAGACGGAGAGTGTTTTTAGATGCCCTGGCAAACATGGCTTTTCAGAGACCTCTCTACTGCTGCTGCAATGGACCTATGTCTTTTTTAAAAAAAGTCTGCCTGCTGCATTTATTATTTTGATGGACTGTGCCTTTTTATTTGCTGCACTCTTGCTGTTTGTTTTTGAGAACTGTTTTTCAAATTGTTCATCTCCAGTCTTGGTAGCAAATGTAGATCTTTTGAGGAAGAAAGCCATAATTCTTGTAGTAACAACTGTTCATGTAGCAGATGGGTGTTCTCCCAAACTGGTGCACCAAAGATGTTCTGGACTACCACTCCCCTGATCCCTAATCCTTGGCTTTGGCTGCTGGGGCTGATGGGAGTTGTAGTCCAAAACAAATGGAATGGGGAAAAGGCTATTGTAAGTATACCAACACTTGCAGTTTCTCTCAACTTCCTTGATGCCATATTTTACTGCATGTCACCCACCACAGTCAGCAGTGTAAGCTCAGGTTCCTCCTTTTCCTTGTTTAAATCTCTGTAGAGTACAGCTTAGTCCTGTTTCACACAGCAAGGCTGAACCAATGGGAATGTGGAATGCCCACACCTAAGTCTGTGTGGCATACGACAGCAGCCACAATGGGACAGTGGCACAGAGATCACCTCCCAAAACCGACTTTGTTGCAATTTATCAAGATGAGGCTGGAGCAGACGGGGGAGCAGTGATGCCAGGGCTGTGTGGGCATAACAGAAAGAGTGGAATGGCCGTGTCAGTGTGTTCATACGGCCACAGCCCCACGGCTACCTGCCCTGCCCAGTGACGTTGGCGTTGGGAAGGTTATCTCCACAAGCTTTGCCCCACCACCCAGACCCCTCCCAGTGCTGTGGGGATTAGAATGCTGAACGAGGACTTGGGAGACCCAGGTTCAAATCCCCACTCGGCTGTGAAGCTCACCAAAACAGAAAGGCTTTGGAGTGCCAAATATCAGGAAGCGAAAGAGACTTTCACGACTACGGACTGCACAGAATGTCATAATAAAAAGAAAGCAGTATTGGGGCTGAACTTGGGGAAAAGGTGTGAGAATCTCACCCACAGAACTAAGAAACGTGGGGTTGTTGTGTTTGCAAACCCAGGTATAGGGTTAGACCTGGCCTCTCCCAGCCACCTTGTCCCATCTTCCTAACAGGTCTGCTTTTCTTCAACTCTAGCAGGGTTAACAGCTAAAAAAATACCAATGGTGTATTTTAACATTAAAAATTATCCACAGTGTTTCCAGCAAAATAACCTCTGGCCTTTCAATAAAGGACATTTCAGGTGTTCAAAAGAACATCCATGTACAGTACCTGAATCCTTGCAACAACCCTGCAGTAGTATCATCCCTACATTTGTGGGGTGACCTGGAGGTGGAGCTATCTGCCTCAAGCCAGTATTTTGTTCTCACAAACGTCACCCAGACGCCCCGAGAAAGCTGTAAGCAGGACCTGAGCTCAACAACATTTGTGATTCCTGGCAAGTGGTATTCTGAGACAGACTGCCTTCAACAGTGAAGATGGAACATAGCCATTATTCATGGCTAATAGCCATTGATAGCGTTCTCCTTCATAGAACCACAGAACTGTAGAGTGGGGAGGGATCCCATGGGGGATCTAGTCCAACCCCCTGCAATGCAGTCTTGTCGTCATTCAAAGCTTCTAACAAAGCTTTGGAGTTTGTGGCAAAGGGCAAGATTTCAACCAGGGACTTCTTGGTTCCGCCTCGTCATCCCTTGGCCTCTAGGTTCCTACTCCTTGTGGGATGCATGTACATGGCTGAACACCGCAGTAACCGAGATGTGTGGCAGATGGTTACACCTATACAGTGGTACCTCGGGTTACAGACGCTTCAGGTTACAGACTCTGGTAACACAGAAATAGTACCTCGGGTTAAGAACTTTGCTTCAGGATGAGAACAGAAATTGTGTGGCGGCAGTGGGAGGCCCCATTAGCTAAAGTGGTACCTCAGGTTAAGAACAGTTTCAGGTTAAAAACGGACCTCCAGAATGAATTAAGTTCTTAACCCAAGGTACCTCTGTAGTGGTAACAACAGGAATCCTATGGCACCTTTTAAGACTGACAAATTCACAGGTAGCACAAAATGCAGCAGCCCGTTGCTTGACTGGGGCCAGCAGTATGGAGTATAATATATCATGCCAGTTTTGAAACAGTTACTCTGGGCTACCAGTCAGTTTCTCGGTTCAATCAGAAGTGCTGGTTCCACATACAAAAGCCTTAAAGAGCTTGGGGCAAGGGTGCTTAATGATCACCTGTTCCCACATGATGGTACCTACATATTGAAATTGGCCTCAGAGGCCCCACTTCAGGTTTTCCAGTCAGCCAGGCTGTCTTCTAGGATACTCCACACACACACACACACCGAGCTTTTCCTTTCCCTCCAACGTTCGGTCCAAATACTGACCATGCCCAGTCCTCAATGGGCTGTTTAAGATTTTCCCTCCGTAAATATTTTCTGTACTTATGGGGTTCCCATAAGCCTATAAACCAAATCCCAACCTTTTCATATTTACAGTGGTACCTCTGTTTAAGAACTTAATTCATTCTGGAGGTCCGTTCTTAACCTGAAACCGTTCTTAACCTGAGGTACCACTTTAGCTAATGGGGCCTCCCACTGCCGCCGCACAATTTCTGTTCTCATCCTGAGGTCAAGTTCTTAACCTGAGGTACTACTTCTGGGTTAGCGGAGTCTGTAACCAAAAGTGTTTGTAACCCAAGGTGTTTGTAACCCAAGGTACCACTGTACTTCAAAAGAGTAATCTAGAGGAGTTTGGTAACTCCATTCAATGTACACCAAGCTTGGCACAGATATGGAGCTGGCTTGCTTCCTAGGTTCCCCCTCAGTGTATACATTCCTATTCCAACACTACTATTGTTGTCCAACATGCATCTGATAGCACAGGGACTGTGAGCAGACCCATAAAGCACATCCAACACTGTAGTTCGTTAAGGGTGCTGGGAATTGTAGCTTGCATGGAAAACTACAGTTCCCAGGACTCTGTGGGATAAGCCAAGTGCTTTGAAGGTGCGTTGGATGGGCTTTCAATGTATGGTGTTGATCTGCCTTGCAGCGCCTCAGTTTGCAAAGTGCCTAATTCAATCCCCGCTGCCTGATACCTTGAAGATCTGGTGCCAGCATAGACGATATGGATGGATCCATGGATCCATGTTCTAACTCTATTTAAGGCAGGTTCCGATGCTCTAATAAGGATGCGGGCCCACATCACAATGCATGTATCAGTCTTTTTATCATTTATTAGCTGGCCTTCAGCCTTGGCTCTCAGAGCTGCACACAATCTAGACTGCCAAATACAATAAAACAACAAACTGCAGCAGTAGATTAAAAGTCTGGATTGTTTGGTCTATAATGTCACTCCTGAAAGCACTATATAAACATTGAAGTATTCTTATTAGTCATGTACTACTTGTAAAATTGCTAGTCACAGACCACATACAAGGAATGAACTGCCTCAACTACACAAATAATTTCAACTGTATTTACTGGCAGCTTCTGCTTCACCCTGCATCAGCACAGAGAACCACAGGCCATGCAGCGGTTCCTATGAACACACCCGGTCAACCTTCTGGACCAATATGCAAACGACCCACAGCATTACCTCCATCCCACGTTTCATCTTTTCACACCTCCCATCAACATATATGCATCTCTAGCACAATGTCAAGGACATGGGTGGCGCTGTGGGTTAAACCACTGAGCCTAGGACTTCCCGATCAGAAGGTCGGCGGTTCGAATCCCCGCGACGGGGTGAGCTCCCGTTGCTCAGTCCCTGCTCCTGCCAACCTAGCAGTTCAAAAGCACGTCAAAGTGCAAGTAGATAAATAGGTACCGCTCCGGCAGGAAGGTAAACGGCGTTTCCGTGCACTGCTCTGGTTCGCCAGAAGCAGCTCAGTCATGCTGGCCACATGACCCGGAAGCTGTACGCCGGCTCATTCGGCCAATAAAGCGAGATGAGCGCCGCAACCCCAGAGTCGGTCACGACTGGAGCCAATGGTCAGGGGTCCCTTTACCTTTAGCACAATGTCAAAAGTGTCTGCACTCCTGGAATAAAACGAACTGTACCTGGTCTGTGTAAGTAACCTCAAAAGTTCATCCCCCTCGGATTGGGGGTGGCGGAGGAGAGAAAACTGGTACAGTATAGCATAAAATCTGGGGAAGAGGAACCTTCAGGTGTTGTTGTACCAGTGTTAGAAACTCAGATATATAAACTAATCACCAAATGGCATTTTAAACCTAGGTTACAGTCGCCATAACAGAATATGGAGGTGCTTTGGGTGGAGGGGGAGATTTTTTATTATTATTCATTTAATTTCTATTGTTTTGTACTTTTAAGAAAAAAATATCAAAGTGGTTTACAACACGTTAAAACATCAAATAAAACAAGACAGACTAAAACAAATTCAAGCTTCAAGGAAAACATTTCAGATCCTTCTCTAAGGGACGTTTGGCTTTCCCCATATTTATTTACCTACTTTATTTTATAGCACTGCCCCATAGCAGAAGTACTCTAGGAAGCCAGGGTGGTCCCCAGATGTTGTTGGACTACAACTCCCATCATCCCTGAGCTCTGGCCATGCTAGCTAGGAGTGATGGGAGTTGAGGTCCAACAACATCTGGGGACCCACAGGTTGAGAAAGGCTGGGTTAGAGTGTCGGACTAGGACCTGGGAGATCAGGGTTCAAATCCCCACTCAGACATGAAGCTCACTAGATGACTGTGGGCCAGTCAGTCTCTCAACCTATCTCACAGTGTTGTTTTGGGGATTAACTGAGGGGGGGAGTGAACCATGTACTCCATGGAGAAAAAGGTGGGTATAAATGCAATAAATAAGCTCTTCTGCTTAAGAAAGTTGGAGGGGGAAGCCAGATGGAGATGCCAGTCGCCATTGGACTCGCATCAGTCACAAAATGTGCCTGGGGGATTTCAAAAACAGTGCTGTTCTCTCATTAAACCCAGCCAACATGGCCAATGGTCAGAGACAGTGGGGGGTGTAGTCCAACACCATCTAAATGGCCACAGATGTGCCCTCCCTAGTGTAGTGGTTGAGTAGCACATGAACCTCCAGTTCAAGATCTGAGCTCACCATGAAAGCACCAGGCCTTCGGCTAATCAGTACTTTCAACCACAGGTCCCTGTCTGCAGTACTGAAGGAATAACACTGTCTCATCCCATAGGATTGTTGCTTCCAGCAATAAATATTTTCAATATATACAGCACCATCAGTGCACTGAGTATGTGAAGCACTCTCCGCACCTGAATTCGCCGTACAGTATAAATAAATATCAGCTATTATTAGAGCTGAAATGCTTAATTAGCTAATCAGCTTGATCAATCAGTTAGAAGTACTTTGATTAAAAACAAGCCCCCTAAAGAGGAGCAGGGTTTTTAATTTTTTAAAAAAAGGGAACTGATTTTCTATTTAAAATTCTAGACTTAGCGGCATAATCGTATAAATGTTTACATGGAAGAATGTCCCACTGTGGCTTGGGGATTTATTCCCCAGGAAGTGCCTATAGGATTGCACCCCTGAAGCATTGATACCACATTCCAAACCAACACAGAAGCCATTACTCCAGACAACACACTATTTCGGTCTCCCTAGTCTTATCTATCCACAGTCGCTACCATGGCCTTCCAAAACAACCTTTCCACAATTCCCCTTGTGCACCATTCACACAAGACACAGCTCAAGTTGCTGCTCTTCTATCTATGACGTACATTCTAGATTTGTGGGGCAAGTGCGAAAGCATTTGAACAGCAACATAAAGGAAATCCTCAGGGTTATCCGCACCGCAAATGTTGGGCTGTAATCAATTTATGAGCACACTAGACGATCCAACAGCAACAAAACTCTTAACCTGATTTTAAAACCTGCAACCTGGGATTACCCCCTCCATTTCAATTAGAACTTTGCTTTTGACTAAGTGTGTGGATGGATCAGTCATGCAACTTTTGGGCAAAGATATTCACGATTGGCTTTAGCCAATATCAGCAATTAGGGATGCAAGCTCTCAGTAGAAAATTCATCAACTACAGCTGTTGAAGTGTTTATTTTTACAGCAATAAACACTGCTGTTACCAAAGAATGGGGGGGGGATAGAATAGAAGGAAGCTTGTGCTCACAATGAATGGTGGTGGTTGTTTTTTTCAGCTAAAGTTGTAACAAGAGCAGCCTTCCTGAACCTGATGCCCTACAGATGTTGGACTCCAAATCCCATCAGACCCAGTCAGCACACCCAATAGTCAAGGAATATGGGAGTTGCAAGCCTACAACATCTGGCGATCACTAGGCTGAGAAAGGCTACAGTATGTCCACTTCAGATTTCCTCCAATATATATCCCCACCACTGCCAAAAAAAAAACCCATCTATGATGAGGTTTGGTAATATGTACATCAGGCATAGGCAAACTCCGGCCCTCCAGATGTTTGGGACTACAGTTCCCATCATCCCTGACCACTGGTCCTGTTAGCTAGGGATGATGGGAATTGTAGTCCCAAACCTCTGGAGTTTGCCTATGCCTGGTGTACATCAAACTTACCAACCAAACAACTTGTTAAAAAGCCAGTAATTAATCAACTAAAATTCTTTAATCAGCTGACAGCATTTATACAGCACGTTTCAGTAGCCTAAACAATTCATCTAAATTGGTGTTTCCCAAACTTGGGTCCCAAGCTGTTTTTGGACGACAACTCCCATCATCCCTAGCTGGCAAGACCAGTGGTGAGGGATGATGGGAATTGTAGTCCAAAAACCGCTGGTGACCTAAGTTTGCGAACTCTTCACCAGAAGCCCGAGCTGCTTTCTCACTTCCAGATTGTGTTAGGTGCTGCAAAGCTGCAATCCTATACAGTGGTACCTTGGTTCTCCAATGGCTTAGTTGTCCAACAGATCGGCTCCCAAACGCCGCAAACCTGGAAGTCGAACGTTTTTCACAAGCTGAACGTCCGACGCTGCTTCCGCTTGAGTGCAGGAAGCTCCTGCAGCCAATCAGAAGCCTCGCCTTGGTTTTCGAACTGTTTCGGGAGTCAAACGGACTCCCAGAACGGATTAATAATAATAATAATTTATTATTTATACCCCACCCAGCTGGCTGGGCTTCCCCAGCCACTCTGGGCGGCTTCCAACAAAATATTAAAATACAATAATGCATCAAACATTAAAAGCTTCCCTAAACAGGGCTGCCTTCAGATGTCTTCTAAATGTCTGGTAGTAGTTGTTCTCTTTGACATCTGGTGGGAGGGAGTTCCACAGGGCAGGTGCCACTACCGAGAAGGCCCTCTGCCTGCTTCCCTGTAACTTGATTAGTTTGAAATTAAGTTTGAGAGCTAACGTGTAAATAAGCCCCACTGACCATAGCGGGCATTACTTCTCAGTAAAAGCCATAGGATTGCACCAGGCGGCCACTTAGTAAAGGGACTGAGAACCGGTGGCCCTGGCTGATGGGACTCCTGCTACCTCGGCGGGTCACGAGGTTCCTCATCTCTGCACTGAATGACTTCTCAAGAGCAAAGATGAGATTTGAAGGGCAGCTCCTCTTCCCAGAAACTGCGCCGCCCAGCTCTGTGCAGAGCAGTTACGAAACCTCCCCACCAACCTCCTTCAAGTGGACTAGTAACTTCCGACAAAAAAGCCAACTCTCTCATTCTCTTGACACGAACCGGGGGAGTGGCAAAAACTTCCTGCAATCCTTGGCTGGGCGCCAAACTCGCTGAGCGAGATGGGATTCATTTCGAACTTGGGATTGTTGGGGGCGCACATTAAAATATATATATATATGGATCTCAAATGTCACGTTATGTCTTTTTCTTTGCTTTGCTTCGACCTGTCGTTATTTGTGTCCATTCATGAGCGAGAGGGCTGTGTTATAAGAAGCTAAGAGAGGAGATGGTTCTGCTGGCTGGTTTTGCGTAAAAGCGCTTTTCTGGAAAATAAACCCCAGCCCACAACTCCACCTCTTCTCTTCCCCCCCAACCCCCCCCCCCAAACCAGGTCAGACGATGTTGGGAAGGAGGGGGGGCGTTGCTGGGAGTTTCCTAAGCCCGTGAGAACTAGGATCGGGCCCGGATCTCGCTCACCTCCTCCTCCTCCTCCTCCTCCCTTGCCGGCGTCTTTTCCCCAGCTGGCCTCGGGCTGCTCCTCCACCAGCTCCCCGCCGGCGCCGCGATCCTTCGCTTCCCTGCCCCACTTTAGGCCTCTGCCCGGGGCTGGCGGCGGCTGCATTTCCTGGTGCGGGCCATTTTGGAGAAACATTTTAACCCGGCATCCCCGGCTGCCTGGGGAGGAGGGGAGCGCAAAAGCAGAGCCCGCCCTGGGTGTGTGTGTGTGTGTCGCCTTCTCCACCAGGAGCCCCAGCTGCTTTCCCGCGAAGGGAGCGACTTTCCCACCCTCCGATCTCCCTTTATCTCTCCTCCCCCTCCCGCAATCCACACGAGCAAACGCAATCCGTGTTGCGCATCCGCAAACGCGCCCTTGTTTGGAAGCTATTAATAGAGAGCCCGGGAGCGCAAGCGGCTCGGCAGTGCGCCCCGCTGGCCGCCAGGGGGCGGCAGGGAGGCTTCATTCCAATCCCCCAAGGGGCCCCCGCCCTTTCCTCCAGCGGGGGGGGGGGGGAGGGACTGCTTAAAGGGGCCGCGCCTGGATTCTTCAATCTGGTTACTATAGGTCTTCTTCGTTTGCTGCGTTGTCGCCGCACCCTGAGCAGAGAAACCAGTTGCAAGCATAGCGAAGAATGTATCGGAGGCAAGATTTTAAACAGATTAGTCTCTGTTATATCTTGTAAATTTATCATAATATTTTACTTTTGTATTTTGAACACGGTTTCTCAAAGCTCAAACTGATAAAAAAACAAACACATACAGTCAACGATGTTGCAAAAGAGACTAGTTGGCTTGGCAACTGTATCAGCTAAACATCTGCAGGCACCAGCGCTGGGCCAGAAGGAATCAGCGACAAAACTTGCAAAGCAGAAGGCCCAAAAAGTGAGGTTTTGATGCGCCTGAAATTGAAACTTTTAAGACACTTAATTTTTAACATCACAATTCGCAGGATTCTTCAAAATGATTTGTGTGCTGAAACATTTTCTTTTGCATTTGAGAAAGAGCATCACCCAGTGCACCATGTGGCTGAAATAAGACAAGGGGGGGCTGCAACAAAATGTTGCAGTGTGTCTTCCTCTCCTATCTGTAACTTCCTCTCCTAAGGGGAGGATTCCAGCCAGCCTGGAAGGAACAGAAGCCCCATGGGGAGTGGGGGAAGAGGTGTGGGGGAAGCAGATACCTTTGCTTGAGTACCACACAAGCCGCCTCCTGCTGTGCTACATAGCTACCCTCAGCGGAAGAGCACTGGCTCTGCATCCAAAAGACCCCAGGTGCTTTTGCCAGCATCTCCAGGTATGGCTGGAAAAGACCCCTCTCTGAAACCCTCAAGTGCTGCCGGACAGTGTTGACAATACTGGGACAGAGAGAACAATGGTCTGACTCAGCTTAAGGAAGCTTCCTATAGTTCTAACATCAGCATTTTATAGTTATATTTGTTGTTGTTTAGTCGTGTCCAACTCTTTGTGACCCCCTGGACCAGAGCACCCCAGGCACTCCTGTCTTCCGCTGCCTCCCGCAGTTTGGTCCGGCAGTTATAGTTATATAGAGGAGGTGTTTTGGGGAGTGGGAAAGAATTCCTTCCCCCCACCCAATCCTTCCTCCTGTAATATCACTCTATAATACAAGCAAGGAGTTTAAATTTCACATCACCCCACAATCCTGATTCCCGCTTCTGAAGCTTACTCTAAGGGATGTGATTTAATTCCCCTTTTTCTCTCCCCTCCCAAGATCCAATCTTTCCCTCATCTCCACAACCGGTACCTCAACATTTTATACATCCTGGAAACTCACAAGTCCGTGTCAGGCCATTTTGAGGAATGTTATGGTTTAAATTTACAAATTTATATACTTTTGTATACCTAGGGCAGGTGTGGGGAACCTTTGATCCACTAGGTATTGCTGAACTACAACTCCCAACATCCCTGGTCATCAGCTATACTGGTTGGGGCTGATGGGAGTTGTAGTTCAGCAACACCTAAAGGGGCAAAAGTTCCCCACATCTCACCTAGGGAGTACTTAGAAGCTACTAGCTTCTTTTGTGTTGCTCTGTTTCACTTTCAGCTGATAGTGAACTTAGTGGCCAAGTGCCTATTAGAAGGAATGACAATACATTAAAATAATATAGTATTATCCCTGTTTTGCAGATGGGACAAACTGAATCTCAGAGAATGACTCACTAAGCCCAATCTAGAGCTGTATCTATGGGGGGGGGGAGCTTTCTTTGTCCAGAGGGGCACTTGTTGAGGCTCCCAGCCTATGTGTGTGCATACACAGCTGCCAAACTGGATCTTTGACCCAGGTGAAATAAAGCCTAGTTTCACCCCTGCCCAACCCTAACAATGTCTAGGTAAAGGGACCCCTGACCATTAGGTCCAGTCATGGCCGACTCTGGGGTTGCGGCGCTCATCTCGCTTTATTGGTCGAGGGAGCCGGCGTACAGCTTCCAGGTCATGTGGCCAGCAGGACTAAGCCGCTTCTGGCGAACCAAAGCAGCGCACGGAAACGCCGTTTACCTGCCCACCAGAGTGGTACCTATTTATCTACTTGCACTTTGACGTTCTTTCAAACTGCTAGGTTGGCAATAGCAGGGACTGAGCAATGGGAGCTCACCCCGTTGCGGGGATTCGAACCGCCAACCTTCTGATCGGCATATCCTAGGCTCTGTGGTTTAACCCACAGCACCACCCACGTCCCTAGTTTCACCCCTGCCCAACCCTAACCATGTCTACTCAGAAGCAAATCATACTGAATCAAATGGGGCTTTATTCCAAATGAATGGGGTTAGGATTGCAACCAAAGTCTAGGAGAAAGGTAACACCTGAACCCGAGTCTAGCAAATCCACATCCAACTGCCCATACCTTACAAGCCACAAATGTATCTACTCTTAAGTCCACAGTTTCCCCACTCACCTCCCCAGACATATTTCAGACATAATGTGGGTAAACTACTGGGGTTTATCCAAAGGTGGCCCTGGAATTTGTCTTCCCACCCGGCCAGTGGTCTGGGATGTAGCCAATGGAAGCTGCAATGGAAGCTGTAGTCAAGCAATAAAAAGGTAACGGGACCCCTAACCATTAGGTCCAGTCGTGGCTGACTCTGAGGTTGCAGCGCTCATCTCTCTTTACTGGCCGAGGGAGCCGGCGTACAGCTTCCGGGTCATGTGGCCAGCAGGACTCAGCCGCTTCTGCCGAACCAGAGCAGCGCACAGAAACGCCGTTTGCCTTCCCGCCGGAGTGGTACCTATTGATCTACTTGCACTTTGACGTGCTTTCGAACTGCTAGGTGCGCAGGAACTGGGACCGAGCAACGGGAGCTCACCCCGTCGTGGGGATTCGAACCGCCGACCTTCTGATCAGCAAGTCCTAGGCTCTGTGGTTTAACCCACAGCGCCACCGGCATCCCTGTAGTCGAGCAATACAGGTGTCTTTTAACCCTGATGGCTATATACTAGCCATAGCTGTCAACTTTCAGATTTGAAAATAAGGGACCAGCAGCATCAAAAATAAGGGATCAGCAGCCTCCCCTGTCCCAGGGACAGTCTATGGGATATCTAACAATCCAGGACAGCAGCAGGAAACGGCGCTGGAATAAGGGAATTTCCCACAAAAAAAGGGAAGGTTGACAGCTGTGATTCTAGCTCTACTGGAGGGAGGGAAAATGCAGTTGCACTCAAATCCTGTTTCTGAGCTGCTTCCCCAGGCTGGGCATTGTGAGTGCTGCTGGTCTAGATTGGACCTTCGCCTGATCCAGCAGGGCTTTGGCATTCTTAAGTTCTTGAGGACCACAAGTTCCCCATCCCTGCCCAGATAAACAGAGTCCACTATCCCGTTCCTCACATCATTGTCAGACTTGCGTCTCAAAGGTCCATCATCTACATTTGTTGTTTTTCCAAAGCCCAGTGAGACAAGAGTGCACATCTCAGCAAAAGTCCAGCTCTTGAGTCTGAGGCTGGGGGTTGGGGGCAGGGAGAACGGAGCAGGAATTAGAATTTGAACAACAGTCAACAAGAGAGCCCAAGGCTGGCACTGATCGGTTCACAGGTAAAACTTGAGATCAGCAGAAAGTTTTTGCAGAAAAGGGAAGAATTGGAAGCTAACTGCACCCAGAGAGGCACTGCTGTCAGCAAAACAGGAGGAAAATGAGTCACTGACTGAGCTACTTCTCTCTCCTCCGGCCCCCTAGACACACACCACGAACACACAACACACAGATAATTTTGTGGTTTTCTGCAAATTCAAACCACGGGGCTGGGAAAACACCAGGAGCCGGCAGGACACAGAGCTTTTGTGTCCCTGTTCCAAACCCGAGAGGCCTGGATTTTGCAGGGGAATTCCTATTCCCTTAAGAGGTTTGGTCTAGGTCTTCTGTTTTCATTTTAATTGGGGTTATATAGTTAACCCTAGGTCATGGAAGTCCAGCCTCAACTGGGTGAGAGGTGGTAAGAGACATGCTTTTGGCACATGCTCAGAGACACCTCCTTTCCACTCAACTTCCTAAGGGCCAGGCTTCTGACATTAGAACCAGCTCTCTGTGCTTAACCCAGGTGAGCCCACACTCGGATGAAAAGCAGTTTTACATGCCGTGTGCCGCAAGGAGGGAAATAAAATAAGGGTAGCACAGTTCCTAAACCCAGCTGGTCTACAGCTAAAGTGACTTAAACTGAAAGCAGGAAAGTATTATCGACTGCATATAGGCCTCCAAGCAGGGTTCAAAACTCCCATTTTTCTAGGCGCATTTTGTGACAGGGAATTTCATTAGTGCGAGGAGTTTCTAAACTCTAGGCGCAGTACTGCGCCTAAGATTTCAGATTAAAACTGCAGAGTGGAAGGAAAGGAGTACAGTGGTACCACGGGTTAAGTACTTAATTCATTCCGGAGGTCCTTACTTAACCTGAAACTGTTCTTAACCTGAAGCACCACTTTAGCTAATGGGGCCTCCCGCTGCCGCCGCACCGCCAGAGCATGATTTCTGTTCTCATCCTGAAGCAAAGTTCTTAACCCAAGGTGCTATTTCTGGGTTAGCAAAGTCTCTAACCTGAAGGGTCTGTAACCCGAGGTACCACAGTACCTTTTTCTGCCTCCCCACTTCCAGCTACTCTCTGAAGACTGGAAAAGAGACCCTCTTAAGAATATATGGGGGTGGGCGGGCAGGGGAAGGACTAGACCATATGAAAAATGAAGGTAATATTTTAGCTGCAGTTCATTCATTTTCAGCTTGGTATTCTCGTTTTAAAGAAGTGCACCTAGACAATCTGTTGTTGCACCCACAACCTAGAAAGTTTAACGTGCCATTTAGCTCCTAGCTTTCATATCTCAGTTTCTAACACTGCCTCCAAGACATTTGCAAAAGCCCTAACCAATAAACAACACTTCCTCTTCTATAGTGGGGAGGGGGGGGGGAGAGAGAGAGAGAGAAATCACAGACCCCGATTCCCAATAACCCCAGTGCTCTAGGAGTCACTTCTGACCCTGTGCACAAGAGCAGAGTTCTCTTTTTTTCACGCCGCTCCATTCACACGTCGGGGACCAACTGGACCGCGAACACGCGTCGGGCCTCTCCCCACGAGTCGTCCCGTCCGCGCGCCTGGAAACGCTAGCCTAGCAGGAAACGCAGCCGGCCTTTCTTGCGCGGGGATTCACAAGTGCCGTTGCACGGATAAGTGATCCGGGAGGCGACTCGCATTCCCCAGGGCCGCCTGCCGAAGATGCCCCGCCCGATCCTCATCCCGATCCTAAGTGCGCGCAGTGGGCGCCTTCTCACCTGAGCAGCTGGAGCGCGTCCGTGGATCGCGGGTCTTCCACGAGGACGTAGACGGTGGCGGGGGGCGGCTCCGGGTTGGGGGGCCTCTCGCTCGTGTCATGGGACATCATTCCCCCGCCCCCCCCGACTGGAGCCCCCCCCCGGTGGATAATCTGGGGCTCCCGGCGGTTAATGCGGGGAGAGGCGCTCCGGATCCAAGGTGGGGAGAAGGGCGCAGAAGCGATTCAGGCCCAAGAGCTGCGGGTGGGCGGCGGGTTCAAGAGACCCGTCTCCTCCCAGCGCGGGAGAAAAACATCCAGCCGGAGTGTTGCTTCATTTTCCGGCTGGAGAGGGAGCAAGCGGGGGGAGATCTCCACGGGAAATGACATCAGACTGGGATCCTCCCCCGGGTGGAGCTGGGATCGGAGGCGATCTCTTCGCCGAGGCGAAGCGACGGGGTCTTAGATTTGGTCGGCGCTCAGCTGGGATCGCTAGCAAGCGTGCCTCTGAGCATTTGCAGAATGATGGCTGAGATTGCAGGTCCGAGTCTGGCTTGTCAACTTGCGCCCTTGACTCCTCACATTTTTAGACGGATGGGCCACCTGCATGATGTTGCCAACTGGGGGGGGGGGGGGAGGTTAGGTCTTCCTAAGGCAACTAATAGTTGGGATCTGTGAGAGCAGCATCGAGGTAAATAAATTCCAGGGTCCGGATCTGGTCTGGTGCTCTCCCAAAGGAACTTGCAATATTCTTCCCATCCTGTATGAATTCGGCTGTCAGCTAAGACCCTGTTCCAGCCTTGCTTGTTTGAATTTGCTAAATTTCTGTCCTTACTCACGGTTATCATATTTTATTCATTCCTTCGCAAGAGCGCATAAATTATTGAAGAGATTTGTTATACCGACAAATATGACAATATTGTCATCAGAGAATCGAGCCGTCGATTCCCGCATTGCAGCGGGTTGGACTAGATGACCTTTGGCTCCCTTCCAACTCTTAAGAGTCTATGATTCTATAAATCAGTGGGTTTCATTACGACAGGTAGTAGTTGCTGTCTCACATGCTCTTCTGTCTTGTCCCTTTGCCAGCAGACAGTATAAAGCTGCCATACATACAAGGAAAGAATCTACGAAATCTCATAAATACCAACAAAATAGATATTATTTGTTGTCGTTATCTTCCAAATCTTCCTTATACTGCAGTCCGAGACACGTTAATTGGCTTTTCCCACAATAATCACATGTGAGTTTAGTGGTGAATCATACCCAATTCCTTCCCACCTCCTGATTTCCAAACAAGTTGCTAGTACCTTAACTACCAACAACACAAATGTAACAGGCTGTATGTAACTCTATAAAAAAAAAATTCAAATGTGATTCAACATATATCAAGATATATGGTTCTATAGACCAACTTATCATATAAACAAAACATATTATAAGAAATTAAAGTCCAGCAGATTGATCAAGAATTACAATCTATTCAGTTCTTGTGGAATTCGAATATCAGTCTTGTGGTGTTCCATGTGAAGATGATTTCAAGAATTCTAGCATTCCTTGTATGCAGGTTTTAGACGAAGAACTCGGAAGAATGGCACATGCAGAAAATAAGACAAGGATTCCAGGATAATTCCTTGTTTTGCCCAGCCGGGCTTCGTCAGCTGTGCCTACTCATATTCTTGTATATCAGAGACATGGAACATGGAGCATAATGGATTCAGACATAACCTTACTACTATCTTGTAATTCCACCAGTATGATTGCACCAAATGATTGTTTTATCACTTTTAGGAATATCACCATGAGCTACTGGATGTCACATTTTCTACCATCAGGAATTGTGGGACATATTATAGACTTACTTCATTTCCTTCGTAAGATTTCTTAGCAGCCTTTCACCATATGGCAGTGGTGTCCAAACATTTTTCAAAGAGGGCCAGATTTGATGAAGTGAAGGGCCGTGAGGGCCAACAAAAGGGCCAATCAAAATTGTTGACCTTTTTTTTCTTAGGATTGAAGTTGTTGAGGTTTTAATACTTCAATCAAAATAAAAAAGTATTATGATTGAATTTATTAATTGGATGGGGTTTTTTTGGAAAATCAATAAAAATGATTTTTTTTAAAAAAAAGAAGTTGTTGAGGTTTTTTTAGGATTTTACCCCAGAAAACAAACTGCCACAGGGGCTGGATTAAACTGGATTAGGCCCCCAAAACGGACTTTGGACACGCCTGCCATATGGTCTCTGGGCAGGGCAGTTTACAACAGTAGAATATAGAATTATAAAAGCAGATAAAATGGTTGCAGTTGTAAAAACATGTAAAGCCACTCCAAGTGGAACTATGCCTTCACTATGTTAGATGCACCTCGGCAGGGAGGGAGGCCATAGTGGCTGCTGCAAAGGAAGCCCTTTCCTGAGCCACCGTCGCCCGCAGTTCTGAGGGTGGCATCAGGGCTGGCCCAAGACATTTGGGCAACTGAGGCGAACCACCAAATGCTGCCCCTTCCCTGCAAAGGAAGATGGGGAAGAAGGCTTCACCTGACCTCAAGGGAGTCTCACCTACCAAGATCTTACACACAAGAAGCTTGGTCAGTAGCGATGGAGACATTCATTGGATATTTGGAGCCTAAGTTGTTGTAGGGCAGAGCTCTCCAAACTGTGTGTCACGACACGTTAGTGTGTCGGCTGGAGTCTGTAGGTGTGTTGTGCGAAAGCTCCCAGAGTTGGAAAGGGGTTGGTGGTGGGAGTGTACAAAAATAAAATGAAAAAGGAATATCATTTATGAGGAATTAAAAAAAAAAAAGTTTAAACAAACATTCCCCCCCCCAAACCCGGAAGCCTTTCTTCTAGGCATTTTGACAACAGATATCCCAAGTATTTTGACAACAGATATCCCAAGTAGAAAGGCAATGGCAAACCTAGACAACATCTTAAAAAGCAGAGACATCACCTTGCCAACAAAGGTCCGTATAGTAAAAGCCATGGTTTTCCCAGTAGTGATGTATGGAAGTGAGAGCTGGACCATAAAGAAGGCTGATCGCCGAAGAATTGATGCTTTTGAATTCTGGTGCTGGAGGAGACTCTTGAGAGTCCTATGGACTGCAAGAAGATCAAACCTCTCCATTCTGAAGGAAATCAGCCCTGAGTGCTCACTGGAAGGACAGATCGTGAAGCTGAGGCTCCAATACTTTGGCCACCTCATGAGAAGAGAAGACTCCCTGGAAAAGACCCTGATGTTGGGAAAGATTGAGGGCACGAGGAAAAGGGGATGACAGAGGACGAGATGTTTGGACAGTGTTCTCGAAGCTACCAACATGAGTTTGACCAAACTGCGGGAGGCAGTGGAAGACAGGAGTGCCTGGCATGCTCTGGTCCATGGGGTCACGAAGAGTCGGACATGACTAAACGACTAAAGAACAACATCCCAAGTGATAAAAGAAGGGGATTCCTATACGCAACAACAGCAGCGAGAATGTTGATTGCTAAGAATTGGAAGGGGGAGAAAATTCCAACGAGAGAAGAATGGCAGATAAAACTTTCTGAATATTTGGAACTTGCATAAATGACAGAAATAATCAGGAATCAAACAAGCCAAATTTTTATAAAAGAGTGGGGATGCTATGGAGGGTACTTAAAAAAACATTGCTCCCAAATAAAATATTTAGTGTGCTTCGATTAATTTTCACAAATTGCATGACCGATGGATAATATAGTGTATATAATGCTGATAATTGATAAGGTGAAAAAGGACGCAGTTAAAAAAGGAAGAAAGGACCCGCAGTGAGGCAGATGGAAGTCACACTGGAAAAGTAGAAGATTACTTATTTACGATTTAAAGTTATAGAGGTGCTGACTTTTTTTATTAATTTTTGGTGTTTTTTCATAATTTTTTCTTTTTTGTACTCTATGATATTTTTGATGATGAATGGAATAGATGTAATATCGAATGAAACCAATAAAGAGCATTGACCGGGAGGGGGAATGGAAAGGGGTTAGTTTAACCTCAGGTTTGCTAGTAAAACTGAATTACAGTGGTACCTTGGGTTAAGTACTTAATTCGTTCCGGAGGTCCATTCTTAACCTGAAACTGTTTTTAACCTGAAGCACCACTTTAGCTAATGGGGCCGCCTGCTGCCGCCGCGCCGCCGGTGCACGATTTCTGTTCTCATCCTGAAGAAAAGTTCTTAACCCGAGGTATGATTTCTGGGTTAGGGGAGTCTGTAACCTGAAGCGTATGTAACCTGAAGCGTATGTAACCCGAGGTACCACTGTATTGTGTCGTGAAATGATGCATGTCTACAAAGTGTGTCACCAGCAAGGAAAGTTTGGAAAGCTCTGCTGTAGGGCTTTAAGCACTAATGTGAGCACCTCGAATTGCATTTGCAAATGAACTGGCAAACCAGTGCTAGATTAGCACGCACACTCAGAAGCATTGCCTACACCTGCAATAAAATAAAGGGCTGGATCCTGAGGTGCCCTGGTGGGGTGTACCACTTCAGAACTGGAGTCTGGGGATGCATTTCTTTCTTTTTAATGTCGCTGTACGCTGTGGTCTAAACCACTGAGCCCTGGGCTTGCCGATCAGAAGGTCGGCGGTTTGAATCCCCACAACAGAGTGAGCTCCCATTGCTCGGTCCCAGCTTCTGCCAACCTAGCAGTTCGAAAGTACGTCAAAGTGCAAGTAGATAAATAGGTACCGCTCCGGCGGGAAGGTAAACGGCGTTTCTGTGCGCTGCTCTGGTTTCGCCAGAAGCGGCTTAGTCGTGTTGGTCACATGACCCGGAAAAACTGTTTGCGGACAATCGCCAGCTCCCCCAGCCAGTAAAGCGAGATGAGCGCCGCGACCCCAGAGTCGTTTGTGGCTGGACTTAACTGTCAGGGGTCCTTTACCTTTACCTTTTTACGTGAAAGAGTCCTGTCACTCCTGTAGGCTGTAGAAGTAGCGTCGAGAGGTGGGAGAACAGCAGTTACAAGCACAGTCATAAAAAGGTAAAGGGACCCCTGACCATTAGGTCCAGTTGTGACTGACTCTGGGGTTGCAGCGTTCATCTCGCTTTATTGGCCGAGGGAGCCGGCGTACAGCTTCCGGGTCATGTGGCTAGCATGACTAAGCCGCTTCTGGCGAACCAGAGCTGCGCACGGAAACACCGTTTACCTTCCCGCCGGAGCGGTACCTATTTATCTACTTGCACTTGACATGCTTTCAAACTGCTAGGTTGGCAGGGGCAGGGACCGAGCAACGGGAGCTCACCCCGTCGCGGGGATTCAAACAGCCAACCTTCTGATCGGCAAGTCCTAGGCTCGGTGGTTTAACCCACAGCGCCACCCGTGTCAAGTACAGTCATACCTCCGGACAAATACACTTCAGGATAAGTATTTTTGGGTTGCGCTCCGTGGCGACCCAGAAGTAATGGAGCCCATTGCTCCATGCGCAGATGGTCAAAATGACGTCACGCGCATGCGCAGAAGCGGGGAAACACGACCCGCGCACGCGCAGACGCACTATCGCGTCTTACGTTCTGTTCAGGATGCGAACAGGGCTCCGGTGGTACCTTGGGTTACAGACACTTCAGGTTACAGACGCTTCAGGTTACAGACTCCGCTAACCCAGAAATAGTGATTCAGGTTAAGAACTTTGCTTCAGGATGAGAACAGAAATCGTGCTCTGGTGGCGCAGCGGCAGCAGGAGGCCCCATTGGCTAAAGTGGTACCTCAGGTTAAGAACAGCTTCAGGTTAAGAACGGACCTCCAGAACGAATTAAGTTCTTAACCCGAGGTACCACTGTATGAGCTGTGAAGCAGAGAATCCCTGATTCAGATCTCATCTCTCTCTACCACAAACTCACTTGATGGCTTAAGGGAAGTCACAAAGTGGGGGCGGGAAGTAGTGTTGTTGGAAAGCTGATAATGCAGTTTTTTCAAAAAGGAACGGCAATCAGACACGTTATGCGTATATATTTATTAAGCAGTATGTCAGGAAGAGCACGTACACAAATTACAAAAGGATAGAATGTGCTGAAAACTGAAACCGCCCAAAGCAATTTAAAACACCTACTTTGGGGCTGGAACCTCCTCTTCTGCACCTTCATCTCAAGGCAGGTAATGCTTCCTTGCACCCTTGTAAATATAATGAAAGCACTAGGATGTCTGAGCTATGTGACACTCCTGGGTAGCTCAGATGGGAGAGCATGGGGCTCTTAATCTAAGGGTTGTGGGTTTGAGCCCCATGTTGGGCAAAAGTTACAATTCTGTGATCTGTGTCCCACAAAATCAGGAATCTGAGCTTTAAGAAAAGTTCTATCTCTTTGTGCCTGTTAATGAGCTGAGGCAGATGCACAAATGAATTGTCACTGTATGGTACATAAGAGCCATGGGCTCCTTTGGAGAAACTGCCAGTGATGCACGGTGCAGGCAAGGAACAAAGCATGCTTTGTGTTTATTAGGCTTTTTCTTTTAGTGGGGGGTATCTGGTGGCGAATTTGCGCAGCTGGTAAAAAACAAAACACAACCCCATGAGCAGGAAGGCTCCCAAATGGCTTGCCATATGTTGAAGCAAATGCACATTACTATCTAAAGAGAGGATTTCCATATGACTATTGCCCAAAGTCTAAAATTAATCTATAAACACTGTATTCTCCTTCAACCTCAGTCTCCCTCATCTGCAGTATGGGTATGATAATAGCACTGAACTATCTAACATTGCATTAAGGTTAATGCTGAAGTCTTACAGCTGAAAAAGCAGGCAATGGTTCAAAAACGTTTATGCCATAACAAATTTGTGGGTCTTTGTCGTGCCACAAGATCCCCCTTCACTTATTTCCACTCTCATTTCTTTTAATGTAACAGACTCATAGGACTAGCGGCCTTTTGCAAGAGGAATACAAACGGATCACTTTTAATATTTAAAAAGTGCTGTTTGAATAAATGCCACAGGCATATATGGGGTGAACATAAAAATCAAGACCACTGAGGTTCACATCCAGCCTCTTTCTAGTTTATTTATTTGATTTATTTTTTATTATTATTTATATAATAATATTTATTAAGATTTTAAAGGTACAACAAAGAAGTAGAGGGAAAAACAACAACAAGAAAAATATCAAGAAAAATAAAATCAATCAAACCACAAAAAGAAAATACACAAAATTACAATAAACCTTATTAACTTAGCTTCATTAGCTTGTTTCTTTGACCTCCTCACACCTCCCTTTTTTGTATTCTGCTTCAATTAGCTATTTCAGCAAATCCTTTCCATCTTTCCCCAATTTATAACCATTAATTTATCTAAACATAATATAATTTTACTTTCCCTCCTCTCCTTCAACAATCTATTTAACTTTAATCCTTTATGGTATTTATGCAAAAGTCACATAATTTCATTCCAGCCGCCTTCTAAACTTCCTCAATTTTGCTATATTTCTGTAGGTAAACTTTAAATTTCTTCCAGTCTTCTTCCACCGACTCTTCTCCCTGATCCCGGATTCTGCCCGTCATTTCGGCCATTTCCATAAGGTCCATCACCTTCATCTGCCATTCTTCCCGGGTGGGTAGATCTTGTGTCTTCCAATGTTTTGCGATCAGTGTTCTTGCTGCTGTTGTGGCATACATAAAGAAAGTTCTATCCTTCTTTGGCACCAATTGGCCGACCATGCCCAAGAGGAAGGCCTCTGGTTTCTTCAGAAAGGTATATTTAAATACCTTTTTTATTTCATTATAGATCATTTCCCAGAAGGTCTTGATCTTTGGGCATGTCCACCAAAGGTGAAAGAATGTACCTTCAGACTCTTTACATTTCCAGCATTTATTGTCGGGCAAATGGTAGATTTTTGCAAGCTTGACTGGTGTCATGTACCACCTGTAAATCATTTTCATTATATTCTCTCTCAAGGCATTACATGCCGTAAATTTAATACCTGTGGCCCATAACTGTTCCCAGTCAGCCATCATGATATTATGTCCAACATCTTGTGCCCATTTAATCATAGCTGATTTCACAGTTTCATCCTGAGTATTCCATTTCAACAGCAAGTTATACATTCTTGACAAATTCTTAGTTTTGGAATCTAACAGCAGTGTTTCCAGTTTTGATTTTTCCACCTGAAATCCAATTTTCTTGTCCGAATTGTATGCCTCCATTATTTGATAATAATGGAGCCAATCACGCACTTTATTTTTTAATTTTTCAAAGCTCTGTAGTTTCAATCTATCTCCCTCTTAAATATTTTATTTATTTAACCCTTCATATGCCACCATCCCCATCTTTTCTTTATAGCTGCTCAAGGCTGCCAACATTGAAAAAAAAATATTTTTAAAAGTAAGGCAGCACAATGAAAAAATAGCAAAATATTTTCCCACCCTTCCAATGACCGCGGTCCCCAAGGCAAGCTCTGCGGCTGGTTGCCTCTAAATTTCATCAGTCAAATTTCATCAAAAGCATTTTTTCCCCCCGCTGAAAGTGGGCGCAGGGAACGCGCCTGCGGCTGCAGGCAGAGTCAGAAGGGGGCGCTGTCGCCACGACCTGCGGTTTCCAAGCTGCCGGATTCCTGCTCTCTCCAGCCCACCTAAGATGCAGGCGAGGAAATGATGGGGCGATTTGCAGCTGCCCGGGCCTCTGTTGCAGCTCAGCTGATGGAGCGAGCAGCACTGCGCGGGGACCCCTTGGCAGCGCTGGCGGATGGGCAAATGGTACCCCTTCCTGCATTGCTAACACCCCGATCCCCAGCAGCAGCCGGTGTCATTCCAGGACTCCTGGGCTGGGTCTGCAAAGCTCTCTTTCCTCCCTCCAGCAGAGGAGCGGTGTCTTCCCGGGAACTGACGGAGATGGCGAGGAACAGACTGTGTCTGTTTGGGGCGCGCATATGCCTGGTATACAAAGCTGTGCGAACTGCTGGCTGCTCAGTGCCAGGCTTTGCAGGGATTAACACACTCTCTCGGTGCTTCCCTCCTCTCTCTCTCTGCCTGCACTGTTCTGGAGTCCTGCGTGCCTACGTTTCTGCATGCAGGGTGGTGCAAAGAACAGATCTGGCTTCAAATCCCCGATGTAAAATTAATCTTGGGCTGGGCAAGGATCTGAACACACTGTCACTTTAAAGGTGTTGGAAGCATATTCCCCACCCCACCCACAACCCAGCAGTTTACCCCTCACGGAGTTACAATTCCCAGCACCCACTAACAAACTACAACGCCCAGAATTCTTTGAAGAAAAAGAATGTGCTTCAAATGTGCTTTAAAGGTATAGCAGGAGTCAGCAAACTTTTTCAGCAGGGGGCCGGTCCACTGTCCCTCAGACCTCGTGCAGGGCCAGACTATATTTTGAAGAAAAAAATAATGAACAAATTCCTATGCCCCACAAATAACCCAGAAATGCATTCTGAATAAAAGCACACATTCTACTCATGTAAAAACACTAGGCAGGCCCCACAAATAACCCAGAGATGAATTTTAAATAAAAGGACACATTCTACTCATGTAAAAACGCAGTAATTGCTGGACAATCCACGGGCTGGATTTAAAAGGTGATTGGGCCAAATCCAGCCCCTGGGCCTTAGTTTGCCTACGCATGGTAGCCCAAGTCTACCTTACAAGGCTGCTGTGAAAATAAAATGAGATCATATCCACTTAAGGGTATACATATAGTATATGTATACACTCTCTTCATTACTCTCTTCTCTGCTTCTATTTTGCAACTATGGATTCCAGCTGTCAGTTATCCTTCTTTCTTCCTATTATCTACCCATTCCTCTCGGTTTCTATAGTAGCAGGGTGGAACATTTGGTGCCCAGGCCTAATCCTGCCTCCCAGGCTTTCTAGAGGGCCTGCCACACCTCTTCCAGTCTGCCATGCCCGCTGCGCATCATGTTCCAGCTGTCAGTCATGCCCTTGCACCCTTCCCTGCCTTATTCTTCCCACATTGAGCTCCATTCTGCCTTTATTATGGTGCAGAGTGAGTGTTTGGTGGGTCAGGTAGAAGGCACACCTGCATCTTTCTCATTTGAGCCTATAGTACCTGTCATTCTACTACTTTAGCATCAGTCTCATACCCAAACTAATTTCACCAAACTAAATAACACTTACTTCTGAGCAGTATGCCTAGGCATACTGTGTGTTTCGAGCGCTTCACACACAGTTCTGTGGAGTCAGGACAGGCCTGGTTTCTACAGCATTAAAGTAGATCTAGTGAGGTGCACACACATGTGGGAATCAGGCTTTGGGGACTGGCAACTGAATGCATGAACTGACATAACAGTAACTAACACTATTGCATGTGTAGTGAGATAACATGAAACTGTCTCCGGTGTTATATTTGTGACGGACCATTCACACATGCATATAGTCTTTGGATTTCATGTATCGAGTGATGAGCCTGCATGTGTGTGAACCAGGCCAAAATTAATTTCCATAGTCTGTGCATAATTGTACCAAGAAGCCAGCAGTTCTCAGTTGTCACAGTTGTGCGGCTGTATATTTGACTTAATCTTTGTGCTGTGTGCAAATGTGTCTTTGTCATTCAACCTTGCCTGACTGTTCCTCATTATCACATTGAAAGTGCAAAGTCACTTTCATTCTCACAACAAACAGTGGTGGCTTAATTTCATTTCATTTCTTTTTTAAAAGACGAGGTTCTTCAAGCCTGCCTGCAAGCAAGTGACTTTCGATTCAGAAGCTCCTCAGGATCCTTAAGCATTCTGCACATGTTCAGATGCACGATTGACATTTTAACCTCTTCTCTCCCCCGTCCAGTATTCAAAACAGCTTCTGGGGCTCAAGTTGAAGCACACTTTAGTATAGCTTATTATTCCATTCCCATTTTTCGGATGGAGAAAGGCGAGATTGAGTGACATCAATCCACGGTGAGAGGTTTGGAAAGCGGGTGGTCTCCCAGATCTACGGAACAATCAGTAAATCAACGATTTATTTGCAGGTATAAAAAAATGTGTAGGATCGGGATGAAGGAGTACTTGATATCGGCTGGATCTTGTCCTTTGTTTTAAATGCCAGTGGCCAGCGAAGTCAAAACATATGCATTTGCAGAGACCCCTTTCTTTCCCCTCCTCACCTGGTAATCGCCACCTACGTCTTCTCTCTCTCAGCCCCCCCAAACACACACCTGAGATCATAAACGGCAGGGTCTTCCAGGATTAAAAGGGCGTGGAGGGGCTTCCGAGGAGGAGGACCCCCGCCCCCTCACACACACATATACACGCAGCAGGGATGTTCAGATCTGTGTCTCCAGCGCCCGAAGGGTTAAAGCAGAGAGCAGGAGAATAAGGCGCGCACACGCGCGCACATGCACATACACACACACACACACACACACAAAC
>JAXCMG010000049.1:4910595-4994136 GCA_034642415.1 Podarcis siculus | reverse complement strand
CCCCCCCCCCCCCCGCCCCATCTCGCCCTCCTGCTCGGAACCCCGGGAAGGGTGAATCCCCCCCTGGACGGAGATTCCCCGAGACCCCCTTGCCGATGGGGCGGAAGCAAGCTGGCTCGGCCGGCTGGAGATGGGGTCGGCGCTGGGAGTGAAGACCCCGGCCACACATACACACACCTGGCTTGTTTACACGGCTAAAAGGAAAAAGCCCAACCCGGATCAAGAGGGGATCCACATTGTCGGGTAGGAAATGGTAAGCATTCGGGGAGATGGGGAATTGAGGAGGGGGCCTCTCATCTATATATATGTGTGTGTGTATATGTGAATATATTTATATATCTGGAGTCTCTATTGTAGTTCCCTATCCACCCACCTTAAAAGTTTCCAGGGGGTGGGTGGCAAAACCGCTCACCCATCTATTTCAGGGTACGAGGGGGAATATTGTGGGGAGGGGGAAACAGCCTTGGCGGTGGGCCAATCCTCCACCAGTGTGTTGGGGCTGGAAAGAGGAGGAGAAGATGAAAACAACACAAAGGGGCAGAATTGGGACTGGAAGACTTTGTGCTCCATAGGAATTCCTTAGCTCTGATCCAAGGGTTTTGTGTGTTGTGCATGTTCTGTAGGGGCGTCGGGGGACAAGGGATCGGAAATCACATCTTTATTTAGATTTAAAGTCTGCCCCTTTCCTATGTTTCAAGGCAGATAACCGCATGCATGTTTCTCTCGGCTATCCTGCAAGGCGGTGTAATTGGTAGCATTGCTCCCATTTTACAGATCGTAAATTAGCAAGGAGAGACAGGGGCTTGCCCAGCTCCAGTACCAAGATCTGTGGCAGGGCTGGGATCCGTGGCCACGGCTCTGTTCAATGGCTCTAATGCAGCCCCGGGTGTAGGAACTGTGGGGATGGGTAAGGACAGCAGACAGAAGATCTGGTAAAGCACATCGCTTTGCCTTTAAGCAAGTCCCCCAGAGTTGTGGCAGAGCAAAACCCCCAATCTCTCATTATAGGACACCCTGGCAGGCCTGTCTAGACCACTTCCCACTCCTCTGCAGGAGAATCTGTGTGAGTTGGTGGGTATGATTAAGTATCAGCTGCTATATATGGTAATGTTGGTAGGGGGCATGCAGCGGAAGCGAGCCTTTCTCCCCACCTCTGGAGAGTCAACAGAGGGCAGAAACCTCATTAGATGGACAAATGACATTTGAGTGATACCTGGATGTGGACACTGTGACCTTTTCCCCTCCTCTAGTCAGGAAACGGCTGTGATTTGGTGTGGGTTAGTGCATTCCTGGCATAATAACCCCTCCCTGTGCAGGAGAAGTGTCTGAACCTTGAATGTTTGGGTGAAGGATCGCTGCATAAACAGCTCCTCTCCGCAGCCACCCCAGAAATAGAAGCCTTTCCATCTTGGAGAAATAAACCTCTTGAATACACAGTTGCTCAGCCTTAGCTAGAGAGGCGGCTGCATCACTCTAGCAAGACAAACTTGCACTTCCCATTTGTTTGGGTCTTTGGTGCTGTTTGGGAAGATACAATCCCCTTGTGAATTAACCTGACGCCGAGACCAAAACCACCCTCTGTAGTAACCAGGGCTGACACTGATCGCGGCAGGAACACACCCACCCATCTCATATCACGCTGCGAATTAGCCACAGGGACCGGTTAAATATTGAATGAGTGAAACAGGGCAGAAAGCGGAATGAAAGGAGACCCAGCCTGATCAGGGGCAAAGCCTGCGGGAGACAGCGGGTCAACAGCTCAGCAGTGTGTGGAGGGGTGCCTGAGAATTGGGACCCCTGTGTTTGGAAGCGACCCAAACAGAAGGAGTAAATGAAGTCTAGGAAGACCAAGGCTGTACATGGTGGAAGCTGGAACTTCTGGGTCCTGTTCCCAACTGCAAAGCAATTGCTGGCCTGGTGCAGGGAGACTGGGAGCAGCTCTGCGGCAGGCTGACCTAGTTTAATTTACCGGGCTGGTGGTGAATCCCATCCACTCCTCTCCCCCACCCCCACTAAAACCGGTGGAAGAATCAATGGGATTTTTCTGTAAGTAGTAAGCAGACACCAGAGGGGTAGCTGTGCTAATCTACTCCATCAAAGATAACAAGGACGCATGAAGCTCAAAGCGGTACAAATTTATTGTGGCATCACTTGAGCCCACTTTTGTCAGGTGCAAACATCATCTAATAACTTAACCAGTGGCTGGGGCCAGGCCTGGGAACTGAGAGAGGGCTGGATCAAAGGAGAAGCAAGCTAGAACTCCTGGATTTGAATGTGTGCGCCAAGTGTGCACCCTGGATCAAATTTGGATCAGGACCCACAAGCCAGTCCAAGATTTTCACCTCCAAGGGTTATTAGTAACGACTTCAGCATGTGCCAGGGTGGGGTGAGAGGAACACAAATTTGGTCTAAGGCAGATCAGATGCTTCTGTGTCGCTTCCTGAGCTGTTCCATTCCTCCAGGCAAGCCAGGGAGGAAGGAAGCACTTGGTGAATTGCCTAGCAACTATCTGATGTTGTTACCATTGGGAGGGAAGGGTTGCAGGGATGCGGGTGGCACTGTGGTCTAAACCACTGAGCCTAGGACTTGCCAATCAGAAGGTCGGCGGTTCGAATCTCTGTGACGGGGTGAGCTCCCGTTGCTCGGTCCCTGCTCCTGCCAACCTAGCAGTTCAAAAGCACACCAGTGCAAGTAGATAAATAGGTACTGCTCCGGCGGGAAGGTAAACGGCGTTTCCATGCACTGCTCTGGTTTCGCCAGAAGCGGCTTAGTCATGCTGGCCACATGACCCAGAAGCTGTCTGCGGACAAATGCTGGCTCCCTCAGCCTATAGAGCAAGATGAGCCGAGACCTAACGGTCAGGGGTACCTTTACCTTTACCTGATGTTGTTACCATTGGGAGGGAAGGGTTGCAAGTTTGTGAGCGGGGTCCACTTGGTGGAAATTGTAGAGAGACTGGCCTGCAGCATCTAAAACCTACTGGAACAGGAAATGCAGGAACAGGAAAAACAGATTATACAGTGAAGAAAGCTTTGGCGGGGGTAATGAGAGGAGAGAGGAGATCATATTTCAGAGGAGTTTATCCCCCCGCCCAGCTACAATTTCCAAACTACAGTTCACAGTATTGTTGGTGAGAAGTTATGTGTCTTTAATGTGTGGTGTGTATGCAGCCAAGACTGAGAAGGAAACAATGGTTTTGTTTTAGTTGACTGTACGCACACACCCGTGGGAGCCTTTTTGGCTGGAGTGTGGGGTAAAAACCGTGTGTGTGTGTGTTTGTGTGTCTTTGAAGCTTTGAAGCTCAGAGGCTAATAGTTTTCACAAGCCCTGATGCAAGGTGCAGTCCAGGTCTCCGCTGTGTGTGGTGCATTCCACGCCCTGAGTGCTTTCCTTTTAAGCTGGACTTTTTATGTTCACGATCCACATTCCTTCATTCCCCTCCTCAGGGCTGGTCCAGGAGAAAGGAATCTGGGCCCTGGGAAGGGAAAGGAGACCTGTTGTAGAGGATTAGAAGAGGAAGAAGAGAGCGCCCTAGACTTCTGCTGTGTTGTGTGCGGACAGTGGGTGAAAGGATTTAGAGAGTTAAGCCCTCCAACTGCATGGCAGGGAGCTTTGAGGGGGCCCCTTGTCTCCTGATGGGAAGGGGCATTAGTGGGAAGGAGCAGGGAGAATTATTCATCCGGAGTCCTTCCCTGGTCTCCCCCTTTCCCCCCTTTTCTAAGCCGATTTAAAGTCAGGTGACAGCTTCTTCCCCTGCAAACTTTCTAATCCCAACTTCAATGGAAGAGGAAGGAGTGGGAGGCAGACGGATAAGTGGGAACCAGAGAAAGTACTTAGTGGTCTAATCCCCACGCCCCCACACCCCAACGGACCCCAAATCCGGGCTTCCACCCTCTTGGCCAAAATCACCTCACTAAAGGAGGGACAAAGCCTGTGGGCATCTTGCTGGGCACTTTTGAGAGCAGAATGTGGGACCAGATGTTCTCAGCTTAGGTCCTTATAGTGGCCCAGATTCTTTCTTCACCTCGGTCTCCTCCCTCTCCTGTTGGAAGTGCTTGATGGGAAAATGATGAAATCAGTTCACGGGGTAGGAAAGGACGGGTAGCTCCATGGGGCCTCATCTTTATGATAGAAGGGTGGCCTCCAACATTACTCCGATGAAAATAGGGACGTCCATCACCAGTGCTTTGCTTCTAGAAAAAATGGTGCCAGTGCTGTGTACCCATGCGAAATCCCAGAAAAAAACCCCACTGATAAAAATTTTATCACTTAGACTCACTCTGACCCCTTATATGGGATTTGGGATATAAATTTTCCCTTGGCTTTTTTGCTGGCCCATGTAGGACCAGCATGGATGGCTGGCTCAGGTGAATATCTGATGTTTCCTCCCTTGATGGTCTTGATTTATGGGCTACTACTAAAATGAGGCTGTGTTTTAAGCTGTATTTTAATTAACTGGTTGTTGTTGTTTTTCTATTACATTTTATTGTAGTTCATATTTGGTGTTAGCCGCCCTGGGCCCGGCCCTGGCCGGGGAGGGCAGGGTATAATTTATTATTATTATTATTATTATTATTATTATTATTATTATTATTATTATTATTTATACCCTTGGGTTTTCCCAGCCACTCAGGGCAGCTTCCACCATATATAAAAACATGACAAAACATTAGACATTTAAAAACTTCCTTCAGATGTCTTCTAAAGGTTGTATAGTTACTTAGCTCCTTGGCTCGGGGGTTGCATAACTCCATACCCTCCAACATTTCTCTGATGAAAATAGGGACGTCCTAAGGAAAAGTGGGACCATCCAGAATCAAATCAGAAACCGGGATAGCTTCTGTAAATCAGGGACTGTCCCTGGGAAATAGGGACACTCAGAGGGTCTGGTGTGATGGGGGCCTAATTTTCCACCAGGCCCGCATAGCCAGCCTTTTCCATCAAGTCTGAAGTTAGAGCAAAATCCTCTCTCTCCCACCTTCATTCTGGCTCAGCAATTCTCTTTCCGTGGGAGGGCCTTACTAACAGGCAAATACCAATACAGGCATAATAAAATGTATTCTCGAAGGGGAGATCAGATAGAAAGGAGAGGCTGGTGGTATTTTTCAGAAAATTAAAAAATTAAAATAAAGCCACCCACATGAGCCGCCACAACTGAGTCTCAGGGGCTGTGTACAGACCATGCATTTAAAAGACATTTTTCTCCCCCAAAGAATACTGGGAACTGTAGTTTATGGGTGCTGAGCATTGCAGCACTGCAAGGCATAAACTACAGTTCTCAGAATTATTTGAGTGGAGAAGTATATGGTGTGTATGCAGCCGATCTAAGCCTCGGAAGATCTGCCGGCAACCCTAGGCAACCCTCGTTTCATTTCCACAGTCCTCCCCCCAACCTCCTGCCCCCAAAACACATTTCTTGTCATGAAGCCTTGACCTCTAGACTCTTTTGGAAGTTCTTTCGCCTGCTCCTGGCTGAATGTGAGAGCCAGTGAACCTTGTGCTGGCACCCAGAAACGCTTCGTCATCAATTAAAGTGCAATTATTGGATCAATATCCATGTGCAGGTATGTTTTATTTTAGTAAAACTGAACTGCAAGTATTATTTTTCAGTGTTCCCTGATATGCCCTCTGTGGCACGGAGGTTGGATCCAATAACCATGACGTTATTTTCTTTATGGTTTCTTTGTTTTGTACGTTTATTGCCCTTCAGCAAAGTGTTCCCA
The DNA here is from genome assembly GCA_034642415.1 of Podarcis siculus. Lineage (NCBI taxonomy): Eukaryota > Metazoa > Chordata > Lepidosauria > Squamata > Lacertidae > Podarcis > Podarcis siculus. The sequence continues at coordinate 4,988,413 of JAXCMG010000049.1, read as the reverse complement.
GGGTGGTTTCTAGCAAAACAAAATAGCAATAAAATCGATACCAAGTTGAACACAAATAATCACCACCAAGACCCAGAAATTAAAAGCAGCTGATCGAAACAGTTTAAAACACACACCTTAAAGGCCTTGGAGAACAAAAATATATTTGCTTGGCACTGAAAATATAGGAAGGTTGGCATCCTGGTTGAGGGAATTATAGAAATGGGGCGTCATTTCTGAGAAGGCCCTCAGCCCTGTCATTACCCAGCTCAGCTCAGCTCAGACACCCAGTGTTGTTTTTTTCTGGGGGGATGCAGGGGTACGCATACCCCTAAACATTTTGTGAATCTTTGTAGTTTTGTCCATTTACAGTATTTATTTTTTCCCTACTTGAACTATAAAATGGTGATTTTCTTGAGTCAAAATGAGAGTAAAGGTAAAGGTACCCCTGACCACTAGGTCCAGTCGTGGCCGATTCTGGGGTTGCGGTGCACATCTCGCTTTATTGGCCAAGGGAGCCGGCATACAGCTTCCGGGTCATGTGGCCAGCAAGACTAAGCCACTTCTGGCAAACCAGAGCAGCGCACGGAAACACCGTTTACCTTCCCGCCGGAGCGGTACCTATTTATCTACTTGCACGTTGACATGCTTTCAAACTGCTAGGTTGGGAGGAACAGGGACCGAGCAACGGGAGCTCATCCCGTCATGGGGATTCGAACCGCCAGCCTTCTGATCGGCATGCCCTAGGCTCTGTGGTTTAACCCACAGCGCCACCCATGTCCCTCAAAATGAGAGTACCCCTAAACATTTTTTTAAAAAAGCACTGGGGGCACCTAAAGGAGAGCCTGCACTAATGGCTGTTGCATTCCACTACAAATACAGTTGCTCAAACCAGGCTTCTCTTATTAACAAACAGGCATAATCATCCAAAACATAGGCAGCAAAATATGTTTGTTTCAGCAGAACATGTCTTCATGTTCAAAGTACCAGATTCTGGAGCCGAAGAACGAAGATGTTCTTACAAGAAGCATCCAATTTTGTTGGGCTGGTTGTTGTTGGGGTCAGAATACTGGGGAAAGTGGCAAGTCAGTTTTTGCTGTTCTTTCAGAATAGCAATACCTTTTGAACAGCTAGTTGTTTTAAAATATTGCAAGCGAACAGTTTGCTTCTCTTTGGCCCATAAATACAAGGCCGGATAATGAACATTGGCTAACTGGGAGATGACGATACATTTAGTGATGTGTCTATACCACACTGGTCATTTTGTGTGTGTGTAAAAGTCACCTTAATTATAATGTGTATGCATATTAAATCAGCTTATCATGTGATTAATAATAACAGCAATACAAACAATGATAAGTGGGCACGTAGTTTGTAACTGTTACTGGTGGCGGACCAGAATGTCTGATGGTCAGAGCACTTTATTTAAAGCGTATAATGAAGTATAATGACGACACAATTGGTTCAGAGGGGTTAACTTCATACATAGCACATAGTCGCTGGAGCCAATTCCTGTTTTGTTGTGGACACATGTCTTTAGCCATGGATGACACACAAAGTCTTAATTACCTACATTCCCCGCTTGCAAGGAGGTATAACCTTGCAGACCTTCTAATTAATTATCCACACACTTTCCCAGAGTCCATTTGCATTTAGACAAAAGACCTCTTGATTACATTTGTTGACATGGGCTAGAATAGCAAAAGGGAGGTATGAAGGATCCAAGCTTCCAATGGTCGGTTGCTACTGGGATTAGCTCAGAATGGGGAGCAGATTTCATCCTTGCCATCAGCCACTGGAAACAATTTCTTCCAGGAGAAAAATCCTCTGAGTGGTACCATGTGTAGAGATGGATGTAATTCCTGGCAGTCAAGAGGCACAACCACATTTGAGTCAGGCAGGTAGCAATCTGGTTGTCACTGTCTGAGGCCAAGGCAGACCGGAGAGCAGGTTGCAAGCTACGCAATTGTAGTTTCATGTTTCCTCAGATTTTCCACACTGAGGAACAAGCGGTGGTTAACTGTGGACCTCCAGATGTTAACCACAGGTTAGCCATCCCACCCTTAAAAGGTAAAGGGACCCCTGACCATTAGGTCCAGTCGTGGCCGACTCTGGGGTTGCGGCGCTCATCTCGGTTTATTGGCCTAAGGGAGCCAGTGTACAGCTTCCGGGTCATGTGGCCAGCATGACTAAGCCGCTTCTGGCGAACCAGAGCAGCGCACAGAAACGCTGTTTACCTTCCCGCCAGAGCAATACCTATTTATCTACTTGCACTTTGATGTGCTTTCAAACTGCTAGGTTGGCAGGAGCTGGGACTGAGCAACAGGAGCTCACCCTGTCACGGGGATTCAAACTGCCGACCTTCTGATCGGCAAGTCTTAGGCTCTGTGGTGTAACCCACAGCACCACCCGCATCCCTGTATCTTTAAAACCACTGTGGCCCTTTTTGTTACCACAACTGCTGAATCAGGATAGATAGATAAAACTTTATTCGCATTAGCCAATGGCCATAACAACCGTAAAACATTACAGTTGTGCGAGGCCTTTATTAGGCTGTACCAGGCGTTCCTTGCAGCTCTCTGTCTTTTCCATTTAATTAGTTGTTTGTACTTCTGTCTAAGAGAAACGTATGCAGTAAATAAGAGAGGCGACCTGGAGGTCCTATATTTATGGTAAGCTCTCTGCAGGTGTCCCTTTGCCTGTTTGGCAAATTCCGTTAACCTTTTTGTGGCAGTATTTTGGATCACGGTTGTTAAGTGTAGTTGCTGAACCTTTTGCTGAGCACTGGTGGTACCCAAGTTTCGTGGCAGCTAGCAGGCAGCTGCTTCTTCTTCTTCTGCCCCAGTATTACAGTGAATATGTTTGTGGATGGGCAGCCTTGAAGCCTGCCTTTAAGATGCATTTAGTGAGTGTGTGTGGCAGATGCTTTTGGGATGGAGGCCATTGTTTATACAGTAATTCCTCGCCTAATGAGGCAGCTGCTTACAGATGAAGTATATTGATTTGTATCTCCCCCCCCCCCCCATGAACTCACTACCCCCCTCTCCATTTTATTTTCACAACATCCTTGTTAGGCAAGCCAGGCTGAGAGATGGTAACTATTCTGATGTTACCTGGCCTGCTTCTGGGCGGCCTGTTTATTGAGCGTTCATCCTGATTCGTTTGCGGGGAGGTTAGACGCTGCTGCATCAAAGCATGCATTGCCACACATTTTTCGGTGCCTTTCCCCAGTTACTTTCCTTATTGCGAAAAGCCGGATCTTTGGGGGATGGTTCATTGTGAAAGACTTTCCAGTCGGAGAGAATTGCCGAGCCTGAATTTGCTGGAATGTGATGGAGGCCAGGCTGCGGCAGATTGAGTGGACGAGACCGATAGCAGGTCCAACAGTCAAGAAGGCAGTTACTGAATCCTCTGTAGGGAAATGAGGGGCAGATGGGGCTCGTCAACCTGGCAAGGTAGCCTATCTAGGAGAAGGAAAGCCTTCACTGCCTTGTAGCTGTTCTCATTCGTGAGAATAGCTTTGTGTGATGGCCTGGGACTCGGGCTCGGACTCGGAACCAGAGGAGTCTCAGTCTGAACCGGATCCTTTGCCTCAGGCATCATCTGAACCAAGTCTGGGGCCTGATCCTGAAGAGTCCCAGTCTGCACAGGTTCCCCTGCAACAAGCAGCAGCTGAGCCGAGTCAGGGGCCTGAGCCTGCCCTGGCTCCAGATGCGGGGATTACCTCATTGTCTCCAGCTGGGCCATCAATTACAGCTGCTCCACTACTGGCTGGGTCAGGAGAGGCTGAGGTGGCCTCTGGGTCTAGTAACCCACCGACATCTCCCGAGCTGCAGAGACTAAGGTCTGAGAGAAGGAGAGACCTGAGTACTCACAGGAGTGTTCACCTTCAGGTGAGACAGGGAGGTAAGTCACTGGGGGATCAGGACTGGCCGTTACCCGACAGAGATAAAAGGCTGTCGGACCCCGCCCCAGGTTGCAGGAGCAACATTGCTGTATGCTAGATCCTGCACCTGTCCTTGCCTGGTTTCCTACCTTGTGTCCTACCTTGGCCCTGTCAGACTGACTCCTAGCAGAATCTTCAGATTCTGGACTGGACCTGGACCGCGTTTCATGGGTTACCCCTGGGCCCAGCACACTTTGGGAGTAAACTCCGAGGGACAGTCAGTACCCACTGCTTTGTGTGACATCTTCGGGAGAAAAAAGGGCTACACAAATCTGGAGTGGAGTCCCTAAGGCGGTTGGATGGTGCCTTGTGCGCCTCCTTCCGGCAATCAAGCTGGTGCCAAACGTCTTGCTCTGCTTTCCTTTGGACCACATCAGAGAGGCAAAGGCAAAGTGGAGGGTCTTATCTGGGCATCCCAGGACCTCCATATACACTGCCCAGGCTTGCACCCCAGAGAGTCGCTTGGGTGCTGCAAACACAGCACAAACAATATGGAATGGAATCAGCACCAGCCTGGAAGGATTTCCAGATCAAGAATTGATTTGAATCTTTAACCTGGGCCTTCTCAGGAGCCCCAACACTGTAGCCCAGCAATGATCGAAAATAATAATAATAATAATAATATATTTATACCCTGCCCATCTGGCTGGGTTTCCCCAGCCACTCTGGGCGGCTTCCAACAAAAGATTAAAAATACAGTAGACACTCGGGTTGCGATTCGGCGCATCTGCGCATGCACAATTTAGCGCTTCTGTGCATGCGCGACCGCCGAAACCTGGAAGTAACCTGTTCCGGTACTTCTGGGTTTCGGCGGTCTGCAACCCGAAAAAACGCAACCTGAAGCATCTGTAACCCGAGGTATGACTGTACATTAAAACATCAGTCATTAAAAACTTCCCTAAGCAGGGCTGCCTTCAGATGTCTTCTAAACGTCAGGTAGTTGTTTATCTTTTTGACATCTGGTGGGAGGGCATTCCACAGGGCGGGTGCCACTACCGAGAAGGCCCTCTGCCTGATTCCCTGTAACTTGGCTTCTCACAGTGAGGGAACCGCCAGAAGGCCCTCCCCTTGCTGCTGGACTCCGGCTGTCATCATCCCTGATCGTGGTGGTGGGGGTTGGGGGTCAGCTACAGCCGGGGGGCCTGCATTCACAGTAGCACCGGCAGAAATAGAAGACTGCATTTTCCAGAGAAGGTGGAGAGAGATGGCGGGTTCTGGAAGCTGCTTATCCTTGATGCAGCCTCCTCTGAGGGTAGGAGCTGGCGATTTATGACGGCGATCCCTCACCGCCTGCCGTGGCACCTCTCGAGTTGGAGAGTTAGGGAAGGGTTGCAGATGCTGTTGGTTCCCGCTATTGACCAAAGGGGGGGGGCGGCGTGGGAGGATCCGGGAGAGCTTTGTTCACTTGCCTGCAGCCAGCAAAGCAAGTTTCCTGTGGCAGGAAACCCCAAGCGCTGCAAGTGCACTGGGAAGAGAATTAGCCAGGAAAGGTTTATTTCACATGATTCCTTTTCCGGCTTGGGGAAAGAAAGAAAGAAAAGAACCTAAATAACCCCAGAGCTGAACTGATTTCGTTTGTTTCTTTTTCGCCCGTCAAGCAAAGTAAGAAAGAGAAGGGTGGGAATGAGCCCTGCCATTGTGATTATATGTTAAAAGGAAAATACAAAACAGGCAAGGTGGCCTTTTTTATTATTTATCTCTGGATAAAGGAATCAGCGTTATGTCGGAAGCAGAGAGGGTGGGCAGCTGTATATTATAAATATTAAGAGTCGCCTTTTAATATAGACCCATCAATGTACGCAGTGATTCACAGAGTTTCCATACACACGAAAAAAGTCTGGTTCCAGAAACCTTACAGTTTGACAGCAGAAGAGGCAATCAGGGCAGGGTTGCCATATTTCAAAAAGTAAAATTCATTTTTTTAAGGAAACCACCAAAATTTTTGAGCTTTTTGGGGGAGACCACCCCCAAAAATAGTGATTTTGAGCTTTTGTAGCCATTTTTACACCTGAAAACCAGGACATAAGGGAAAGAAAGAAAGAAAGAAAGAAAGAAAGAAAGAAAGAAAGAAAGAAAGAAGGAAGTGAACGGGGAGAAAGTGGGGGGAGGAGAGTCAACAATAACAAGCCACAAATACGACAAAATGACCATTATATCCTGCATATTGAGGCTTGGCTATTTCTGTTATCGGTAGAGACTTGTCTGTGTGGGAAAGCTAAATAGGTGCTGGACTTGCTGTTCTGTCTTCTGCTGGGAATATTTCTGGTAGGCTGGAGATGAGTACAAGGAAGAGTTTAGCAGGGCAGGCCACGTTATAGATCAAGGCCCAAGAGACCTGATCAATAGGCACTTTTCGGCTGCAAGAAATAAGACAATCACTAGGGGGCATTGCTGTGTCATAAGGACCGTTTCCTCTTTCAACATCTCCCCCCCGCCCCCCCCCCCCCCAAAACAACACTCACTTGCAGAGGGTCTGTTTTTGGTGGTGAGAGAAAGCACTGCAGGTACAGAGGAAAACAGCCCAGGCTTCCGGTAAATAATTGCTGGTTTTGTATTTCCAAACAAGATTCTTCCCTTGGTTCTCTGCCTCAAAATACCTCTGCTTCACCCAGTTACAGTGGTACCTCGGGTTACATACGCTTCAGGTTACATACGCTTCAGGTTACAGACTCCTCTAACCCAGAAATAGTGTTTCAGGTTAAGAACTTTGCTTCAGGATGAGAACAGAAATTGTGCTCCGGGGGTGCGGCAGCAGTAGGAGGCCCCATTAGATAAAGTGGTGCTTCAGGTTAAGAACAGTTTCAGGTTAAGAACGGACCTCCGGAACGAATTAAGTGCTTAACCCGAGGTACCACTGTATAGATCTGGGTTAGCACAAGGAGCAGCACCAACGCAAGCGATCAACAAGAACTTCTTAAATCCAAACCCCGGCCAAAAATCTTGGAGAGTGGCTGCCAGTCAGTGTGGACAATGCTTAGCTAGATGGACCCAACAGCCTGACTCAGGCTGGGCACACACATTACCGCTTCCTCTGGCTACAGCATGCGCTCTCGCCGCTGGTATTTGAAGCCAAATGTGCATGGCATTAGCCGTGAGAGTGTACATTTCAAGCAGCCACTGCCCATGCGCACAGGACAGCTTCAGTGAATTTGGCGCAGGGAAACGCATCGGGCAATGGGCATTGGGCGAAGGCCTCTCTGCCGCCTCTTTGATGTGAACAGCAGCGTAAAAAAGCTACTTTAAATGTGGGAGGGAGGAGGAAAATGCCCCTTCTGCCGCGAATGTGCACATAGCCTCAGTAGAAACCCATTTCCTATGTCCCTATAACGATTGACCCACACACGGCGAGTGGGTCTGCTTCTTCCCTTTCCCCGATGGGGCTCAGACTCCCAGGAGGTTAGATTGGCCTCAACCAGGGCCAGGGCCTTTTCAGCTCTGGCCCCGGCCTGATGGAACGCCTTACCGCAGGAGATCAGGGCCATGTGGGATTTGACCTCTTTCCGCAGGGCCTGCAAGATGGAGCTGTTGCGCCTGGCCTTTGGGCTGGACTCAGTCTAACACCCCCCCTCTCATTTTTTTTTTATGGAACCCCTTATATGGGATTTTGTATATAAATTATCACTCGGCTCTTTCGCTGGCCCATGTAGGACCAGCATGGATAGTTGGCCCCGGTGAATAATTGACGTTTTCTCCCCTTATGGCTTTGATCCATGGGCTACCACTAAAACAAGGCTGCATTTTAAGCTGCATTTTAAACTGTATTCAAACTTATATTTTAACCAATTGTTTGTTTGGGGTTTTTTTTGGTTTTTAATGTTCGATGGTTCGAATCCCCGCGGCAGAGTGCGCTCCCGTTGCTCGGTCCCAGTGCCTGCCAACCTAGCAGTTTGAAAGCACCCTCGGGTGCAAGTAGATAAATAGGGACCGCTTACTAGTGGGAAGGGAAACGGCGTTTCCGTGTGCTGCGCTGGCTCGCCAGATGCAGCTTGTCACGCTGGCCACGTGACCCGGAAGTGTCTCCGGACAGCGCTGGCCCCCGGCCTCTTAAGCGAGATGGGCGCACAACCCCAGAGTCGGACACGACTGGCCCGTACGGGCAGGGGTACCTTTACCTTTACTGTATTTATATTCTGTGTTAGCCGCCCTGAGCCTGGTCTTGGCCGGGGAGGGCAGGGTATAAATAAAAAATTATTCATTTATTTATCTCCTGTTCTTCAACCCTGTGCTCTGCGTAATGAGTCACAGTAGGAGGCAGCTGTTGGGGTGTGTCTGTCCTTGTTTTATGTCCTAGCTGCTTGTCAATAGAGTCTTTTTCTTCCTTGGTGGGTCTTGAACCCTCCTGCCCAGGGAGCTATGTGGGCAGGGTGTTGCGTGGGTTTCTCCTTGTTTCCCATACATGTGCTGGGTTCCAGAGTGGTGACTGTCAGGAGCAGAGCAGGATTCGAACCCTTGCCTGCAGAACTTTGAGTGGTGGGTTCATTGCAGGCTGCGGGTGATGTTTTGGGAACAGTGTGTGTGTTAAGGCCATGTCCCCTTTGTGAATTCAGTTGCTCTTTCTTTCCACATGCAAGTGGCATATGAGCTTCAGCACCACCCCTCACTACAGTGGTACCTTGGTTCTCAAACGCCTTGATACTCAAACAACTTGGAACCCAAACACCGCAAACCAGGAAGTAAGTGTTCCAGTTTGCGAACCTTTTTCGGAAGCTGAACGTGCTCCATTTTGAGTGCCACACTTCCGTTTTGAGTGCCCTGCTTCCATTTTGAGTGTTACGCTGGGGTCTGTCTGTTTTTGTTATTTATTTTGCGTTTTTGTTTTGTTTTTGCGGCTCTTTTTTCTTCTTTTTGTGACTGTGTGTAACCCAGTTAAGCTACTGATTGATTGTGTGACTGCAGTACAGTGGAGCCTCTGGTCACGTTGCCTCCGGTTTATGTCACCCTCGGCTTGCAACCGTTGGAAACTTGGAAGTACTGGAACGGGTTTACTTCCGGGTTCGCACCACTCATGCACGCGCATAAGTGCTAAATCACACCGCACACATGGACAGACGCGACACTTTGGGTTGCATCGTTTTCTGGTTGCGGCAGATCCCTGCCGTAACCTGAGGTTCCACTTTACATTGTTTACTGTTTTCATTTTATGGATCAGTGGTCTCATTAGATAGTAAAATTCATGTTAAATGGCTGTTTTAGGGTTGTTTTTGAAAGTCTGGAACGGATTAATCCATTTTACATTAGTTTCTATGGGAAAGCGCGCCTTGATTTTGGAATTCTTTGGTTTTGGAATGGTCTTCCGGAATGGATTAAGTTTGAGAACCAAGGTACCACTGTAGTGTGGTACAGCGGTGATTCTGGAGACACTGCGATCTTTACTCTGTCTTGGGATTTCCCGTGTTGTGCGCACTTTCCTCTCCCCTCCAGAGCACATGTCTTCAGAGCAAAGCAGTGGCATATCTCTCTCTCACCCCTGACACAAATGTTCTGTTTAGCATCCAGCCTGGAGAAGTGTTCAGTGTAAGTCAAAAGCTTGCTTGCTCTATCAAAAACTTGGGTTGTTCCTAAGAAAGGCGTTGTTTGCAGCCCGTGCTAAAGAAGAGGATATCAAAGATCTGAGTTCCAGAATCAGACATTAGCAGACCTGCCTGTCCTGTGCTGTTCTTGGCTGTAAAAATATTGGCATCAGACTGGAAGCAATGTTCTGTTCTTTGGGATTGGGGAGTGACCTGTGGGAGTACATGGTTTCTAATTCTCTGTTCCCCTGCATTCTTTCACAATAGCAATGTGCCGGCATGTGAAATGTGCAGTGCAGCAGGAACCACAGAGGTTTTCTATCTAACTTCTCCCTGGAGTCCCATATCCAGAAGATGCTTTTTAAAAAATAATTAATATTCTATTATTACAATTTTTAAAAAGTCAAAATCATTATACAAGATTGCTTCTCAAGTTGAAGTTGCTTAAGATCCTAGCCTGTACTTGTTTGTATAATATTCAATACTTCAGAAAGGTGTTAGATTTTTACAACTCCGAAAGATTCTTTTTTTGAAAGGAAATAAAAGCTATATAGGGACATGGGTGGTGCTGTGGCTTAAACCACAAAGCCTAGGGCTTACCAATCAGAAGGGTGGCAGTTTGAATCCCTGCAACGGTGTGAGCTCCCGTTGCTCGGTCCCTGCTCCTGCCAACCTAGCAGTTCAAAAGCAAGAAGTGCAAGTAGATAAATGGGTACCACTCTGGCGGGAAGGTAAACGGCATTTCTGTGAGTTGCTCTGGTTCGCCAGAAGCGGCTTAGTCATGCTGGCCACATGACCCGGAAGCTGTACACCGGCTCCCTCGGCCAGTCAAGCGAGATGAGTGCCGCAACCCCAGAGCTGGCCACGACTGGACCTAATGGTCAGGGGTCCCTTTACCTTAAAAGCTATATATCCATGCACGTTCCAAGAAATGGATTTCATAAAACCCCCAAATAATTTCCCGACTTACTTTCTGCTCAATTCTGTTAGTTTTCAGACCAGCCAGCCCCATTTTTTTCCTCTGAGCATGTTACCCAGCCACACACAAGGTTTTCATTTCCCAGTTCTTCTCCCCTCCTCATCCCAGGAGCTTCAGCCATGAAGAGTAGGGGGTTTGTTTCAGGTCCTGGAGAGATCAAGGTAGTTACTGGAGACGATGCATTTTTTTGAACCAAGAGCAACAGACTGAAGCTGGCAGATAATTAAGGGTCTGCGGACTACATTTCAGTCGACATTGCAAGGTAGGATAGCTCAGTAGCAGCAGCGTGTTGCAAAATTTTGCAGGGAGTTTGGCAGGGCATCCTGCGGGCCATTTTTTGGGGGGGGTGCAGGCTGCTAATGGATCAGAACTGAGAAAGGGATCATGATGCTGAATTGAAATTAGATGATAGATTGAACTCCCTCCTGTGGGGTAACTGCCTTAAAAAGTGTGGCGTGTTTTCTCTCTTACAGGTGTATGCAGCCCTACCTGGCACCTGAGCTTGGGAATTTCTGCATGCAAGGCAGATGTTCTGCCTCGGAGATGCAGCTTTTTCCCAAGCTGTTGCTTCCGAGCTAAAAACAGCACCATTCATAACATGCTTTAATGCATTCACAGCCATATTTGGTAGCTGAGCCAAAGGATAGGCTTGCCCTGAAATTTATCTGATTAACTGATCAATACGCCTTCTTAAAATTGCATCGCAGCCCTAGTAAGAATTACCGAGCGCAAGAAGTTCTTTGAAATCCTTGAGCTGCGTTATATAAATGGTTAGCGATAATATTTTTTTAATTAAAAAAATAACTGTATGCCCATGGTGTTGTTAGTTAGAGTCAGCTTGAAAGCTTGCTTTTTCCCTAGGAAGGTGGCGAGATGGAATTGGGCAGAGAAATAGTTCTTTTTTCTCGGCAGCTCTGTGGTTTTGGTTAGACCGAGAAGATGTAGTGATAGCCGAAACTCTCTCCCTCCCTCCCTCTCTCGGCAACACACTTTACTGTGCAATCTGCTGTTGTAAGAATGTGGTAGGAACAGCAACCATATGGCCCTTGTTATACCAGTTCTTTTGAAATAAATGGCAGGTCTTTGTGAAAGGGGTCAGACAACCACTAGATGGAGTGAGAGGCTCAGGGCGGTCACTCTGGGGACGCTGTGGGGCCCTTTGGCTCACGCTCTCTGCTTCTACCTGCAGGGCAGGGAGCCAGGAATGTGCGGAATCTGATCTCATCCCAGGCTAAGACAAACACAGGGCAGCAGTAGTGAGAGCTGGGCTGTACTATCCCCTGGGACAGAGGGGTGGGAGGGGGCAGGGAGGCGGGACTGAGCTAGAGGAGGGGGGTGCTCAAGAGTTTGTGGAATGAAAAGGTGTCTGGATTCACAAGAGTGTTCCAGGTGGTGCAGATTATGCGTATATCTCACAAGCCTGTTCACATACTTGGCGTTTTATTATGTTTTTACAGGTGCTGTAAGCCGCCCAGAGTAGCTTGGGAAACCCAGCCAGATGGGCGGGGTATAAATAATAAAATTATTACCAATTATTGTTACGTTACCCACTGATTTATGGTCCATTGGTGCTTGGCCTAAGGTGAAGGGAGGGCTTTTATCTCAAGGCACTGAGTTCAAATCCCACCATTGCCATATATGGCTGGGAAAGACCCCTGTATCAGAAATCGCCGGAGGGGGGGGCGCTGTTGCCAATGGTCTGACGCAGGTGGCGCTGTGGGTTAAACCACAGAGCCTAGGACTTGCCAATCAGAAGGTTGGCGGTTCGAATCCCCACAACGGGGTGAGCTCCCGTTGCTCACTCCCTGCTCCTGCCAACCTAGCAGTTCAAAAGCATGTCAAAGTGCAAGTAGATAAATAGGTACCACTCTGGTGGGAAGGTAAACGGCTTTTCCGTGTGCTGCTCTGGTTCACCAGAAGCGGCTTAGTCATGCTGACCACATGACCCAGAAGCTGTACGCCAACTCCCTCGGCCAATAAAGTAAGATGAGCGCCGCAACCCCAGAGTCAGACACGACTGGACCTAAGGGTCAGGGGTCCCTTTACCTTTACCTTTTAGATTCCCACATTCCTTTGCCATACGCTGATGCCACGTTTATGGTATCATTTTAAAATCTGTGTACATGGCCAGGTCCCTACATGCAGCAGAAAGAAGTGGTAGAGTCCCAAGCAGGCGAACCTACCTTACAGGGGTGTTGTGAGAATAAAAAGGAAGCCGGAGGGGGGAGGGGAGGGCAGGATTTATGAACTGCTTGGCTGGATGCGAAGTTGATAAATAGGTATAATGGATTGCATCACCGTGAGGGCGGCATTTTAAGCATAATTCTCTGGGTATACAAATTAATCTACCCTGAAAGCAAGTAGCACAACAGGGAGAAAGCTAGGCTGCAACCTCTACCCTTATTTGATGCCATTATTTCTGCAGGATTTTAAAGAAATTCAAGGGCAGCATTCAAAGGCAACCTTCTGGCCTCCAGGAATGGTGCAGCCTATTCCATTCCCACCTCCGTTCTTGCCCACGAGTAGACCAGGCCCGCAATGTCCAGAACCAAGTGGTAGAATTCTGGACCGGAGTTCTTCAGACTGCAGTGTGGGGCGTGGGGGTGCCCCCTTTGCTTTTCAGCGCTTTCCCGTGTTAAAAACAGCAAGACACAGCTCCATACATACAGCAAACCTCAGTTTTTCCTTGTTTTGTTGGCAGCTTTAAAGCTTCTTGTTCATCTGGGAGAACAGTGAACAATGCATCCCCCCCCCCCACCTCTGGTCTGAAATGGTCCAGTCCAGAATTCTACCTGTTGGTTCATCCTGCAAAATATGTTAAAGGGCTCTCACCTCCTCCTTGAATCCAATCGGGTAGCACAACAGCACGCAGGAAGCTACAAACCAGGCAAAGCTACAACAACCTCATTTGGAGGTTTAAGCTGATGAAATCAGGAACTTTTCCCCCTCCAGGAATTATTCCTCAATGCAATTGTTGCAGGAGCATCTCTGAAAACAGACATTAAATCAGTCCTCGGAATTGATCTGTGAACTCGGATTTTACACAGTGTGAGCTAAACAATGGCTAGGGTTGGGCAGTGGGGGGTGCGGTGTGTGTGTGTGTTTAAGGGTTTTGGGAAGAGTGCTTTTACTTGGCTTTTACATTCATTACTAAACCAGAAGCAAAGAAAAAAGAAAAGCAAAAATATCAAGGAAATTGAAGATAACCCATCAAGCTCACAAAAAACAATGGCAGAAACTTTACAACCTACTCCCACCATCCTCTACACCAGGCTTAAATAAATCTGCCCCACGGGGCAGTAAAGAGAAAGGCAAATGTGTGTGTTATAACACTGTGTGTTACTTCACTGTATATCCTCTGCCTGTTTGCCCATATGTGTTTTGTGCCTCCATCCTGTTGGAAGGGATGAACTGCCTTGGGTTGTGTTTACTATGCAACTAGTTCCTTTCAGCTATTGGACTACAGCTCTCCTCAACTGCTGCCAGTATGGGCAGTGGTCAGGGATGATGGGAATTGTAGTCCATCAACATCTCGTGGACACCATGTCCACTACCTGCCCCCAACCAGATTATTGAGCATGGAGTGTGTGTCCCGTCCCCAGTCCCCATTCCCTGTGGAGGTGATGGCCCCTCTGCTGCCCCCTCCTGGCGGGGGAGAGGCGCCTTAGTTGCGGTTGGCTAGTTGTCCTTCACCCCTTCATGGATCACTGCCTTGCCGTGGCGAAGGGGCTTGAATAACTCCGAGAAGCTATGAGCTATGCCGTGCAGGGCCACCCAAGATGGACAGGTCATAGTGGAGAGTTTTGACCAAACGTGATCCACCTGGAGCAGGAACCGGCAAGCCACTCCAGTATCCCTGCCAAGAAAACTCCATGGACAAAGACAACAGGCATATAAATGTTATGACGCTGGAAGATGAGCCCCTCAGGTCAGAAGGCGTCCAACATGCTACTGAGGAAGAGCAGAGGACAAGGACAAGTAGATTCAGAGCTGATGAAGCGGCTGGGACAAAGCCAGAAGGTCGCTCTGTTGCGGATATGCCTGGAAGCGAAAGGAAAGTCCAATGCTGTAAAGAAAAATATTGCATAGGAACCTGGAATGTAAGAACCAGGAACCTTGGTAAGTTGGATGTGGTCAAAAATGAGATGGCAAGAATAAATATTGACATCCTGGGCATCAGTGAACTAAAATGGACGGGAATGGGCGAATTCAGTTCGGATGACCATCATATCTACTACTGTGGGCAAGAATCCTGTAAAAGAAATGGAGTGGCCCTCATAGTCATCCGAAGACAGGAGGGCCTGGCGTGCTCTGGTCCATGGGGTCACAAAGAGTCGGACACGACTAAACAACAGTTGTCCTTCAAGGGTGCTCCTGAGCACGTGAAGAGTGTCCTTTCTGCCCACTAGGTGATCTCCGGCCACCTGTGCACCCATGCCCATCTGGGGTGAAAGAAGAAAGGCTCCCCCTCCCAAAGGATCTTCCTACCCCCCCCCCTTTTCCCCTATCCCCTCCCCCACTCGCCTGCCAGCCTCTGCGCTTGGCCAGCCCGCGGCCAGGCGAGGGTTAACAGGTGTGGCCCCTCCCCCTCCCCGGCTGCCTTTGGCGGCGCCTTCTTCTTCTCCGCAGGCAGTTCGGGTTCGGCCAGCGCTGCCGCCGTTGGCCCGTTCGGGGTCTCCTCCCCAAGTCGCCCCCCCCCCCCCGACCAGCCAAGGAAGGAGCGAGGTGAGGGCGCGCTTCGGCAAGGCGGGGGCGCGCGTCGCGGGGGAGGCGGCCACTTAGAGTCGCCCAAAGTTCGGGCAAGTTTGCAAAAAGTTTTTTTGGGGGGGTGGGAAGCGACGGGGAAGGAGGGCGATCCCAGGCGCTTCCGGGGGGGTCAGGGATCCTAACCCCCCCCCCCCAAGACATCTCTCGGGATGGAAGCTCCTGGTTAAAGCCCCACGTTTCCTTTTTCTGCTTTGTTTCCTGATCTCTAAGCTGCCGGGCGGGGGTGGCGGCGGAGGGGGAGCCTGAGTTGGGGGGGGGTCTCTCACGAGGCTGGCCCCCGGAGCCTGATCTAAGCTGACCCCCCCCCCAGGCGAAGGGGCACGGGGTGTGGGGGGCGCGCCGTGGAAACTTCGGAGAAGTTGCGGGTTTTTCCCACGAAGGTGCCTCTTCCAGGTGGGAGATCGGAGAGAGAGGGGTCGGCGCCGGAGGAGAAAGAGCGCGCTCGGATTTGCTCCGAGCTGAGCACGGGACGAGGGTCCTGCCTTGAACCTTAAAAAGTATTTGGTTTTGAAAGGAATTGGCCGCACCTTTATTAGAAAACACAGCAGGAAGACTTGGGGGAAGGGGATGCTTCAATCCTGTGCGCATTATTCCCCCAGTGAAGTCCCCCTGAACTCAGTGGATCAGAGTTCCGAGTAGACGCGTGTCTTTTACAGCAGTGGATCAGAGTTCCGAGTAGACGCGTGTCTTTTACAGCAGTGGATCACAGTTCCGAGTAGACGCGTGTCTTTTACAGCAGGGTTTCTCAGAATGGGTGTGGGAGAGAAACCCAGGCAGATGGGATTATTATTTAAAACAAGGCTGGAAATATCCCCGATGCCTGATCACCGAGGCATTTGAAATGTAATGATGGCACTGCTTCTCTTCCAAACACTAATTACTTTGTTGTACATTAATTTTATGTATAGACTTGGCACAGCTTTGTGGCTGTAAGAGACTAACTATGAATCAAAAGTCCTGGGTTTGAATCATGCATGCCTTTGCCATCAACTCACCAGGTGGCAAGCAGCGCTCTCCCAGATTCAGCCCCCACTTTTGCAGTATAGAGATAGAATCATAGAATTGTAGAGTTGAAAGGGACCACGAAGATCCTTTAGTCCAACCCCCTGCAATGCAGGAATCTTCCGCCCAACGCAAAAGGACCCTGAGATTAAGTCTCATGCTCTACCAGCTGAGCTACCTGTGAGTAATAATGGCGTTCACCTGCTTTACAAAGTTGCTGTAAATATCACAAGGCTTTTTGAGCATGCAAAAACACTACATAAATGGGATAACTACTGTGCTTCTGTACAATTCTGAGGTTGGAAACTAGCCATCCCATTGCACAGGTGAGGAAAACTGAGGGTAAGAGAGATCCCGGTTTGTTCCAGACCCACTGAATGAGTTATTGGCTTAAACAGGGACTTGAACCCCAGGTTCATTGCCAACCCAATATGACCCAGCGAAGAGAGACAAAGGACTGTACATGATTTGGTCTTCTTGCCACATGAGAAACACTGTAGTGTAAGTGGTTAGTGTCAGGCTAAGATTGGGGAGACCCAGGTTCAAGTTTTCCCTCAGCCATGAAGCCTTGAGTGAACAATTGAGCTGGCTAAAGTAAGGAGGGCTGTGGAATATAGAGGAAAAATGTGAAATAGTTCTTCATTTCTGGCATTACTGGGACCTAAGACTGGTTAGAAATCTCCTGCTTTAGCTTGAAATCCTCTTTCTCTGTAATGTGTGGCGGAGCCTGATTGTGGCTCCGATTGTGGCACCCACAAGCGCTCTGTCTGCCTTATGTGTTCAGGGGTGAGCCCAGGTATTGAAAAAGAGTCCTGGGGCTGAGTCCTGGCTCAGCCAAAGCTGTGACTGGAAGCCAGGATTCCTGGATGGTATATTTTACTCTCGGAGATGATTCCATGGTGGAAATTAATGCTTTTCGAGGCAAGATCTAGGGGGGAGGGGTTGCAGGAAATTGCTACCTTGCTGACTCTGGAAGATAGGTTTTGGCCTGCCCATTTTTACTCTTGTCTGGGGATTAGGTGAACCTTTGCCTCAGGCAGCCAGCCAAGATGACGTGACCAGGTGTTGCAAGGATTTCCGGGGAAGGGCTCCACCTGCTGAACTCTGCCCATGCATCACAATCCCAGCTCATAAAATGCTGGGTTCTCTCCCTCCCCCCCCTTTCTCTTTATTTTTCCTGTCCTCCTCCTCAAACCTACCTGAATTTACCCTCCAGCTACTGTTCTTCTGGTCTCAACCTTGATTTGCTCTTTTGTTTTGAGAATAAGCCAGGGGTAAGAGTTTCAGAACCCTGCAGGCCTGGGTTCAGCCCCCTCCATTTCTGCCATATGTAAAACAGGAATGATAGCAGCTTTTACGGGACCGTAAACAAGGATGAATTGGATGGGGGAAAGCCATACAGTCACCCAAGTGAGAAAATACATACTGGTAAATTCCAACCCTGTGGAAGCATCTCCAATCCCATCGTTTGCCCGGACACTGAGGTCCAGTGCCAAGGGCCTTCTGGCGGTTCCCTTGCTGCGAGAAGCCAAGTTAAAGGGAACCAGGCAGAGGGCCTCCTCGGTAGTGGCACCAGCCCCATGGAACACCCTCCCATCAGATGTCAAAGAGAAAAACAACTACCAGAGTTTTAGAAGACATCTGAAGGCAGCCCTGTTTAGGGAAGCTTTTAATGTTTAATAGACATTAAATAGACAATGTTTAATGTTTTAATATTTTGTTGGAAGCCACCCAGAGTGGCTGGGGAAACCCAGCCAGATGGGCGGGAAATAAATAAATTATTATTATTATTATTATTATTAACCCTAACCGTTTACCTTCCCGCCGGAGCGGTACCTATTTATCTACTTGCACTTTTTGGCATGCTTTTGAACTGCTAGGTTGGCAGGAGCAGGGACTGAGCAATGGGAGCTCACCCCGTCGCGGGGATTCGAACCACCGACCTTCTGATTGGCAAGCCCCAAATGCCCCCATTCCAGCTGCACATGAGAAAGTCAGAGTCTTGAGCAGAGCGAAAAAGCGTGTTTTCATAGGGTCATTGGAAGCTGCCTCATATCTGAGTCACATTGATCGGTCCATGTGACTCAGTATTCTTGATACTGATGGGTAGCGACTCTAGCGATTTGAATCTTTCCCAGCCCTACCCAGAGATGCCAGGGTTTGAACCGGGACCATTTGCACGCCAAGTGTGCCTGCTCTGCCCCTGAGCTAATGCACCCTCTGCTGCAGGATAGGCGACTTGGCGGGTGGAGGGACTCTCAGGTAAGGAGAGGGGAGGGGTCCACTAATGTGCTCTTCCTCAAAGCACCACAAAGCTCTGAATCAGGGGTAGGCAACCTAAGGCCCATGGGCCGGACGCAGCCTAATCGCCTTCTCAATCCAGCCCATGGACAGTCCGGGAATCAGCATGTTTTTACATGAGTAGAATGTGTCCTTTTATTTAAAACGCATCTCTGGGTTATTTGTGGGGCCTGCCTGGTGTTTTTATTTAAAATGCATCTCTGCATTATTTGTGGGGCATAGGAATTCATTCATTCCCCCCCCCAAAAAATATAGTCTGGCCCACCACATGATCTGAGGGACGGTGGACCGCCCCCCTGCTGAAATAGTTCGCTGATCCCTGATCTAGTCCATGGGTAGGCAAAGTAAGGCCCAGGGGCCGGATCCAGCCCAACCACCTTCTAAATCCGGCCCGCGGATGGTCCGGGAATCAGTGTGTTTTTACATGAGTAGAATGTGTCCTTTTATTTAAAATGCATCTCTGGGTTATTTGTGGGGCCTGCCTGGTGTTTTTACAGGAGTAGAATGTGTCCTTTTATTTAAAATGCATTTCTGGGTTATTTGTGGGGCATAGGAATTCATTCATTCCCCCCCCCCAAAAAAAATATAGTCCAGCCCACCACATGGTCTGAGGGAGGCGGACCGGCCCATGGCTGAAATAGGTTGCTGACCCCTGCTCTGAATCTACACCAGGCTGTCACCTTGAACCCTCAGCAACCCCCCCCCCCCCATCCTGGACATTTTATTTCAGGAGAAAAAGTTCTGCAAAGCAATAGAATACATGGGGAGCTGACGTGCTGTCAGCCCTCAGTTTGGGTTTCCTTGGCTCAGGTTTGCTGGTTGCTGTTGTTTTTACCACAGGGTACATGCAACAGCTCTGCCTTCTTCCGCCCTGTCTCACAGCAGATCCCTCCCTCATCCACTCCCTGGGAACAGGGAGCCGCCAGCAGTGGCTGGGAGGGGTAGGGAGAAAGGTGTTGACACTAAACAGTCATAGCAAAGGAATTGACTGCGGTAGAGCCTGGGGCAGGGAAGGGGGAGAGGAAAGACTGGCAGAGCCTCTGCTCTGTGCCACCCCATACCCTTCCCTTTCCCACGTTGGTCATGCTGGCGTGCAATGCGACCGATCTTCTCACTGAGGCATAGACGTGCGTGTGAATTTCGGCTCTCTGGATTCACATTTGGCAATGCTGTGTGTGTACGAGAAAGAGAATTGGGGGGGGGAGTGATGAATGCATTAGGTGTTGTGGTACAAGGAAGAAGAATCTTTGGTGCAAGGTGCGTCTACGCTCCACAGGGCATGCGGAGAACGCTTTCTGCGGCCCTTGTACCTGATGTGAATGTCGTTCTCGGTGTGATTCATGCCGAGAGCAGTTCTGGTCTCTGCTGTGACTGGGATTAGTTACGTAACTCGGGGAGGCTTCCTGGCTGTTCTCTGGACTCCCAGCTAGGCTCTGCCTTGATCTGGTCTCACAGGGAAGCAGCTGTGGGCTTTGGCCCGGGCCCAGAAATGTGGAGAGCTGGCCAGCTGTCTCGCTGCCCCCAGACTTCCCACCATGGATGTCTGTGGACATATGAGTTGACTGGCGAGCAGGGAGGAGGGGAGGGGAGCTGGGGGTGGGGGCACTTCAGCTTCTACCCCCATCCGGAGCGCTGGCTTTGATCCAGCCTCAGGTACGAGGGAGAGGTTCGGGTTTCTTTCCCTCTCTAATAACTGGATCTCCTTCTCTGTCAAGGAAACCCTGAATTATACCAATCAACGTAATACATGTGAAACGCTTCTTTCAGTGGAGAGCACTATTGCGGGGGCATGAGACAGGCAAACCATAGCTTTTAAAAGCTTGTCTAGCCAATTAGAGTGAAGCTACGGCAGGGAAATGTAATTGCTAAATGCAGTGTCCATATTCAAGAGGCAATATGCCTGTGATTATTACATGCCGTGGGGCAAGCAAGATGGCGGTGGTGGTGTTTATCTTCACATGGTTTCCTGGACTATTTATCTGGCCGCAGACTGCTGGACTAGGTGGTCTGATCCTGGCAGAGCCTAATGTTTGTTCCCAATCCATGATACCCCCACAATTACTGACTTAACCCCAGCAACTCAAAACTGGCCAAAATACTGCCCCTGAACAGGGATGGGAGGGGAGCCTTTGGTCATCGGATGCTGTTGTACTACAACTCCCATCATCCCTGGCTGCTGGGTTATGGTTCCAACAAGCCCCAGAATGTGGTCCAGGAACGGCCATGTTGAGGTGGTTCAGTCTGTACTTGCTGGAGCCCCTAGTCACCATGAAGTAGGTTGAGTGACCTGCTGATGTCAAGCATCCTCTGAGACAGGAGTCTCTTCTGCAAGAAGCCCTCCCACTTCTCATGGTGAGAATGCCAGCGTGACCAGTAGTCAGGGATGATAGGAGTTGTAGTCCAAAAACCTCTGGAGCACCACAGGTAAACACAGCCCTGATGTAAGAGAAAGGCTGGGATCCCACAGCCAATCGTAGTCTCCTTCTGGGACCTGCCCATCGGGTGGATCTGCGATGGCTGTCATGGCTTGCACTTAAGGTACATGGAAGAGTTCCTGAAGAAAGACCTGGGGAGATTAATAATAATAATAATTTATTTATACCCCGCCCATCTGGCTGGGTTTCCCAGCCACTCTGGGCGGCTTCCAACAAAATATTAAAATACTGTAATACATCAAACATTAAAAGCTTCCCTAAAGAGGGCTGCCTTCAGAGGTCTTCTAAAAGTCTGGTAGTTGTTTTTCTCTTTGACATCTGGTGGGAGGGCGTTCCACAGGGCGGGTGCCACTACCGAGAAGGCCCTCTGCCTGATTCCCTGTAACTTGGCTTCTCACAGTGAGGGAACCGCCAAAAGGCCCTTGGCACTGGACCTCAGTGTCTGGGCAGAACGATGGGGGTGGAGACATTTCCTCTTTCCTCCTTTAGTGCAGCCTTGATTCCAGCACACTTGTGGGGCTAGCAATGCTTGGGCAAAATGCCATCCTTCGGACACTTCAGCTTACATTGCTCTGCCTCCCTTTCCAATACCATATAAGCCCCGCTGTGCCCCATTGCGGAGATGGGGGGTACAAGAACTTACCCAGCCTTGGTTTGACCATTGGCTGTGTGCCATGGAAGAACCTGGAAATGCCAGCCCCATTCAAGGGCTACCTGTGGAGCGGCAGCAGAGGGAAGCAGAGCGTTCCTGTGGAGACAAAACACTCTCTTGGGGGGGGGGAGAGTGGCTCTCCTGAACCTCCCCTGTGCCCAGCTTTCCTAACCCTGAATAGATGTACACTCTGCCCATGCTCCTCAGCTCTCCGTAGTCTGAGATGCTTCTCTACCCGCTTGCCTTCTCCTTGTGATATTGCCTGCCCTCCACTGACTTCAGGCAGATCCTATCTCTCTTTTTTTCCATCCCTCTCCTGTAGCATCCTGCCCTCCACAGATGACTCAGCTGCTTGCATCTGCAGAATCACACCCGCTTCTTACTCTCTTCTTGTCTCCCTGTGGCAGTAACCAGCTGAGGCCCCCCATCCGGGAGTTCCAGATGGGTCTTGGATCAAAGTGATTCCCGTCCCTCGGAAGCAGGAGACAAACCAATCTTCCAGACATGGAGGTGAAGGGGCAACTCATCAACTCGTCCAGCTACAGCTCTTCAGGTACCTTCCTACTGATACATCTGATGACCCCCCCCCCAAAAAATATTTTTTTTCCTTCCTGCCTGGCTGATCACCTCCCATTTCTGCACCCTGTGAGAGTTAAATCTTTTTTTTAAATTATTTTTTATTAAAATATTTTATTATTAAAATAATGCAACATACATACATATTATGAATATACAAACATTGTATGAAATGTATGTTTCTGTGAGAGTTAAATCTGGGACTTGCCATAGATTTCAAACCTTCACTGACCCTTTTATTCAGGTGTGGGTAAACACGGACCTGGGGGCTCAATGTTGCCCTGCAGACCCCTTTATAGGACCCTTGAAACTCTCTCTCAGCCACATCCCCTCTCCCCGGGCCTCACCCCTCACGCTGCTTTGCACCCCAAGTGTGTGCCCTTGAACTCTGATCCTGCCTCTTGACAAACAGGGAGGGTGTGTTTTGTGTACGTGTGTGGGTGTAGAAACTAGCCTACCATACAAAGATGAAATTTGAAATGTTTCATTGCCCTGTTGTCAAATTTCCCCCGTTAATTTGGCTATTTCCGCATATTCCAGAAGAGTGGCAGTACAAGGTCATGGAATATGCGGAAATAGCCAAATTAATGGGGGAAATTTGACAACAGGACGATGGAACATTTCAAAAAGAATGGGGGGAAATTATGTTATATATAGGATAAGGTGAAATAGTGAAATCAGTAGAATGGAAATAAACCTCATAATGGGAAATTAAAAGAAACTTTATTGGATGTTAATGACAATATGAATCAAAATGTAAAATACAATCAAGGTAACTAATTGTATCTGTAAATGAATAAAGACAAACAAGACGTATACATACAGAAATATTTATTTGTATATAGACACTGTACTGATAAAGTTGAAAGAAGAACAACAATATACAAAATCGATAAAGACAATGTGAAAAACATAGAGACGACATTAAAAAGCCAGAAGGAGGAAGGAGGGAAGTCAACTCTTAGGAGTAAATGTAAATGTAAAGTAATGTGTATATGCATAGTAAAAAGTTAAAGGGACCCCTGACCATGAGGTCCAGTCGTGACCGGCTCTGGGGTTGCGGCGCTCATCTCTCTTTATTGGCCAAGGGAGCCAGTGTACAGTTTCCGGGTCATGTGGCCAGCATAACTAAGCCGCTTCTGGTGGAGCGGTACCTATTTATCTACTTGCACTTTGATGTGCTTTCGAACTGCTAGGTTGGCAGGAGCTGGGACCGAGCAACGGGAGCTCACCCCGTCGTGGGGATTCGAACCGCCAACCTTCTGATCGGCAAGCCCTAGGCTCTGTGGTTTAACCCACAGTGCCACCCGCGTCCCTGTATATGCATAGTATGTAGTTATAAAATCAATAAAGATTATCTTCAAAAAAAGAAGAAGATGAAATTTGAATTTGTTGCTCTGCTAGCTTTTGCCTCTGCCCCCACCCACCCCTGGCATATGGCCCTCAGAACATTGCCCACAAGGGACTGTGGCCCTCAGGCTGGAAAAATATCCCCCCCCCCCCGCTTTAATCATCTGCTCCGCTCTTTCCCCCGCAGAGGCTTTGCAGCGGGACCTCTGTCCGCGGATCCGGCTGGAGCGGGTGCAAGAGCTGCTGGAGAAGCAGCGGTCACTCCAGCAAGTTCTCAGCCTGCGCCTTAAGGAGCTGCGCCGCATTTGCCTTCAGGAGGCTGTGAGTACCCCTTGGCCGGAGCACGGCTTGATGTGGGCGGGCGAGGGGCTGGCGCTGCCTCTAGGAGTAGCCAAGACAGTTCCGGCGGCATGGAAAGTTGAAATCGTCCCTGGATGTAGAAAGCAGCCTGTGTCCCATCAGATGGCAGATTCTCAAGAATCTCAGTTTCAATAGGGCAAATTCCTGGTCCATGTTTGCTGGGGAGAAGAGGGTGAAATCCAAGGAGAATTAAAAGTTGAGGCCTCTTGAAATTCTCCTCCCTATTTGTGGGTAGAGAAATTGGAGCAGAGGAACCCAGGAGATGAACAGTGATTCAGTGGTGTCTTGGGGAAGGAGGTCACCCTTAGCAGTGGCAGGAGCACAGTTTCTTTCCTTTTTCCCTAAAAAGGGGGGGGGTTGTGTGGCCAACACACCCACCCATCCACCCAAAATAAAGTGAAGGGTGCTTGAAAAAAATTCTGCCAAGCAGACTCCTTTTTCTTTTTAAAAAACATTTTTATTGATTTTCCAATAAAAACAGCCAGTCAACATATCCACATCATAATCCAATTAAAAACAAGAAACAAAGAACACCAAATTGTAATCCAAATTGTAATTATTAATTTTTTCGGGCTCCCCATAGTCTGGACCTCTGAAGCATATCTCCAAATCTTCAGTCCTGCCTCTTCTCGTTGTTTTCATATTTTCCGCCTTCTGGTCTTAACGCTTTAAAGTTCTCCATCCCTGGCTATGCGATTCTCAATCATGAAAAAAATTCTGCCAAGCGGACTCCTTTTTTTAAGAGAAAAAGAAAAACCTTGAATTTTTCTCTGGAAAAAATGTCTCCTCAAGATTTCAGTGCTGCTCTAGTTTAAAGCTGACATT
The DNA here is from genome assembly GCA_034642415.1 of Podarcis siculus. Taxonomy (NCBI): domain Eukaryota; kingdom Metazoa; phylum Chordata; class Lepidosauria; order Squamata; family Lacertidae; genus Podarcis; species Podarcis siculus. The sequence continues at coordinate 4,963,731 of JAXCMG010000049.1, read as the reverse complement.
GGAAAGAGTTTGGGTAATGGGCTGGCTCTCCTCCTTCACGTGTAAGAAAATGCCATCAGGTGCCACCCCTAAGTAGGCCCTGCTCTGTGCTTTGTTAGACATAGATAGGCCAGAGTTCCATCCCTGGGCCTGGAAGCATGAAGAGGAGCACACAGGTGGAAGGCCTCTTTGAGAAACAATACTTCCAGCCTGTGCTGGTCAGGCCACTGGGCGACACATTTTCAGAACGGCATTGACAAACTGGAGCACAACTCGAGCAGGGCAGACAGATGGGTCAGGGGGTGTAGAAACTCAAGTGATTTGAGGAACGGTTGAAAAACAGATGGGCGCTTTTAGCCGGGAGAAGAGGAGATGAAGGCGAGACTCAACAGCCGTCTTCAAGCATCTGGAGAGCTGTCACACAGAAGATGGAGCAGACTTGTTCTCTGTTACTCCAGAGGGGAAGACTAGTAGAACCAAGCAGTATTCAAGCAGGTTCTATTCAGAGCAGGCCCAGCGGAATGAATGGACCCAAGTTAGCCACATCCACCAATTTCAGTGGGTCTACTCTGGAGTATGACTAATGTGGGATGCAACGCAAGGAAACTGCAGGGAGCCAGAGTTTGGCCTGGCAGGATGTCCTGCCAAACATATGGCCAAACTCTGGTTCCCTGCACTTTCCTTGCGTTGCATCCCACATCCCACAGTGCAGCATCCCGGACAGGTGGCCAACCAGCCTCTGTTTAAATCCCTCCAGCAAAGGGCGGCTCGCCACCACCTCTGAAGGCAGCCTGTTCCACTGTCAAACAACTCTTAATGATGCTGCACTGCAGGTCCTGCGTTGAGCAAGGGGGAGAAGGCTAGTTGACCATCAAGATTCCATCCAACCTTTCATTATTCTAGATAAGTTGGGTTCAGATCATCTAGGGCGGGGATGGGGAGCCTGTGGCCCTCCAGTTGCTGTTGGGAGTCCAGCTCCCTTCAGCCACACTCATCAGCATGTCCAGTGTTTAAGGACGATGGGAGTTGGAGTCCAGCAGCCTCTTGGGGGGGGGGGGGCACAGATTCATCATCCCTGAAGTAAAGCTTTTGTTTTATTTTTATTTTCAAGAAAGAACGGGGAAGGTTTATTTAGGAGAACCACTGTAAGCGAATGAAAACGCTAGCAGGATCCTAATAACACTCGAAACGTAACAAATACCGTGGGCGATATGGAGAGATGCAAAATACGGAGGGCGAAATATTACGCAGTTGAAAACGTTGACAAGATAGGACCCAGGGAGGGAATGGCAGGAAGTCTGGAGTTTCGGAGAAATCTCTAAAATATGAAAATCTATATGGTATTGTTATAACTTTACACTTGTGAAATCAAATAGAAATTATTGAAGTAAAGCTTTTAGAGGTTGTGAACCGCGACAGATCAGTTTTGGAAGTGCGCTGCAAAGCAAATAAATGCATGCAGATCTGGCTGGTTTTGTGTGAGCTGCCAAAATTCAGCTGGTCTTGGTGCAGAATTTTAATCTTGAGCACAGAAGATGCACAGGTGTCTCAGCCTGGCCCAGGATGCCTCACCTGGGCAGTATTGACAAACGCCGCATGCATCCCTTCCCATTGCCAGGAACTGACAGGACAGTTGCCTCCCGAATACCCCCTGGAGCCAGGGGAAAGACCCCAGCCTGTGCGCCGGAGGACGGCAGTTGCCTACCGAATTCCCACTGCCCTCAAGAATGAGGTGAGCAGAGGGGGCGGGGGAGAGCGAGTGGTGGGGAGGGAGGGGGGTTTCAGGGGCGGCTCTGACCATCCTCCCGTTGCCTTGCAGGAAGCGCCTTCCCTGGAGGAGCTGACTCAGGAGCTGGCTCTGCAGCAGCAAGTGGCGGAGGCCGCCCGGCGCCTCACCGTGGCTCCAGATCTGACGGCTGAGCAGCGCCGCCGCCGGAGGCAGGTCCAGGCGGATGCCGCCCAGCGCCTCCGGGAGCTGGAGGCTCAGGTGGCAGAGTTCCGGGTGCGACTAGGCAAAGGGCCCTCCCAGAGGGGCAGCCATGGTGCGTTGCTCGTCTACCCTTTAAACCCTGTCCCCCTGGCATCTGTGGGTGCATTCCACCCTGCTGTACCGCTTGTGCAGAACATTTCTGCTTGTGCCTGGGGTGGGGGAGCCAGGGATGTCCTTCACGTGTTGCCAGACTCCAGCTCCCAACATTGACCGTGCAGCCTGGAGGCGAAGGGAGTTGGAGTTCAGCAACACTGGGAGGGCCACATGTTCCCCACCTCTGGTTTGTGCCATGGAACATCTTCCCCTTCCTCTACATTCCACCGCAACCTTCAAAATCTGATGCACACCTTCAAAATCTGCTTCACGGGAGCAGGGAGACCCTCCAGGGCATATTTTGTGGGTGGCCCTAAACATCACTGGAATGCAGCCCTAGACAGCTTTCCACTGGGATAAGGACTCTTGGTTCAAAAGGTGTCCCCTCCCCCGGTAGCCCAATAGACTGAGTGCATTTTCTGGCAATGTGAGGGTTTCCTACCATCATTCCTCCTCTTGTGTTGGAAGTGAACTTGTGTGAAGGTAGCAGTATCCTTCTGGTATGTTAGTCATCGCACCCTGTTTTCTGATTGATCCCTGATTTATCTCTCTTTCATCAAAACAAAACAAAAAAGAAGAGGCTTTTCATTCAGAGAGCAGCTCCCTCTCCGAATCAGCCAGCCATGAAAATGGTAAGTGTGGTCTGCAGCCTCCTGTGTTTCTTTCCTAGATTAAGGAGGGAGCGGTTGGTGGTTCTGGGTAAACGACAAGAGGCTAAAGGGCTGCCTTTGTCAAATGAGAGATGCTGAAGGCTCAGGCTCCCTTGGTCCCTCATCTTTCGCTCCGGAGATGATGAAGCAAAGGGGACTCTGCATAAGTGTGCTCAAAGTCTTGCCTGCCAGCCTGCTAATATAAAGGGGCGTGTTTGTGGGTGCCGTCTTAATTAATACCTGATCTGAGTGCATAGTGTCATCAATGGGATCTGGACATGAATTGAAAATAAACCCTACTTTGGAGTCAGCTTCTTGGAAGAAGCATGTTCTAATCATAGCTGTCAACTGTTCCCATTTTTAAAGGGAAATTCCCTTATTCCGAATAGGACTCCTTGCAAGAAAAGGGAAAAGTTGACAGCTATGGTTCTTATGTGGAAGGGGTCAGGGTGGGGGAACCTTCTCATAGCACATTTGCCAGACCAAATCAAAGGTGGCGAAGTAACCCTCAAATGTAACATGGCCAAAACAGCTTTGTTGGTGTTACTTATTTTCTGCCCTCAAAATGGGCACATCTAAGGAGGGTGACTCCTTGGCCTGTAGCATCGTTTACTGTCCCCACGGTGTTGGGGCCCCAGGAGAACAGAGGAGCAGGTGTGGCCCAGTGTTGAGCAGTGCTGTCGATTAGCCCAGCCGGGTGAGAGCACAGAACCCAGTTGATGCAGCATGCGGGGAAACTGAGTCGGATGAGCTGGTACTCCTCTAGGAACTCCCTGGTCCTCCTCCGAAGGACCCTCATCCTATGGTAAAACTGATCCTGGGCTGCACCATTCCAGACTGCAGGTAGCAGCTGCATAACGGCATGCTTTCTGCCCCTTTCTGCTAGGACTTCTAACTTTCTCCCTTGCATTGTGTCCAGCCGCCTGCAATGCAGGAATATGCAGCTGTCCCTTACGGGGATCAAACCTGCAACCGTGGCATTATCAGCATCTGAAATATCCAGGCTGAGAATGATCACATTTATGTTCAGAAAGCATAAACTGTTGGACTACCATATTTTTTTTATTGTTGTTGTTTTTGCCGAGGTAGGGGTGTGTGGATGCTTCTACTCTGTGCCCTGTGCTCTGTCCTCAGACGACCCCCACAGCTTCCACCCCTCCAAAGTCTCCAACCACCAGGGGACTTTTTTTGACCGTCCTTCGCCGCCTAAGGCCCGAGATCACCTGCGTGCCATCTCCAGTAGCCCCGACCGCCGACCAGGATGGCGGCTTTTGCAGCCGGACCTGTACAACGAGGGCAAGGACCGCAGGAACTCTGTTGCCAGCCCTGCCAGGTGACTAGGAGATGCCTTTGGCCTTTTGCATGTGTCTCTCCAGTAACAAAGTGAACCAGGGGAGGAGGGAGTTTGCTGCTGAGCTGACTGACACCCAGGGAGCCCCCTTAAGGGCCCATTGCAAGGACATGAGCAGCAGAAGGAGGTGGGACTGTAGAACTTCAGGCTGAAGAGGCAGGGTGCCATTTTTGAACACTGCCCCACATAAAAATGCAAAACACACAGCTCCCCACCAATAGAAAGCTGGCCCATGATGGAGAAAGGGAGTGAGCTAGAATAACAAAATGCACAGAAAAGCTCAAGATACATGTTGATCTACCCACACTTGTTATCCTTGAGAAACGTAGAAAATAACAGGATATATTTATCCAAAAGTCTTCAAACTTACATGACCCTTTAAAAATTAGCTGATGAAGGTGAATACATTGAAACAGGGCCCTGTCAAGGTTTCTGATCTATAATTGACTTCTGACTTCTGATTGACTTCTGACTTCTGCTCAGTGATTGAAACTAAGACCTCCACGACGAATCTGACTATGGACTAACATGAACTTCTCTACTCATAAACTCTTATCTCTAATTCTGTAATGAATTATTGTGTTATACATATTTTTGAGTTTGAGTTTATAATCTCTGTTAGAGTTTGTAATCTCTATTTGAGTTTGTAATCCTTGTCAGAATACATACTTATGAATGGATTCGATTTGTTACTATTGACTATTGATTTGTGAGTAGGGGCCACTCCCACCATTGAAACTTACATTGGCCTGAGTTCTTGGTGTGCTTTTTTCTTGGTATATTTAATAACAAGAACTCCAACTTATTTAACGTTAGCAATCTTAAATGGCTTCTTCTGCTCTGCCTCCTCCGGAGTTTGCTCCCTCATTCAGTTGCATATGTAAACCTGGCCACATGTGTAGCAGCTGATTTTCCTTAAAGATTGGAAATGGGGAGACCATACAACTCTTCCTAAAAGACCTGCATTGGCTCCCAGTATGTTTCCAGGCACAATTCAAGGTGTTGGCGCTGACCTTTAAAGCCCTAAACGGCCTCGGTCCAGTATATCTGAAGGAGCGTCTCCACCCCCATCGTTCTGCCCGGATACTGAGGTCCAGCACCGAGGGCCTTCTGGCAGTTCCCTCGCTGCGAGAAGCCAACTTACAGGGAACCCGGCAAAGGGCCTTCTCAGTAGTGGCACCCGCCCTGTGGAATGCTCTCCCAGGGGATGTCCAGGCTATAACTATACAACCTTTAGAAGACATCTGAAGGCAGCCCTGTATAGGGAGCTCTTTAAAGGTTGATGTTTAATTCTGTTTTTATATTTTGCTGGAAGCTGCCCAGAGTGGCTGGGGCAATCCAGTCAGATGGGTGCCTAATAATAATAATAATAATAATAATAATAATAATAATAATAGGAAAATTAGCTGCTAGATTTCTTATTTCTTGTGTGCTGGCCTTTGTGGCCACCAAACCAGGATCCCGAATGAGAAAATGGGTGGGGAAAAGACTGGCAAGCTCTATTGTGTTGTCATGTACCATTATCCAAGTGGGCATTTGCACTGTGGGTTAGGAACCTCTCCCCCATTTCATGATTCTGACATGCACTCTGTGATGAGAGAAATCATTCTAGGCTGCAACGAAGGGTCAGTTGCTCTGTTTTACTGTGTCCAGGGCTACATGGGCTTTTTGGCCATGGTCAGCTTTGTTGTGGCCTTTTTTGCCAGAAAACTGCCTGAGAGGTCAATGAGGCCAAATTCATCACCTTCAGCATGTTCTTGTTTTGTGGTGTTTGGATCTCGTTTGTTCCAGTGTACCTGAGCACCAAGGGGAAATACATGGTGGCTGTGGAGATCTTCTCCATCTTGGCCTCCAGTGCTGGCTTACTGGGCTCCATCTTTTCCCCAAAATGCTATATCATTGTGTTGAGACATGATCTGAACAGCAAGGAGTGCTTAATAAAGAGGAAATAAGAAACCCAGCCAACTGACTCTGCCTTTTGTCTCAACAATAAGGACAGATCAGAGATGGTGCCCTTCTTCCCAGATTCATAAGGATGATAGAGATTGGCACTCCCAGCCTCTCTTGACACCTTTGCCTCTAGGGTTAGCTTTTGGAGCAGGAGTAGCCCTGCAGATGGTCTTGGGACTCCCATGAACCCCAGTCAGCATGTCGAATGACCTGGGATTATGGAGGTTGTAGTCCAAGAACATTCGGAGGGCACTCTGGTGTTTTCTGCAAACAGAACTGAACTACTTACAACTCAGCTTCTTAGAGTTAGCACATACCTCAAAAGTAGATTAGGGAAATGACGCTGAAACTGATAACTTGGAATATTAATGGTCTTCATGAGAAATCTAAAAGAAATAAAGTTGAACATGTTTTGGGGGGGAAAGAAGCTTGATGTAATCTGTTTATAAGAAACCCATGTTGCTAAAAAACAGACATATTTTGATTAACAAAAGGCTGGGTAGAGAGTTTATAACTTCAGGTGTTAATAAAAAAAGAGGGGTGGTCTTATATATAAAGGAGAGATTAGATCCTAAACTGATTTCTAAAGGTGAAAAGGGGAGAGTGATTGTGGTACAAATAACGCTGCAGGGCGAGAGGCTAATTGTAGCTAATTGTACATGAGCATGTACAGAGTGGTGTACGTAGGTGCTGAACGGGACTGGCTCTTTTAGGAATTATTTTGTCTTCACTTGTTTGCAGCCCGAGCCGCACGCTCCCCAGGAGTGCTTCCAGCTTCGAGGGCCGGAGTGTGCCTGCAACCCCAGTGTTGGCAAGAAGCGCTTGCACAGGTGGCCATCAGTTCAGGTAGGCAAAATTCTGGGTTTCCACTCACAGTGGCTGGATGTGAGGTTGGGCTGGAGGCAGAGTGGGGTGGGGGTGTAAGTGGAATTGTGAGAAGTTTAGCTGATCATAATCAGTGCTTTTTTCGGGGGGGGCCAGGGGTACGCATACCCCTAAACATTTTGTGAATCTAAGTTTGGCCTCATTGAGGGGCAGTATTTCAATATGAGTAGGAAATGAGAGTACCCCTAAACATTTTTTTAGAAAGAAAAAAGCACTGATCATAATTATTATTACAAGATAAGAAAGTCACATTTTTATAGATGTTTTTATAATTATAGACCTACTACATTCTAACAGTCACCAAATTTACATCTAAATCATTCTACGTTAAAATAAACTTTAACCTCATGTGATACAGCTATAAATGCATTCTAAAATGTTATATTAAATATTGTTTTAAGTTTCTGTATCGTAAATTATTATAACTGCAGCACTGAAAAGGCTTTAAATAATTCTAGTTGATGTTCTCGTTTCATATATTTAATAAAGGGGGATCTTTCTCTACCTTTATGTTTGCCTTAAACAGACTGTTCTGTTAATTTAGTCATTGTGGCAACAAATTTTATCAAGCCATTCTTGTTGTGTTGGAACTATTGGAGTATGCCATTTCAATATTTTGGCAGCTGTTAACAAAGCCCCATCTAAATTAGAATGTTCTGATCTCACACCTTCCTTTAAGACAGTGTTTCCCAACCTTGGGCCTCCAGCTGTTTTTGAACTACAATTCCCATCATCCCTGACCACTGGTCTTGCTAGCTAGGGATGATGGGAGTTGTAGTCCAAAAACAGCTGGAGGCCCAAGGTTGGGAAACACTGCTTTAAGATACCCTAGAAGAATTATCAGAAAGTATGTGATACACCTGTTTCCCCCCAAATAATTATTGCATGACTGCCAAACCCGTGACTTTCTCCTCACATCTTCAACAGGTTCCACAAACATCTGGAATGGCATCTTTTGACATCTCTCTTTCTCTGTCTCAGGTCTGAGGCCCCAGCTCTGCACCCCCGGCAATGGTCAGGCAGCCATGACTCCCAGCTCGGACCCCCAAGCCGCGACACCAGCGCTGACCGGGCCTCCCTCTTTGCCGCTCGGACCCGTCGCAGCAACAGCTCGGAAGCCCTGATTGAGCGGGCCCCTTCGGATGACCCTCTGTTCCCTGCTGCGCCCCCTTTTAAAAGTGCGGAGGCCCTGACCCCTTCCATCTCTGGCCGCAACCCTCGGCCCCCTTACAACGACCTCCTTCTGGACTACTACCTGGAACGCAGGTGCTGGGGCGGCGGCGACCACCTTTCTCGCCGGGACGGGCCCCCCCAGCTGGAGTGGGGGGCCTTTCCCGAGAGCCCGCTGCAGCGCCGAGCCCGCCCAGCTGCCCGCACCAAATCCTGCGGCCCGCTGTTGCCCCCCCAGTCCCGGGAGGTCGGTTACGGGCCCCCGCTGCCCCCTCAGCGCAACTTCCACAAAGCCCTGGCCCTGGAGGGACTCCGGGACTGGTACCTGCGCAACGCCGGAGTCAGCCAGCGGGGGGCGCTGGAGAGACGGGGACCCTCGCACCCCAGCCACCAGCCGCTCCGTGGCTACTATGAGCCAGCTGCCGCCAACCCTGAGACGGGCTACTATGGGGCGCCAGGGGGGCTGCCCCACTCAGTGAGCTACGCCGGGCAGCCGCTATATGGCAGGTATGGGGCACGACTGCACTATTTGCCCCGGTAACCGCATCTGCCCCGTTCATCCTGCTTGCCTAATGCCTGACCCCCTAACACCGCTTCCGCAGTCTGTCTGTCTGTCTTTCTGCTCTCTTTTTTTTCTTCGGGCACTTCCACCACGCTGCACTTTTTCCCAGCTGCTTGGGAATTCTTGTGCTTTTTCTTCTGTTGTTGTTTCTCCCCACCCACTAAATGTGCATTATTGGGGGGTTTTTAGGGGGTGGAGGAGCACCCTTTTGTTGCTGCCTCTTGGTCCATTTCTGAATGATTTGTAGGGGATCAATTGAGCGTCCCGGGGGCTGGAGTTTGGGGTGGACTGTCATGGGATGAAAGGAAGATATCTATACTTCTTGCTTGTGTTCCTCCTTGCCTAATTCTCTTCTTCTTCTTCTTCTTTTTCTCTCTCTCCCTCCCTTCCGCCTTTTGATGCCCTGCTATGCCCTCTCAAGACCCTTTGGGGAACTCCTTTACATGGATGACTCTGCTGGCCTCTACAACTTGGACTCCACAGAGCAGCCACCCCCGGGGACATTGGTCTGACCCCCCCCCCACTCTGCTTTTTCCCCCAAGGGGAAATGGAGTTTGGTCTCTCTTTCTTTTCTTCGCTGGTGCCTCGTGTGTGCGTGTGTTACACCATGTTGGGGGGGGGCGGGAATTCCCTGCTGGCAGGGTTTATATACTATATCTATATATCTGTGTGTATGTGTGTGAGAGAGAGAGAAATTGAGAGTGTGAAGGGGGGTTGTTGCATGTCACACTGGACACACAACTTTGGGGAGGCCAGGGATGTCTCCCCAGTTCTTCCTACACATTATTAAACTTTTCCCATTTGAGATTTTTTTTTAAGGGGGGGGGGATATGTATTTACTGTACCCCACTGCCACTCACTCCCCCCAAAAGGGTTTAACTGCTGCAGGTTGCATCCTCTTGTGTTCCCTCGGGAGTGGTGCAACATTTCTGCCCTGGTGCTGTGGGTCAGGGTGTGGCGTTTTCAACCCGAGACCCTGGAATGTATCGTGGAGGGGTGTGCAGATGTTTCTTGTGGGCAAAAGGCTGCATAGCGCAGACTGTGGAATTTCAGTTCTCTTTTAAAATGTCCGGAAAAGGGGGAAATAATCTACACCCACCCCACACATACCCCATGGGCAATTTCTGTTCATCCCCCTGCCCACTTCTGACAAGGGGTGTTTTGGGGGAGACTTCTGCAGAATAGGGACTCCAGTTAAGGGAAATGCAAGCTCCTTTTTTTAAAAAAAACCTCCAGCTGCTTCCTGGCAGGTGAAACTGGGATGGGTGCTATAGAATGAGAGTTCTTGCTTTCAGTTCATCTCAAATCAAAGGTGAGGAACATGTCTCTCTCCGCCCCGCCCCCCGTTGCCCAGAGGTTGTTGCATAACAGTGCCCATGACCCATGGCTTTGCTGCCTGGGACTTAAGGGAGTTGGGAACCCAACAAGACCTTTGAGGGCCACAGGCTTAGTGCCCCATCTATTAAAAAAATTATGTAGAAAGGGGGGTGGTGTCAGAAGCTACCGGCTGAAACGGCCGCCCGTTATGGTGGCTGTGGGAACCGCGGGGGTTTCTGTTACAGCTGCGAGTGCGAAATTTGACTCGGTCCGCGGGCGAGTGTGGCTCCCACGGGAAAACAGGCAGGCAGACTTTTCACATGTGGGAAGAGCTCTGTAAACATGGGTGTTTGCCACACAGCAGCCCCAATGTTCATGTCTAAAAAGCACAGGCAGAGAGACCCTTTCGCGAACCCCATTCAACCATGCCACCGCCGCCCCCCCGCAATGTTACGAAGAAAAAAACCCCTTTCATTTAAAAGCTATTTTTAAAAATGCGATGGTTTTTCCTCTTCACAGCTGCACAACAAGTGGTCACGTTGTTTAATAATCTCTGTTTTTGCCCATTGAATCCAGATCATATTTGGGGGCAGGGGCAGGGTAAGGGAGGGGGTGGGGTGAAGGAGGGAGAAAGAGGGCTCTTCTCCCCACCCCCCCCCCTCTTGCCACTTCCCTCCATGACGGACCAAGGTTCACAGCAGCAGAGTCACTGTCTTGCGTGTCTTTTTAATATTCACTGCTGTACAGATTGTATATTAGGGGCCTGAATGTAAAACTGAGCACTGTGCATATGAAATGAGAAAGGGTTTCTATAATAAAGATTGTAAAGGCGAACGAGGCTGTGTTGTGTGGTGGCTTCAGGTACCGAGTTGAAGTGTCTTGTGTTCTTGGTGCAAACAGCATGCCGCGGGAGGCGAGAGCAGAGATGGGAATCCAGTCCTGGCCCTCTGGATTCTGTTTTGCTCTGCATTGATCGGGATTGGCTACTCTTTCCCGGTTCTATACATGAATTCACTAAGAGAGCAATCAGAATTTCCCCCCTGTGCGCCGAGAGGCAAAGGGAGGCATCCACCTTGACTGGGAACAGGCTTAAGAGGAGCAACTAGCCCCCAGTGACTTGGCCAATGTAAAAATTCGGAAAGTTTTTAGTTCGTAGGTATCATACCCCTCAATATCCCATACAGTGGTACCCCGCTAGACGAATGCCCCGCTAAACGAAAAACGCGCAAGACGAAAGGGCTTTCCGACATTTTTCTGCTTCGCAAGACGTTTTTTTCTATGGGGCGTACTCGCAAAACGAATTTTTTTCCGTGGTCTCCCTTTTTTTTTTGCCTTTTCTGAAAGGCGCTAAGCTCCTTATCTCTAAATTGCCGCTTATCCACTAATCCGATAAGCGCTAAAAGCCGCTTATCAGCTGTTTTACCGCTTATCAGTTGATTGGCTGATAGCGGAGCTCCGCAAGACGAAAATCCCTGCAAGACGAAGGCTCCCGCAGAACGGATTATTTTCGTCTTGCGGGGCACCACTGTATTTTTTTTAATGTAATACCAACTATTTATTGTATTAAAAAGATATTTCAAACATTAAGTCAAATGCATTCCAATGGAAATACAATCTAGTTTCTCAGGAGACCAAAAGAAAAGAAAAAAGTATCCACTGGCTGCCAGGCTATGGAGCTATATCCAGGGTCTGTCTATTGTTTATCTGCAGATACCATCGGTGTATCTGAGGCATCTTCTGCTTCTGAAAGCTTCTCATCATTTTCCAGTGTTTGCTGAAGTTCATGGATGGTGCTCAGAAGTACATGGAACTGCTTTCGTCTCGACTCCAGTTTGTCTTCTACATTTTCTTTGATATGGGAGAGATGCTGAAGTTCTTTTCCCAGAGCTTCTAACTGCTTGAGTGTTTCATGCCTTTCCAGATGATGCTGTATTACTTAAGCCAAAGCATCATATTCTTGGCAATTTTTTTGTATTCTTTTTGCCTGAAGAATCTGCTTTTTGCACTCTGCAATTTTCTCATGTGCTGCAGCTATTTCTGTATCATTGTAGATTTTTTCGTAGTTCTCCATTTTTTCTGAGGTTCATATCATATACAAGCAAGGTTTTTCCCATTGAAAATTCACACTGTGACACAGTGCTCAGCATGCTGGGTACTGGGTGTAGCCGCCTTCATGGGATCCGGAGTTGCACTTGATGAAACTCTTCACCAACAAATTTGTCTGTCGTCGCCAGCACCATCTCCATCAATCAATAGTCGTTTGCGAATAACTTCATCATCGGTGATGGCGCCCATGGCGGCGAGCGAGCGAGCGAGCCAATATCCCATTTTCTTTGAGCCATGCTCTTGTGTGAGATTGTGGTTTCCTCTGGGACATGTTGTGGGGTATAAGATGTATACACACACACAGTGGGCTGTGTGATTAGTTTACCCTCCCTGCCACACACTTATCTTGTTCTTGATGTCCTCAAAAGTAGGTTGGTTGCGGCACCAACACCAAAAGTATTCTCTAGTCTGTAAATCCTTCGCTTGTAATTGCTACGCGTGGTGAAAACTCCATAATTACTCAGTGGGCAGAGGAAAAACTGCACCTGCACCAAAATTGCCGCACACACTTCCAGCCCTTCCTCAACACATTGCAAGGGGGCCCCGGCAACAAAATGTTGCAGCGTGCTCTCACTTCTTGGCAAGAGCGCTCCCATTTCTGCAATGGGCCATTCTACTAGTGGAATGACCATAGCCAGAACGATAGCTAGGTGATCTTGCGCCCCTGGCAGAACCATCCAGACTGCGACCCCTAGCCATGGACAAATTAGCTCTTCTTACCGCCTCTCCTCCAACCCCCACCCCCTCCACCCATTCAATTAACGCTTTGCAGTGGTACCTGGGGTTACATACGCTTCAGGTTACATACTCCACTAAGCCAGAAATAGTGCTTCGGGTTAAGAACTTTGCTTCAGGATAAGAACAGAAATCGGCCTCCGGTGGTGTGGCGGCAGCAGGAGGCCCCATTAGCTAAAGTGGTGCTTCAAGTTAAGAACAGTTTTGGGTTAAGTACAGACCTCCGGAATGAATTAAGTACTTAACCCGAGGTACCACTGTATTCAAAACCTTTTCTTAAGAGGCAATAATTGATATTTTTGTTTGTAGACATATTTATGGACATATTTTAAAGCTGATTTTGCTCCCCTTCCTCACCTGCACCCCTGGCGGTGGCCCACCTCACCACCCCCTAGCTATAGTCCTGACCATAGCTCAGTGGTGGTACAACTGTTTTGTATGCAGAAGGCTGCTAATTTGATCCCCTGCATCTCCAGGTAGGGCTGCAAATCACTCCTGGTCTCAAATCTTAGAGAGCTGGGACCAGGCAGTGTAGACAATGGGAGACTACATGAGCCAAGACTCGCTCTTGTACAAGGCTGGTCCCAGTGTTCCTTAGGGCTTTCTCATCCACCTGGCCTGTTTTTCTGTATTTATTTTCCAGCTGATTAAACATTCAGCATGCTCGTTGCACTTTTTTTTGTGGGATTAACTCCTCAAGGTTTTCCTCTCTTTTTTTGCGCTTCAGCAAACCTCAGAGTTTGCCGATTCCTCCCTCCTGGGCCCTCTTTTTGTCTCCGATCTTTGGCAGCACTCGCCCTACAAGATCACTATTGGAGCAAACTGCTATTGATTGAGATGAAAAAACAACTGTTTTAAGTAAAGCAACTCACTAATTCAAGTGTATATCCAAAACAGTGTCGTGGTAAGCACCGTCCTTTATTTTCAAGAGTATGCTGGGTTTCCCTAGCCACTCTGAGCAGCTTCCAACAAAGATTAAAAATACATTAAAATGTCACACATTAAAAACTTCTCTAAACAGGGCTGCCTTCAGATGTCTTCTAAATGTCAGGTAGTTGTTTATCTTTTTGACATCTGATGGGAGGGTGTTCCACAGGGAGGGCGCCACTACCGAGAAGGCCCTCTGCCTGGTTCCCTGTAACTTGGCTTCTCTCAGTGAGGGAACCGCCAGAAGGCCCTTGGAGCTGGACCTCAGTGTCTGGGTAGAACAATGGGGGTGGACACGCTCCTTCAGATATACTGGACCGAGGCTGTTCAGGGCTTTAAAGGTCAGCACCAACACTCTGAATTGTGCTCGGAAATGTACTGGGAGCCAATGTAGGACTTTCAGGACCAGTGTTATGTGGTCTTGGCGGCTGCTCCCAGTCACCAGTCTAGCTGCCACATTCTGGATTAGTTGTAGTTTCCAGGTCACCTTCAAAGGTAGCCCCACGTAGAGCACATTGCACTAGTCCAAGCAAGAGATAACTAGAGCATGCACCACTCTGGCAAGACAGTCAGTCCACGGGCTGGTAGGGTCTCAGCCTGCTACCAGATGGAGCTGGTAAACTGCTGCCCTGGACACAGAATTAACTTGCACCTCTATGGACAGCTGTGAGTCCAAAATGACTCCCAGGCTGCGCACCTGGTCCTTCAGGGGCACAGATACCCCATTCAGGACCAGGGAGTCCTCCACACCTGCCCGCTTCCTGTCCCCCAAAAACAGTACTTCTGTCTTGTCAGGATTCAACCTCAATCCATTAGCCGCCACCCATCCTCCAACTGCCTCCAGGCACTCGCACAGGACCTTCACCGCCTTCACTGGTTCTTATTTGAAAGAGAGGTAGAGCTGGGTATCATCTGCATATTGATGGACACCCAGGCCAAACCCCTGATGATCTCTCCCAGCAGCTTCATGTAGATGTTAAAAAGCAGCAGTTATGAGCACTTCGCAATGCCCGTAACTAGCTCTACAGTGGTACCTCAGGTTACAAACTGAATTCGTTCCGGAGGTCCATTTTTAACCTGAGGCGCACTTTTGCTAATGGGGCCTCCTGCTGCCGCCACACAATTTCTGTTCTCATCCTGGGGCAAAGTTCGCAAACCAGAGCAACTACTTCCATGTTAGCGGAGTTTGTAACACAAAGCGTTTGTAACTTGAGATACCGCTGTATTTTGTTGGAAGGAAGTCCCAGAGATGTAGATATATGCTTAAGGTGGCAACCACTTTAAGCTTTAGAACAGTTCATTTTGCATCCTCAAGTTGATGGTTGGCCTGCATTAAAGGCATCTGCGACAGACCTTTCATATCTCCTCAAGCATCGTGATTTTAAATTGGGTTCACACTCATACAGGCATTTAGCCATCAAGGCTGAGAGAACTGAGATGCATCCTGACCCAACTTCTACTGCGGTGTTCCTAGAGTGTGCTCCAATTGGGAGAAAATTAACCTTTTCACAAATTGCAGTTCCTCAGAAAATACCATACTGTGGGGAAGTCTGTAATGATAACATAGGAAAATAGCTCTTAGTTGTGGTTATCAAATGCTGTATCCCATTAACTCAAGGATGCAGGGCCACAAATGAGAGACTGCATGCTTTGGATAAGAGGTCCCTAATGAAATAATTGGCAGGACCCAAAGAAACTGCAGGGTTGACATGAACTCCCTGCAGACCTGGGAGAGCTGCTGACTGAATTTCATCAGATGGGATGCAGTTTCCGATTTGTCTACTTTTGTTTTTAAGGCCACATTGTCATAGTCAACCTGTGACAACTTGTTGGTTAGTGCCATGTGTTTTCTTCACCTCTGTAAAACGAATTTGATGAGTGGGGTGGGGTTTAGTGTTGGAAAGAAGGTCCTGAAAATACTGTTGTGCTGCCTGGGGGATAAAAAGGTGAACGAAGAAAGCCTCTGCTGTTAAGTTCAAAATGACTTTTAAAGCTCTAAACAGCTTTGGCCCTGTATACCCGAAGGAGCATCTCCACCCCCATCATTCAGCCCAGACAGGGAGATTCAGCACCGAGGGCCTTCTGACGGTTCTCTCACTGTGAGAAGTGAAGTTACAGGGAACGAGGCACAGGGCCTTCTCGGTAGTGGCACCCACGTTATGGAATACCCTTCCATCAGATGTCAAGGAAATAAACAACTATCTGACTTTCCTGGGACATCTGAAGTCAGCCCCGTATAGGGAAGTTTTAATTGTCTGAGGTTTTTAATATTTTGTGGGAAGCTGCCCAAAGTGGCTGGGGCAACATATAAATATTATTATTATTATTATTATTCTACTCAGTCTAACTGACCTCACCTTTAGCAAGCTGGCCCAAGAAATAGGAAGAATGGGTACCCAACCACACTCCCATGAAGGATGGGACAAGACTGACTTCACCATTAGGCAGGGTGAGGTGAGCAGGTTTTGGGTGCCATGAAAGCAACTTGTTATGGAATAACTTTGTGGGATTTTCTGACCCAGGGTGCCAAAATAACCTGGCTGGTAGCTATACGGCTGGACTCAGGGAGGGGGAGCATTTGCTGACCTGCCATGGGCAGCAAAACATCTTGGATCAGTTCTGAACACAAGAAGAACCCTGAGGGATCAGGCCAAGAGCTGATCCTGACCTCAGAGTGGCCAACTTCTGGAATCCTACAGGTTCCCCAGCTGTGACGTAAGAGAAGGCCTTTGAGCACTGGCAAGTGTTGTAGAAATACTTAGTTGGCACTGCTGTCGAGCACACAGATGGCTGAAACCAAAGCACAACCTATGGAGAGAGCCAAGAAAGGACTCCTTCAGGTATGGATTCCTGGTCTTATACATACAGGGCTGGATTCAGCGAAACAGATGCACTAGCAGGAACCAGCACAAATGAGTTCTGCTAGCATAACAGGCCTTGTCCTCCCAAATTGGTTCAGGGGACAGTTAGAGAACCCCTAGAAGAACGGGCAGGGGGAGGGGAGGGGGAGATTGTCCCATCCAGCAAGCAGAAATGTTTGCTGGCACAGAACGATCAAATTAGCACACAGTTTAATCAAGGGGCACATTGGCAGAAGGGTCATGAATCGGGCGAGAGAGATTGAAGGAATCCACTGCTGGGCGTAGGGCTCCTGAAAGGCAAGCGAGAGTAAAAAGAGGCGCGATTCATGGAGGTTGCAATGGTTGTGCTTGCTTTTTCCTTCCTCATACACACAAAATTGAGGGGTACAGAGGCGGCCACCTCCCCTTCACACACACACACACACACACACACACACACACACACAGAGAGAGAGAGAGAGAGAGAAAGAGACTTAGTGATTAAGTCATTTTGTCAATCAATAACATTTTTTTTAGCAAAAAAAAGTGCCATACAGAGGGGTTTTGAAACTGATTTCCTCCCATTACCCAATAAATGCAAACTGCATACAGAAGAAATGGAGAGGTACAATATCTGAACCCCTTGGACAGTTGTTATTTTTGGCAATGCTTGTAGAATCTCCAAGCTCCTTCATTTTATTAAAACATCCTACCCTTCAGCTACATCTCTTAAAGACACACTATACCAGGGTTTGGTCCATTCTCTGAAGTTTTGAATACTGTAAGGACTCCACAAAAGACAAGGAGTCAAACTCTGCCTGACTGGTCTCTAGAAATGGCTAGACAAGCCTCTTCTGCTCCTCTTAAGAACCTCTCGCCGTTTGCCTGGGCTGGGGGTTCCCTCTGCGGAGCGGAATGTATAGGTTGCTACACAGCTTCTGAACTTCGGAGTGTCCTTTCCACACAATGCATAAGATAAGGGAAGCCCACAGGGTTAATGAATTACTAGCCCAATGGCCAGAGGCATGTGAGCTGTAGATCCAGAAAAGGCTCCCCATTTCTGACTTAGCTAGAGCTTCTTCAAAATTACTTTTCCCCTTTCCTCCATCCAATCCGAACTCTTGCCTAATCTCCCTTTTCTGAAAACAAGAGGCCAGGTGTTCTACAGAAGAGCAGCTTTCTGCAGGCCCCACCTCCCTCTAGCTGCAATGTGGGGATCAAATACTGAGTTGCACAACATGGCTGTTGAAAGGAGTACATGCTGTAGGTGGAGCACTTGGGAGTGTTTGGAGCTGCTATATAAATGCTAAGTAATGCTATACTAGTAAATACTAAAGTTTGCCCACGCTTGGAATAATTAGAATGAGGCTCCCTTTTAATTGGTTGGCTGGCTAGTGTTCTTTGCTCTAGGATCAAGTCCTGATCCTTGGGTCGTTTGTTTTTTTTAAATGTGTCTAGGCATACTACAGTCTAACATTTTACACCAGTTGTTGTTTTTATAAAAAAGATAATACAGCCTTGACTTTCATAAATCTTATTTTCAGCTTCTTCTCCCTTTCTCATGCACTGGAACCCTTTTAAACTTAAACAGGTAAAGAGTCCCAGTACTTAATACTTAACGGCCAGTAAGAAATACTACCTTGGTTTCCACTCTATTTGCTGTTCCCCTTCTACTCTGCTATCAAGCCTCATTCACTGGGGACAGGGAGTCCCAATGGCCATCTGCTCTGATCCACAGGACACAGGCCGCCTTTTGCATGAGCTCATATCTGGGCCACTAGGTTGGGTTAAGTGAACAGACAGCAGACAGGCTGGGGATCAGAGAGGGGGAAAGTGAACAGTCAATGGAAGGAAGGTAGCATATTTCCAAAGGGAAAAGGGAGAATTAAAAGGGAATCGTCTAGGATCCGGCTTCCTGTTCCTGTCCTAGAGCTTCCAGGAGCAGACCCATGGGAGTGCGCTTGAGTCCGATGCTCTCTATCTTGTTCTCAATCTTGTTTTTGAGGTTTCGAAGACGCAGGGAGGCATGGATGAGGGTCACTGCAGTGGAGAAAGGGTTGGGGGAGGTAGAAGGGTGAAATAAATAAATTAAGGTCTTACATATATAATAAAGGTTCATAAATGTACCAGGCAAACACGTACATAAATATATAGGCCACATGTCTGAAGCTCCACAGGAGAGCAGCCATGGAGCCATTTTGACTCCCAGGCTGACCAGGTGTTTTTTTCTGCAAGGTCAAATGGAAGAGCCTCCCTATTGTCTTTTCCTGTCTTAAGGGTATGTCTGGATATGAATAGGGTGAGCCTGTGACTTGGCTCAGGAACTAAGTACTTATCATTACAAAAGACTGGCCAGGCTCCCCAGGGTATCAGTCCAGTAAGCATTAACAGGTAACTTGCCAGACAGAAGGTAAACAACCCACTCAGATTTCTGCTTTAGCCTGCCCTTTCTGTGATGTAAAGGTAAAGGTAAAGGTACCCCTGCCTGTACGGGCCAGTCTTGACAGACTCTAGGGTTGTGCACCCATCTCACTTAAGAGGCCGGGGGCCAGCGCTGTCCGGAGACACTTCCGGGTCACGTGGCCAGCGTGACAAAGCTGCATCTGGCGAGCCAGCGCAGCACACAGAAACGCCATTTACCTTCCTGCCAGTAAGCAGTCCCTATTTATCTACTTGCACCCAGGGGGTGCTTTTGAACTGCTAGGTTGGCAGGCGTTCTGTGATGTAGGTATGATGTATCTGGGGTGATGGTCTTTGACTCCAAGGTGGGCAATTTAAAATGTCTATATAAGGGTGGGCACACTTTGGTTCTGGGTCCTCCTCCTTCTCCTCTGTGTGAAGGGGGCACCCTGTTGCAACAGTTCAATAAAGATCAGGCTTACTAGCTGCTTTGCTTCTCAGTACTCTCTGGTTGGCCTCTGTTATTTTCCTCCGACCGATGGAGAACCTACAAAGGACTCTATGAGAGCTCTTGTGTCCCCCATAAGGGCAGATTTTCATTTATTACAAGGGAATTGAAGTGTTAGAGGCAAAGCATGGAAAAAGAAATAACTTATGTGCTCCTGCTACAGATCTCTTCCTTCAGGAAAGGAAGCAGGAGAGACTAGTACCATGAGAGCCAAGGGAGTTGCAGGCAGTTCCACAGGAGGAATCAGGTCAGTCCCCCAGGTCATCATCTCAACTGTCTCTCCAGCTTTGCTGGAGCAGCTGCAAAGCAACCATGCCAAAAACAACCTATTAAAAGAAAGCTTCCTGCAGACAAGACTCCCAAGAGAGTTGGTCATCTGCTTAGTGATACAGTGAATAGGGAATTCAACTTGAATTGGAAGCAGGAGATTCAAATCCCTGCTTGGGTTGACCAAATCACTACTAGCCTACTGACAAGAGTGGAATCTCCGCACATATAAAAAAAGCTGTGAAAATGCTTTAAAAAAAAAAAGTTTTGAAAAATATATTGAATTTGCCATAGCTCACCATCACCACCTGGTGTCACATTTGTATATTGCACTTTACAACACACTTGAAACGTTTTATTTACAGCTGTATAGCCGAGTCCAAGGTCACTTGCAGCAAGAATAAAATAGCATGTGCCGGGGCAGGTTGCTGGCACCCGGGATGGGGCAAGGGTTGCACAGCCCCTGCTGGCCTCGGGAGCCTAGCAGCACTTGTGTGCCGGAGCCCAGTGGAGGAGAAGCGTGGGGTTGCTGCCACTCTGCTCTTCCTCTCCACTGCACCCACCCCGGGTCAAGAGCTGTGGCCTGGTGGCGCTGGGCCAATGCTGACCAAGGGGCCTCTGACGCTCCCTGGTACACTTCAGAGACCAGCAGAGGAGTGGAACAGCACTACCACAAGTGCCACTGCTCCCTCCCTTTTTGGTGGGCGGTGGCAGCAGCGCCCTCCCCCTCAAATGGCCCAGGGGTGAGGCACAGACAGGTGTCCCTTCACTGGCCATGAGATGAAGGAGATGCCGCTGCCGCCACAGCCCTGAAGGCCCAGCTCCAGTGCGGCTTGCCTCCCCCGTGGCTCTTACCTCAATGCGGGAGCCTGTCATGGGGGCGCTTAGCTGCACCTCCTCAAAATTGTGCTCCTAGGGCCACAGCCCCACTACGCCTCTGGGATGTGCCCCCAGTGCTTTGACCTGGGCTTCCAAGACATAGGATGGGATCTGCAGGGCAGTGACGTTAAGAAATTCTCATGGATGGGCCTGTAATGCTGGTGGTCAACAAAAGAGGTTTAAAGACTGTCTCAAGGCAAATCTTTAAAAATGTAGCATAAACACGGACAACTGGGAAACGCTTGCCTGTGAGCGCTCCAGTTTGAAAACAGCCTTTACCAAAGGTGTCATGGGCTTTGAAGACACTCGAACTCAGGACGCAAGGGAGAAACGTGATAAGAGGAAGGCACACTTGGCAAATCCACACCGTGATCAACTCCCGCCCGGGAACCAATGTCCCCACTGTGGAAGGACGTGTGGGTCCAGAATTGGCCTCCACAGTCGCTTACGGACTCATTGTTAAAACCATGTTTATGGAAGACAATCTTACTCGGCTACGAGTGATCGCCAAAGAAGAAAGAAAGTTCATTCATCCAGGGCAAAAAGTGCAAGGCTAGAGTACCCCTTTCCTCTCTACCACAAGCTTTCCTAGGAGCTGTAGGGAGATTTTCCATCATTCAACTTAATGAGTGTGAGAAGGAGAAAGACAGGCAAACACAGCCTGGGCTGTCGGTACCTTTGCCTAATAAAAAATACTGTAAAATAAAATGCTGAAAGCAAAATAAACTAGGCAAAAAGAGCATATTTGCATGATTCCTCTTAAATTGGATGGCTCTTTCTGCATTTTTAATTATTGAGCATACTTTATTCTGGATAAAGGGAGGAGCCATGCAGATCACAGAAGCCCCACGACTGGCTCCTACTCATCAAAAAATTTCAGCCGTTGCACCAAACACTTTCGAGCTTAACTTCTCAACCACCAGCACTAGAACCTTACTTTTTTAAAAAAGTGAAAGCTGAAAGACTCTGGACTTAATACCACATGTTGTAGATTTTCTGGGCTCCAGCAGCATCGCAACATGCACTGAGCCCTAACTGTATCATGGAAACACCGCAGGGGAGAACTGGTCGGTGTATAAATATAGGACATTTTGTCTTACTTACATATTACAGAAAGAAGCATCTGAGCATCAACCTAGCCTTGGTCTTTGTAGAACTAACAAAAGTCAGGCTGGAATACAGATTAACACCAGCCTTCAATCAACCTTCAATGAACAAATTTAATAGCCATGCAGTGATGCAACTTGTTTTGATGTTCAAAGGAACAGGCAACTTACCTAGTTGCATGTAGGAAAGTTTTTCTTCAATCTACCTACCTATGTAGAGGTTTGTGCAGAATGTGGGGTCTAGCACATTTGGGAAGTAGAACCCTGAGCACCAGGGCTTTTTGCAGAGGATGTGTGTTTTCAGATTCGTCTGAACCTCTATGAGAATGAGAGGTTTTCTTATTTTAAGAGAAAGCTAAGATACTGTGGTTTCCTACATAAAAGGTAAAGGTAAAGGTACCCCTGCCCGTTCGGGCCAGTCTTGCCAGACTCTAGGGTTGTGCGCTCATCTCACTCTATAGGCCGGGAGCCAGCGCTGTCCGCAGACACTTCCGGGTCACGTGGCCAGTGTGACAAGCTGCATCTGGCGAGCCAGCGCAGCACACGGAACGCCGTTTACCTTCCCGCTGGTAAGCGGTCCCTATTTATCTACTTGCACCCGGAGGTGCTTTCGAACTGCTAGGTTGGCAGACGCTGGGACCGAACGACGGGAGCGCACCCCGCCACGGGGATTCGAACCGCCGACCATGCGATCGGCAAGTCCTAGGCGCTGAGGTTTTACCCACAGCGCCACCCGCGTCCCTCCCGGTTTCCTACATACCCACATTCAATCTCACAGATTGAGGTATGTATTATTACTTTTAAGGATTGTATGAAATGTATGTTTGTATATTCATAACATGTATGTATTAATGTTGAATTATTTTAATAATAAAAAGTTATTCAAAAAATAAATAAATACTGTGGTTTCCAGGCCAGAATAGATTCTACTCAGGAATGGTCGGAGAATGCAAATTGTTCTGCTTATTGCACTATTGAATTATTCTATATTGAAGCTAAAGTTCCATGCAAACATTAACAGCGCCCTAGATTTACAAGATCTCAGCAACGAGACACAACAATCACATTAACCTGGATGCGTCCATGCCACGTCTGCCCCACTTCCCTTTTGGGACTTACACGTTATGGGCAGAGCGATGAAAAACAAGAAGGTGGCAGAGCCATCGAGAAGAGACACCAGAAAGTACGCCGAGCCAAGGATGGTAAGGAGGCAGGTGCCGGGGTAATTCCGCCGGAAGCGTCGCACGGGAGCCTTGTTTTCAGCCGCCCAGATGAAGCCCACAAAGATCAGCGTCACGAGAGCAGCGCTCAGCAGAGTCAACAAGGGGCGAAAATACCTGCAAGGAAATGGGCAGAGTGGGAATTTGGAATGCAATGTCAATTCCATTCAGGGGTGCCCACTTGAATAAAATATTGTGGGGGCCCAAGTCAGCCCCACCCCACGCCACCGATCACATGAAGCAGTGCACAAACTCCATTTGAATGGCAATGCCCATCAACTTGGGGGCGGGGCAGCCTCCTCAAATATTTTATTGTGGGGGCCGAAGCCGCCACAGGCCTCTAGGAGTTGGCTCCTATGATTCCATTTAAAGACAATACAGTGGACGCTCAGGTTGCGAACGTGATCCGTGCAGGATGCAAGTTCGCAACCTGTAGCGTCCACAACCTGCAGCGGTGCTTCTGTGCACGCACAGGTTGCAATTTGGCACTTCTGCGCATGCTCAAAACGTTATTTAGCACTTCTATGCATGTGCGACCGCCGAAACCCGGAAGTAACCTGTTCTGGTACTTCCAGGTTTCGGCGGTCCGTAACCCAAAAAAATGCAACCTGAAGTGTCTGTAACCTGAGGTATGACTGTATATCCTGTTAGCATGAGGTGGTCTTGTGGGCTGGGCCTTACTTTTAACACCCGTTTTAAGTAGCGGCCTTTATTATTTGGCCAGAGAACTGGTCATGGGACGGGACTCTGAAGGGTGGTGAAATGAGTAAGGGCCTTTTTAGCTCTCATCCCCACCCCCTATCACCCTGTGGAATATTCTCCCTAAAGAAGCTTGTCTGCCACTGACTTTAACATCTTTCCAGCACCATGTCAATATTTTTCTTTTCTCCCAGACTCTTTCCTGATCACTGACTGTTGGTTTGTCATCTTCTGGTGATTGTGCTGATATTACTGGGTGGTTGGAGAGTTTTAATTACTGAGATTTAGTGTTTGATCACTTATAATGGTTGTTTATTGCTGCTTATTTTTATGGGATTTTGTATTTTGTTATGTGCACTATATTTTTTGCCGTAATTTGTCTTAAAACCCTTTTTGCACAGGATGATGAACAAATGCATAGAAGACAGATCAATAAGCTTTGTTTACAAGAGATCACCACGAGTCCTGCTAAAAATAATGCAGATATCAGAGAACCTTGGCAGAAATGATTTTGCAACACTGATTCTGCTATTTCTCGCTCCTCTCAGGGCTAAATGGAACATTGCAGTTTCATTGCTGGTATATGTAGCTTTACAGTCACATCTAATCTAGGGTTGCCATACGTCCAGAATTTCCTGGACATAGCCGGTGTTCAGTCCTTGTAAACAGATTTCCCAGTGGAAATTGCTGAAATGTCTGGGAAAATCCGGCTGAATGGCAGTCAATGTCGGTAGTGTAGATTTTAGCAAATTTCATTAAAAATAGTTCCAAAACAAGTTCAAAAGAAAAAGGGGGAGAAGCTCAACAACTTTTGTGTCGAGATTTTCACTTTTTGAAATATGGCAACCCTAATCTAATCTCTGTTCTCTCGGAGTGCCTGCCATTCACCTCTCCTGCAAGGACATCCTTTCGGTCCTCTTAATAATCCATTCTGCATTTCACCATCCTGAACCATTTGGTATCACCCACAACCTCACTGTTTACTTGGAAGGGACAATGCTGACCTAGATGAACCTCAATCCTGGAAGAAAATTCTCCTGTTCCCAGAAGCCATGTTTCCAGGCCAATACCATTGTTATAAGAATTTTAAGGTCTCAGCTATAGAATAAATAATAATAAATGCACTCATATCTAAATATATGAACCATGTGTCTGAAATAGTATGGGAAAGCAATCCTGAAGCCATTTTGACTCTCCCACTGACCTCAGATATTCCTCTGCAGTAAGGGAGGCAAATGGGGAAAGCCTTCCCATTGTCTTTTTGCTTACAAATCCTGTCTTAAGGGCGTATTTGTTTGTGAATAGGGTGAGCCTGTGACCTGGATCCAGGAACTAAAGTCTTAACCATCAGGAAAAAAATGGCTAGACTGCGCAGGTAATGCAATCAGTGATCATCATCAGGTATCCTGGCAAACAGCATTTCTGCTGGAGACCGCCTCCTTCTGTGATGCATGTATGGTGGAGGTTTTTTTTGGGGGGGGGGGGGTCTTGGATACAGGGTGGGCAATTTCAAAAGTCTATACAGTGCTACCTTGGGTTAAGTACTTAATTTGCTCCGGAGGTCTGTACTTAACCTGAAACTGTTCTTAACCTGAAGCACCACTTTAGCTAATGGGGCCTCCTGCTGCCGCTGCGCCACTGCCGCACGATTTCTGTTCTCATCCTGAAGCAAAGTTCTTAACCTGAGGTAATATTTCTGGGTTAGTGGAGTCTGTAATCTGGAGCGTATGTAACCTGAAGCGTATGTAACCCAAGGTACCACTGTATAAGGGCTTGCGGACCATTGTTCTGGGTTCTCCTCCCTCCTGCGTGTGGTCAGTGGGGATCCTGTTGAAATAGTTCCTTGAATAAAGATCAGGCCGCTTAGCTTCTCAATATTCCCTGGCTGGACTCTGTTGTTTTCTCCTACCGATAGGGAACCCACTTAAGGACTCAATATGGGCTCCGAAGTACCCCATAAGGGAAAGGGAGCAGTTTTCCGTAAAACACTATATATGTCTACTGGGAAGTAAAAAGGTAACGTTAAAGGGACCCCTGACCATTAGGTCCAGTCAAGGACGACTCTGGGGTTGCAGCGCTCATCTCACTTTATTGGCCGAGGGAGCCGGCGTACAGCTTCTGGGACATGTGGCCAGCAGGACTAAGCCGCTTCCGGCGAACCAGAGCAGCGCACGGAAATGTACCTTCCCACCGGAGCGGTACCTATTTATCTACTTGCACTTTGACATGCTTTCAAACTGCTAGGTTGGCAGGAGCAGGGACCGAGCAACAGGAGCTCACCCTGTTGCGGGGATTCGAACCACCGACCTTCTGATCGGCAAGTCCTAGGCTCTGTGGTTTAACCCACAGCGCCACCCGCGTCCCTACTGGGAAGAAAGTTCCAGTAAATTCCACGAGACCTACTCTCATGTAACTGTGTATAGGAGAGGAAATAAAGGATTGGGGGTGGGGGAGCATGTTTGGAATTCTGAACAGCCCCCCCCCCAACAATTTGACTGTTAAGGAACACAGGATCTTAGGCTCTTTCACTGACAACAGCTTCCTGGGGTTGGACTAAATGACCCTCCCAACTCTGCAATACTATGATTGAACTCTGGGCTCAGTTTAAGAGAAGCCCTACTGCCTGTACTACTGGGCCTGCTTGGCCACCCCTATGCGTTTAACCACAGTCCCCCATACGCGCAACCCTTTTCCCAGGTTGGAGAGGAGTCGTGGCCAAAAGCTTCAGCTTGCAATGTGTCATCTTACCGCTACGGGCACCGCAAGAGCAATAAAATGAAAGGAAGTGAGGAGGGGAGGTTAGGAAAGAGGCAATTCCACCTTGCACATCTCTTTCCCCCTTCTACCCATAGGGATTTCTTTAATGGAGAAGCAGCCTGCAGCCCTGCCCTGTCGCACTGGAAGACAGCTCCCTTCGCCCCTTCCCTCTGGCCACGTTGGCTGTTCCTGATGGAGTTGGAGTCCAACAGCATTCAGCCACAGGGACTCCTCCATCACCAATTTACAGCATCTGCAACCCGTGTAAGCCACTGGGCGTGGGTACACAAAGGAGAGCCAAACCTATGGGAGTAGGGGGAGCAGGGAGGGGCAGCTGCCCCCCAATCAATAAAAATGCATAGCAAACTGAGGTTCTGCCCCAACAAAAGGACTGCTCCCCCCACAACAAAAATCCCAGCTATGCCCATGGACAAAGCTAGAACATGCATTAAATCCAGTGTCGGATTTACGTATAAGCTAAAGCTATAGTTTAGGGCCCCACTCTCTTGGGGGGCCCCCAAAAAATATACTCCCTCTTAATTGTATTTTACTATTAATATACTTCTTCTTAATTGTATTTTACTATTAATATACTTCTTTTTAACTGTATTTCAGCTCAACAATTACTTTGATAAAATACATATTTTGTTATGTGCAAATGGCTTTAGATACCTATTAGGTCCATAAATTGCCATATAAATCAACACGAAAAACAGCGACAATTTGTTGTTGACAAAGGACAGCCGGACATATAAAGAGCCCCATTGCCTTCAGTAGCTTAGGGCCTCATCCAACCTCAATCCGGCCCCCAACTCAAGGCATTTGGGGCTTCACCCCGGATTTAACCCGCTTCCACCCCGCTCCTCCTTTTACCCCCCCCATCCCCGCCCGTCTGGCCCCCGAGGATGCTGCGCGGCCCCCTTGCGCGGCCGGACTGACCCTCCGAGCAGCAGCCCCGCGCCCAGCACCAGCAGGTAGTTGCTCTGGTAGTACAGCAGGTTGTTGACGACGCGGTTGTGCCAGCGCTGCAGGTCCCGCACGTCCGGCGGAGACAGCCGGCTGGAGCCCAGCAAGAAATCCTCCAGCGCCCGCACCGGCGGCAGCCGCACCTCGGACATCTTCGCTGGCGGGCGGGCGGGCGGCGGGACGGGACTACCAGCCCCAGGATGCACCGCGGCCAGCACAGGCCTCGCCGCGGGGAGAGATGGGAATTGCAGTCCCGGCGGTGGGAACGGGGCGCGCATCCAGTGACGGGTTTACGTATAAGGTGAACTAGCTATAGCTTAGGGACCCACTCTTTTGCACCCCCCCAAAAAAGAAATAAAGGGGGAAAAACACACCTGGATGTACATTTCCAAAATATAAGATAAAAAACAAATAAAATAAAAGCTACATACAGCAACAGTGGCAAATGGCTTTAGATACCTATTAAAGGTAAAGGGTAAAGGGACCCCTGACCATTAGGTCCAGTCGTGACCGACTCTGGGGTTGCGGCGCTCATCTCGCTTTATTGGCCAAGGGAGCCGGCGTACAGCTTCCGGGTCATGTAGCCAGCATGACTAAGCCACTTCTGGCGAACCAGAGCAGCACATGGAAATGCCGTTTACCTTCCCATCGGAGTGGTACCTATTTATCTACTTGCACTTTGACGTGCTTTCGAACTGCTAGGTTGGCAGGAGCAGGGACTGAGCAATGGGAGCTCACCCCGTCGTGGGGATTCGAACCGCCGACCTTCTGATTGGCAAGCCCTAGGCTCTGTGGTTTAACCCACAGCACCACCCACGTCCCTCTAGATACCTATTAGGTCCATAAATGACTATATAGCATATATTCAACACAAAAAACAGGGACAATTTCTTGTTGACAAAGGACGGATGGACATACAAAGGGCCCCATTACCCTCAGTAGCTTAGGGCCTCATCAAACCTAAATCCAGCCCTGCTCACATTGTTTGGCTTCCGGGCAGTTTGTTCGTTTCGTAAGATTTGTAATACACAGCTTGGTTTTAAAAAGGAAAACACCATAAAAAAACAAAACCCATCTTCAAAGCTGGTTTACAAAAGGATAAAACAATAAATAGGGTTGCCATACGTCCGGACATAGCAGGAATATGGCAGTCTAAAACAGTGCCAAACGCTTATGTGTCCGTGACAATCTGGATGTATGGGGACCCAAGTCAGCAGTGGCTTTGGGGGTGATTTTCCTAAAAAAACCAAAAAACTTAAAAATGATTTTTAAAAAAATATGCTCAACAAAGCTATGAAATACTGAACTATAGCAACCCTACAATAACATCAAGAAAAACCCCACCATATTTTAAAACACGCACAAGTTTAGATTCTTGATTACTATTTTAAAGCTTTATTTTAAGAGAAGCATAAAAGTGCCTGCAGTTTTGGGTGGGGTGGGGGGAATAAGAAGCACCCCACTGTGATCAGGGCGCTTTGCACAGCATGTGCCACCGAGATCAGCCCATCTTCCTCTGATGAAGTGCACAGACTGCAGCTTTGCCATGCATATAATGGGATTCCAGCAAACGTCAATCAAACCGGACATCCAGCTCTACTGCCACTTTTATTGCCTTCCAGGAATTTTTATATTTTGGGTTCTTTCTCAAAATATAAGATTCCACTGTTCTGTAATTTGAGATCCATATGTGGAAATTTCCCTTTATTTTTCTACATTGTTGATGTTTACAGTTTGCAACATTCATTTTATTCCCTTTCCCTCCCATGTTTTCCCCAGTGGCTCCACCTCAGTCTGGGTGTGTAATATATAATTGTTGTTGGCTGAATATCAATTATCTTCTTTCGTTTATTAAAATATTTCAAATAGACTGCCAAAATACCACTGGGGGATGCCCTTCTGTGGATGCAGGACTTCTCCAGGCCCTCTCCAGGAGAATTTCCCATTCTCCTCAACAGCCTATCAGCCATTCTCATGCTTGTTATTGGACAACTCCTCCCATCATCTCTAACTGCCAGACCCAGTGACCAGGAATGATGGGAGCTGCAGTCCAACCAGTTGAAAGAGGATAGGTTTGTGGAACCTGCGGTTCTGTGCATACTTAATTTAGAGTAAGCCCCATTGAACACAGTGGGACATACTTTGGAGTATGCATGCATAGGATCAGGCCTGCACACTTCCTTAGAAACAGGTCCCACTGAAAGCAATAGGACTTGCTTCCAAAAAAACCCCAAAGGAAGTCCACTGAAAATGATCAGCAGAAAATATTTACATTTTCCAAAAATCAGGTATTTGTTTTTGGGTTTTAAAAACTGCTTTGCAATAGCACTTGTAGCCATGGCAAATTATCTGTATGACAGGTAAAGGTAAAGGACTCCTGGATGGTTGAGTCCAATCAAAGGCGACTATGGGGTGTGGCGCTCATCTCTGCTTTCAGGTCAAGGGAGCTGACATTTGTCCGCAGATAGATTTCCAGGTCATGTGGCCAGCATGACTAAATCGCTTCTGGCACACAGAACACCATGACAGAAGCCAGAGCACACAGAAATGCCATTTACCTTCCTGCCGCAGCGTTACCTATTTATCTACTTGCACTGGTATACTTTCAAACTGCTAGGTTGGCAGGAACTAGTACAGAGCAACGGGAGCTCACCCCATCGTGTGGATTTGAACAGCTGGATGCAAAACTGCACCAAAAATAACCAGTAGAGAGTGTGAAGAGCAGCATAACGAATGGATCTGTGTCTGGATTGTACCACTTCAGAAGTACAAGAGGAGATCATTGATGCAAACGTTTAAGCAAGAACTCCCTGCCCATGCAGTACTGTAGTTTGTTGATAAGGAATCTAACCAGCCTTCTGACTATGAATGAGAGAAAATATAAAGCAAGTTCCTCTGAACTTTTCCTGTTGCATCAGATGCATTGTGGGAGCTTGCTAAATTGCATTTACTGGAGCCAAAATGCACAAAACAAAAATCCATGTGAAGACAAAGGGTGTTGAGGGGGCAGGGAGGTGCACCTAATAGCATTGGCTCATGATGTGTGGCCTACCATTTTTTCAAACATCCCTCATCCCTGCCATTCCTCCACACAAAGTGATTATTTATTCCCTCCCGAATGATGCAAATGAATGACCCCCAAGAGGACTATTAGTCCTAGGCTAGGCCTGGATTCTTCAGCCTCTGTCTTCCACCCCTTACAGAATGACAATAAAGCAAATGAGAAGCATTTGCACTTGAACTTTAATGATAGTTCTACCCCTTCTCCACCCTGCCCCCTCCAAGTGTCTGCCAAGAGCTGAGAACCTGCCTCCCCAGCTTCCAAAATCCAGGCTGAGCAGACTCTGAAAAGTTCTCCTTCCAAACACTCCACCCCACTGAGCCTTCTCACTGGTCCCACATGGGATGGGTAGCCAGGCAAAGGGAGCGTAGGAACAGGATACCCGAGGCGACAGCATCGAGAGGAGAGTTCTCTGAGGATCTATCCCACCCTGTCATAAAAGTCCAGTGGGATTCCCACCAGCACCTTGTTCTTTCCCAGCCTGTGTCCTTAACATGCCCCAAAGCAAATGCTCCCCCAGTTGCCCAGCACGCTTCTTCTGCCTGCCCATGGCAGGGGCTCAGCTGGGCTCAAAAGTCATCATCGTCACATATATCCAGGTAGACGTCAAAGGCCTCACGGTTGCAATTGCCGTCTGGGGTAAAGACGTATTTGTGGAAAGTGCCATCGACGCAGATAGCTGTAAGAGGAGAAACAGAACTGAGACACTCTGGACACAGCAGGAATGATTAATCCAAAGAGAGCTTACGAGGAAGGAAGTTAAAAATTGGGCCTCCCTCCTATGTCTGTGGGATGCGGGTGGCGCTGTGGGTTAAACCACAGAGCCTAGGACTTGCCGATCAGAAGGTCGGCAGTTCGAATCCCCGTGATGGGGTGAGCTCCCGTTGCTTGGTCCCTGCTCCTGCCAACCTAGCAGTTCGAAAGCATGTCAAAGTGCAAGTAGATAAATAGGTACTGCTCCAGCGGGAAGGGAAACGGCGTTTCTGTGTGTTGCTCTGATTCGCCAGAAGTGGCTTAGTCATGCTGGCCACGTGACCCGGAAGCTGTATGCCAGCTCCCTCGACCAATAAAGCAAGATGAGCGCTGCAACCCCAGAGTCGGCCACGACTGGACCTAATGGTCAGGGGTCCCTTTACCTTTACTTTACCTATGTCTGTGGCCAAGCTGT
This sequence comes from Podarcis siculus, assembly GCA_034642415.1. Taxonomy (NCBI): domain Eukaryota; kingdom Metazoa; phylum Chordata; class Lepidosauria; order Squamata; family Lacertidae; genus Podarcis; species Podarcis siculus. The sequence continues at coordinate 4,932,145 of JAXCMG010000049.1, read as the reverse complement.
GGGAGTGTGGGAAGAGATTATAACAATAAACTCCACAACGGGCAATTTGTTGCTGTTCAGTGGCAGCCAAACCACCACCCGAGGCAGGCTGTGTCCTCATGTCTAACGTTAGGGCTGGCCATGGGGCACAGCTGCAGCTATTCTGCAGTGAGCTGTCCAGCAGCCAATACAACAGAGTCACCCACAGCCACCCATCAGTGCCACTCACCAATGACCGAGTTGACGTTCTTGGAGGTATTCCTGCCAAAGGCGCAGATGCAGGCAGACTCCGCTGGCACCGTGAAGCTGGCCAGACTCCACTGAGAATCCACGTACTGGCCTATCATGGGCCCGACCTTTCCCACACGGGCCAGCCTGCAAGAGGGGGGAAGGAAAAGGGTCATAACAGTACAGGCGACAACGCCTCCCCCTCGAGCGTGTTGACCAACTACCTACGCTGAGCGCCGATTTAGGCGGGTATCCTTCAGGGCAAAGATGTGGACGGTCCCTTTGTCACTGGAGGCACAGAGAAATGAAGAGTCGTGGCTGAAGTTAATGCTGTGGAGAGAAGAGAAGGTTAAGGTGATCGGTGAGGACGCCTGATTAAAAATCTCTTCCCCACCACTGCACCCACGCAATGACGAATTCCCTGAGAAAAGAGCAGGAGAGGTAAAAGTAGAGTCGCCACTGCAGAGCGTCTCCCCAAAGCCCCACAAAACTATCTGCCCAATGAACTATCTGCCCAATGCTCCTCAATTTTGCTGGACTGCCATGCCCACCTGGCCACTAATAATAATAATAATAATAATACTATTTTTTTATTCATACCCCGCCCTTCCCAGTTCAAAAACCGAGCTCAGGGCAGCTAACAACAAATTTAAAACACTTAATTGTAAAAGCAGCATAAAATACAGTATAAAAACATGAATAACAATAAAATTCAAAATTCAAGAATCAGTTTGGGGAAAATCCATCTAATAAGCATTAGATAGTCACCAGGGCTAGCTGGCTGAATTGGTCCTACTTGGGCTGGCGAGGAGGCCAGGGGAGAATTAGCTGTGGGGTCTCAGAGCGGGTAATCTTCATAAAAGGGGAGGGGGAGGGAAGAAAAGGGAAATAAAAGATCAGGCTGAATTCAAATTAAAGGCCAGATGGAATAGCTCTGTCTTACAGGCCCGACGGAAGGAGGTTAAATCCTGGAGGGCCCTAGTCTCATGGGACAGAGCATTCCAACAGGTTGGAGCCATCACTGAAAAGGCTCTGGCCCTGGTGGAGGATAGTCTGACTTCCTTAGGGCCCGGGACCTCTAAACTATGGTTATTCATGGACCTTAAGGTCCTCTGCGGGGCAGACCAGGAGAGGCAGTCCCGTAAATACAAGGGCCATGCTGGCAGGGGCTGAGGGACTTCCAACAACACCTGGGAGGGCCCTATCCCTGAAAATAACTGTAGCTGTTTTGCTTCCAAAAAAGCCTTCTGCTCATCTTTGATCGTGAACCACCTGGGAAAGTGATCTGCAAGCTGTAATCGGAGGGCCAACAGCAACATGCAGTTCTGCTTTCCGGCAGTTCATGAGATCACACCACCACAGGCCTTCCTAGGGCAGCACACATGCTTGGCATCAATGGGTGGGACAAATTTGCAGCAGTGAGGCTTGCTGCCCCAGGTGAAGTGACTACAGCATTGCTCAATGGCTGAGCACCTCTAAACGTGTATCTTAGGAGTACTCTGTGGCTGAGGACCCAGTGCATTATTAGAGGTTACCGACCATAACCACTTCCCAAAGTGTCTAGCAGAGTTTCCCTGGTGGCAGATGACAAGCACTGTAGCCACACTCGAATGCACAATCAAGAATTGCGTTATGCAAGCATAGTCTCCTGCTTGGACTACTGCAATGTGCTCTACGTGGGGCTACCTTTGAAGGTGACCCGGAAACTGCAATTAATTCAGAATGTGGCAGCTAGACTGGTGACTGGGAGTGGCCGCTGGGACCACATAACACTGGTCCTGAGAGATCTGCATTGGCTCCCAGTACGTTTCCGAGCACAATTTAAAGTGTTGGTGCTGACCTTTAAAGCCCTGAACGGCCTCGGTCCTATATACCTGAAGGAGCGTCTCCACGCCCATCGTTCAGCCCAGACACTGAGATCCAGCGCCAAGGGCCTTCTGGCGGTTCCCTCATTGCGAAAAGTGAGGTTACAGGGAACCAGACAGAGTGTCTTCTCGGTAGTGGTGCCCGCCCTGTGGAATGCCCTCCCTTCACATGTGAAGGAAATAAGCAGCTATCCTATCTTTAAAAGACATCTGAAGGCAGCTCTGTTTAGGGAAGTTTTTAATATTTAATGCTGTATTGTTTTTAACACTCAATTGGGAGCTGCCCAGAGTGGCTGGGGAAACTCAGCCAGATGGGCGGGGTATAAATAAATTATTATTATTATTATTATTATTATTATTATTAGGTTATACAAGCATTTTTAGCTACTACCATCTACAAACTATTTACAGTCCTTCTTCCTCTCTTCAGCACAGTATACTTTCAGTCTAGTAATAAAAATTCCTGATACCGCAAACTCATAGTATCAGCAGTACACTTCACCATGTATCCAAACTAGCTGTAAGCAGGTAGGTAGCCGTGTCGGTCTGCCATAGTTGAAACAAAATAAAAAAATTCCTTCCAGTGGCACCTTAGAGACCAACTAAGTTTGTTATTGGTATGAGCTTTTGTGTGCATGCACACTTCTTCAGATAGCTGTAAGCAAGCGTACTAACAGCGTATGTGTGCTCTCCTCGTGCCTCACATTGCAAACTCAACTTCCTCCTTTTAATTGCATCTCCAGCTGACATCAATTAAGCTTGGAGTGCCACTCCTACACATTGAAGAAACTTCTGGAACACGTTTTTTAAAAGTTTCGAGGAACTATTAACCTATTTTGTGAAGAATGTATTCCTAACATGCATGGCTGGGAGTGTGTCGTTTCTCACCAGTACAAGGTAGCTGGATCTGTTCCCCTCCTGAGCTCCACCAGCTTCTCCTTGGTCTGGGTGTCAAAGAGGCGGATGAGGGTCCCTTTCTTAGAGGCAGAGGCCACCACAGTTCCCTGCTGGTTGAGAGAGATGCAGGCAATCTCGCTCTGATGGGCGTTGATAGTGAAGGGGGCAGAGGAGGTCCCAGGCTTGGTGCTGGAAAGATCCTAAGTTGGGGACAAAATAGTTTTTGGTCGAAAGAAGAAGCATGATCCAATATGCAGCCTTGCTTGCTCCTAGTCACGTGACTGAGCAGCCGGAAGGTGGGATTCTAAATGAACTAGTGATTCACATACTAGCACTTGACTGGGAATATCAAGTTTCAGCACAGCCACAAACATGGGAGGCTGGTCTAGACAGAACACCCCTCCTAAACCCTATGGTTTGTAAGGACTGATCATGTGCCACATCATGCTTGCATTCTCCCTTCCCCCCTTAACCAGGGAGTGAGGCAATCAGTGCCCTGCATAGATCTTACTCATCCCCGTAAAATAAAGCTGAATACAATGGAAGCCACTATGCAACTTCTGCTAGTGCGGTAAGGTAGAGGGGAGCAGTAGGGGAGCAGGTGGTGCTGTGGTCTAAACCACTGAGCCTCTTGGGCTTGCTGATCAGAAGGTTGGTGGTTTGAATCCCAATGATGGAGTGAGCTCCCATTGCTCGGTCCCAGCTTCTATCAACTTAGCAGTTTGAAAGCACACCAGCGCAAGTAGATAAATAGGTATTGCTGTGGTGGGAAGGTAAACGGCTTTTCCGTGTGCTCTGGCTTCTGTCACGGTATTCCGTCGAACCAGAAGCGGTTTAGTCATGCTGCCTGCATGACCCGGAAAGCTGTCTACGAACAAACGCCGGCTCCCTCAGCCTGAAAGCAAGACGAGCACTACACCCCATAGTCGTCTTTGACTGGACTTAACCATTTAGGGGTCCTTTTCCTTTTTTTCTTTTTCTTTTTTAGGTGCAGTGGAAGTTCTGCAATGACTTTGTTCAATTCATCCCATATAATACATATGCAAACTGTTTACCTGGATGCACACATACACGCAGCTTTTCATGATGCAGGACACAGAATTCTGAAATGTTTCAATACTAGGGATGTGTAACCATGTTCACACCCTGCCTGTGACTGCTTGACAATCCATCTGTGAACATGGCTGCTTAACCAAGCAAAATAAACAATCTATCAATAAAAAGCTAGAATCTGCAAATGAGCAAAAACACCCAATAACTGAGCCAGGAAACTGCAGTTCCACCTGCCAGCTTACATCCTACAACATGTCTCTGCAACGACAAGGGACTTCCATTGCTCTTCCTCTCCTGCTCTCTCTAACCCCCTGCAAGCCCTCAAAACCAGCGCCAGAGGGTTGGGGGGTCCCCTGGGTAGATTTTGGGGTACATGCAGGGTTCTGCACTAGAAGAATTACAGTGGCAGCTTTGGACATAATCCTTGATGAGTAATGATAATGTCCTTGACCTTTCCTGTACTACATGGGTATGGGATAAACCGCCTTTGGTTCTGGATGAGCCAGGTTGTTGTTTTTTTGTGATTAGAAAGAACCTTGGTACTGCTCAACAGAGGCAGTTCCAAATTGTTAAATGACAGTGATGATAAGCTAGCACTGACTAAGGATGGGCTTGTTGATGGTTATCCCATGTCTGCCTTCCCTGCCCTCTCCACTTACCACTAGCTGCAAACTGCCACATTTATGCCCAGGGAAAACCAGGAGCTGCTTCTCCAAGCTGGGGCAGAGATCACAGAGTCCTGAGGTGGAAGGGAAAAACAGACAACAATCAGAGCTGGGCTCGATTCTCATACATGAATAGGACTGCGATGGAGTCTGCTAAGAAAGGGCTGTTCAGGTGAAGGTAGCAGGAGAGAGAGAGAGAGAGAGAGAGAGACTGTATGGGGCTCATACCTTTGGGGTTTTCCCGAGTGTCAAACTCAAAGAGCTTGGTGGGGTTATCTGGGAAGGAGTAGACGTAGATTCGATTCCGCAACACAATGATGATCCTAAAATTGGAAAGAGCAAAATAAAAGTATAGAACTAAATGGATTGTAATTTAAACTCTCTCCCTGCACGTGTGCATCTATACATGCATATATATCTGAGAAATGTTCTGTAAAGGATATGGCTGACTTTGCATTAATGGCAGAGCTGCTCCATTGGCTATAGAGCACATTTTTGAAAAAGGAAAACTTCAGTTCTTTATCACCATGGAGGACTCAGATGAGAACCCATGATCCAAGCTTACATTCCAGCAGATATATGTTCAAAAAAATCTAAATGCCTCTCTCCCTTTCTCAAATTTGGCACATGCAGAATAAAATATGCTTCTGTTCCTAACACAGGCAGAAAAATGTCCCTTGGAAAAAAATACACAAATATATAAAGTTCCCAAGACCTGATGGTGGTGAAAATATGAGGCACAGATAGTGCATGGCTATACAGACGCCATCCTCTCATTGCCACATTTACAGCATTAAAAAAACCTGTACACATTCATGTATTCATTCTACTGTAGTCCTGTTTTTTTATTGCAAGACTTATGTTGGATCCTTCTGTTTTTTTGCTGATACTTTTGTTATAATTATTGTCATCGTCATCAAGGCTGTTAAATTGTTAAGTCCACTCACTTCAAACAACAGTCAATCGGTACACGATTAGTTGTGTTGTGTTGATATGGACAGCTGGGTTTTAAGCACATAAGGTAAAGGTAAAGGGACCCCTGACCATTAGGTCTAGTCGTGGCCGACTCTGGGGTTGCGGCGCTCATCTCGCTTTATTGGCCGAGGGAGCCAGCGTGCAGCTTCTGGGTCATGTGGCTAGCATGACTAAGCTGCTTCTGGCGAACCAGAGCAGCGCACGGAAACGCCATTTACCTTCCTGCCAGAGTGGTACCTATTTATCTACTTGCACTTTGACATGCTTTCGAACTGCTAGGTTGGCAGGAGCAGGGACCGAGCAACGGGAGCTCACCCCGTCATGGGGATTCGAACCGCTAACCTTCTGATCGGCAAGCCCTAGGCTCTGTGGTTTAACCCACAGCGCCCCCCGCGTCCCTTTAAGCACATTCCTGGATGCAAAATCTGGATTTGGAAATCCCATACACAAGAGTACTAGAAATGAAGATAGTGTGCCTTCATTTCTATCCTAATTTTTCCTCTGCTGTGAACACGACTCCATATACCCCCACCCCACTTCAGCTCCAGAACCTGGTGAAACAGGATGATTCTTCAACATACTTGTCATGCCTCATGCGAACAGCCAGGGCTGGCTTGGTGAAGGTGAATTCTAGCACCAGCTTCTCTTTGCCCTCCTTCCCTTCACGGGCATCATCCCAGATCAAGACTACAAAGGAAACATTGGAGGTGTGAGAGAAGAAAATCATAGAAAACCAACAAGGAGATAACTTCCCCCCTCTTTGGAGGTTATAAGTATTCAGTGATGGAAGTGAAGCAATTATATGTCTCCAGAAATCACAACTATGCCAGATTGCTAATGTATTTTTCGCTCTATAAGACGCACCCGACCATAAGACGCACCTAGATTTTAGAGGAGGAAAACAAGAAACAAGAAAGCAGCGCAAAGCCTCTTGAGTTAAGAGGCAGGAGCGCTCCTGTTGCACTCAAGAGGCTTTGCGTGGCTATCCCCAAAGCCAGAAGAGCAAGAAGGATCGGTGCGCAGGGATAGCTGGCTTCTGGGATAGCTGTGCAGCCTCTTCAGGGCAGCGGGATGAAGGCTCCCTCGCTGTTCTGGCTTCTGGGATAGCTGCGCGGCCTGCATTCATTCCATAAGACGCACACACATTTCCACTTACTTTTTAGGAGGGAAAAAGTGCATCTTACAGAGTGAAAAATACAGTATGTTCTGACAGCCTCCCCCCCTTCTTTCCCTTGATACGTACCTGAGATCTCAGAAAATTTGGGGTTGCCACCTCCACCGACAATAGCAAGGAGATTGGATCGGTGTAACATTTCAACCAATCCCACGCTGCCCACCTGTTCATGATCTGGCAGAAGGAAAAAGAGAGAGGAGTACTTTTAGGACACACACCTGCGTGTCGAAGAAACAGGTGCCCCACAATTCCATTTTCAGGCCCCTCCATTTCTTACCAAGGTGGCCTTTCTCCATGAGAGGCTCCACATTATAGATCCGAACCCCAGTCTCCATAGCACAGCAGAAGCAGCCTACAGTGGAAGAAGGAGCGGATCAAACATGCCTGGCTATTTTGTATGTATATTTTTATTGTCACAAACCAGTTTTAGGGTTTTTTAAATTTTGATTTTGCAGGGGCTGGAGGGAGCAGCAGCATATAAAATAAAGGAAATAAACACATGCTGAAAATGTAGCATTTGAAAGTTTAGTCTGAGACAGGATGAAGCCCTGCAGTCAATGCTAGGGCCTGGCCCTAAAACAAATGAAGCTATAAGCCTCCAAGCAGCAACAAAGGGTTTTTCTTTCACCCATAAGTAACCACTGCATACTTTCCAATTACTTGGGATTGTGAGAAGAGCTTTGAGGTAGGCCTGAGGCCCAGCACCTCACAATTTGGAAGTTAACCACAAGGGAAAGCTTTAGTCAGAGGCACACGCTGCCCTCAGATGTTAGGCTGACAGTGTCTCCTCAGGGCCCAAGATCCTTCAGTTTTCCAAAAAGAAAGGCTCAGTTTTGGGGGAGCTCATGACTCCTTGTAAAAGTGCAGTGGAGGACCCAAGCTGGAGATCCAGTAGGAGGAGATCACTTACTCTGATCTTGGTTGAAGCGGAGGCTGTTGACCCCACGTTGCTGTGCCATGATGAGCCTGTGGGCACACCCCTCGATGGGGTCAGGAACACAGGGGCTGCCTGCTCCCACACACTGTTTTCCAACGTGACGGTTGCCATGACAGGGAGAGGAAGAAGTCAGAAACAGAAATCAGCACAGAGGAGCAGTGCCAAGGACATGAAAAGCATCTCCAATACTTCACTGTTACATTTGTTATTCTCTTGTTTCCCTGCTCCTCCAGCTTACAAATCCTGTCATCAAGATGTCAAAGAAATAAACAACTACCTGATGTTTAGAAGACATCTGAAGGCAGCCCTGTTTAGGGAAGTTTTTAATGACTGACGTTTTAATGTATTTTTAATCTTTTGTTGGAAGCCGCCTAGAGTGGCTGAAGAAACCCAGCCAGATGGGTGGGATATACCGTATTTTTCACTCTATAACACACACCTGACAATAACACACACATAGTTTTTAGAGGAGGAAAACAAGAAAAAAAATTCTGAATGAAACAGTGGATGTATCATTTTTGTGCTTCATGCTGTGGCCACAGACATGTGATTTGACGGTGAGTTTGGGGTAGCCCAAAAATCCTGAGAATCTATGTGGATCTGTGCTTTGTAACCACGTTTTTGCACCACTGTGGCCCCAGGCCACAGTGGGTGCGTGATTTTTTTGGTGCAGGCTGTAGCCATAAACATGCTATGTGATCTGATGGTGAATTTGGGGTGACCCTGAGGCAGAATGCAGGAAAGCAGCAACCTCCTCTACAGCTTTCCCTCCTCCGTGACGCGGGATCAGATTTTTGCCCCTGTACTCAGGCCAGTCTGCTCCAGGGACCACACATTCGCTCAATAACATGCACAGACATTTCCCCTTACTTTTTAGGAGAAAAAATGTGAGTGTTATAGAGAGAAAAATACGGTAAATAAGAAGTTGTTGTTATCCTCTTAGGACACCCCAATCTCTGACTCTGGTTACTGCCAGTCTTGTCCCTCCTTATACAATATGTTTTTCTCTTCCTGTTCAGATTCTCTCTACTGCCCATAACAACCCCCTTGACACCCTCCCTTGGCCCCAGATCCTTAGTACTGCCTCTCACCGCCTCCAGCTAACCAGCTCTGAAATGGGATCCTTACCGGATTCTTCCACTTTCCCCAAGTCTTATTGTACCATAACCTGCCCCAGTGGCTTCCTCCAATCCGTTTCCCCACTTGGGAGGTAATTCTTTGTAAATGCCCCTGCAACTGAGGCCCAGGAGAGGGCCTTCGCGATGGTGGCTGCTCCCAGTGTTTGGAATACCCTCCCACACCAGGGCTGGTGCCATGCAGTTTTTATTGTAATTATCTGTAAGTTTTCCCATTAGCTCTGCTACAAGAGGCCAGCTTCTCCCCTCAACCGTCATCTGGGGGCAGCCATTTCATCAAGCTGCCTCAGAGGGAGAAGAAGAGATATAGGAAGCAGGCTTCCTCCTGCCTCGGAACTGCGTCAGTCGCTCAACAGAAGAACAATGGTCTAGAAATTGGTGCCTGAGTTTTGAGTTTTCAATTTTCCTCTTCCCTCCTTGTCCCTTTTCCCTTGTGTGTGGCATTTTTATTTCTTAATTAGAACGTAAGCCTGTGGGTAGCCTTGCTTTGATTTCATGTAAGCTGCTCTGGGAGCTGTTTTGGCTGATGAGCCAAGGTACAAATGCTCTAAATAAATAAATGAATATACATTTAAAATGGAATATCTAGACAAATATATATTTAATTGTCTTTAATGATGTTTCCCCCCCTATGTTTTTAGCTGTTCTTATTTTATCTGTAAGCCGCCTTGAGTCCCTGTCAGGGAAAAAGGTGGGGTGTGCATATATAAAAATATATAGGGGGTGGGTGGGTGTATACACACACACACACACACTTGTATATATATATATATAATTGGTAATAATAAAGTGCCTTCTCTTCCCGCCCCCCGCCCCTATCTTACGGGACACAGCCGGGCCCCCCAACCTCTTTTCCTGCCTCCCCAAATCCTCTCACGCAAACCCCTGGGGTCTCACTTCGGATCCAGGCACGTCCCTTCGACCTCTTCCTGCCCCCAAAGGTGCCCGGATCGCCCTGCCCTCCTTCCCTCCGGGCGCCCCCTCCTCACCTGAGGCGCCCCTTCTTGCCCTGCCTTGTTTACATGGACGTCGCGCTCCCCTCGCAGTCAACACCAGCCGCCCGTCCAGGCTAGCTTTGCCCAGGCCACCGAGAGGAGGCGCAGAGCGGCTCTGTATCACGTGACACAGAGGGGACTCTGAAGCCTCAGCAGTCATATTGGAAACTGGAAGAAAGGCCGCGGGGGAGGGAGGGAACCTTCGGAGCCGCATCGCCATAGGGTGGCCATTTTTGAAACTGGAAGGAAGGCGAGAGAGAGCTAGACTTCGGAGCGGCCATTTTTAAAACTGGCAACTCCGAGCTTTTCTTCGTTGCCGGCCGGTTTTGGCCTGGAGTTTGAAGCTTAAGAGGCAAGAGAGGAGATGCATAACCTCCCTTTCGGCACTGCTGCTCTGGCAGCGGGTACGTAGTCTGCTAGTGGCTGGATGATTCCTAAAGTAGACAAAGTATTTTAGAATCATAGGGTTGGAAGGACCCACGAGGGTCATCTAGTCCAACCCCCTGCAATGCCCAACGTGGGGCTCGAACCCACGACCCTGAGATTAAGCTTCTTTTTTTCTTTTTTTAAAAATATATTTATTAAAGCTTTTTCAATGTAAAAGCATATCCAAAAAAAGAACAAACAACATTGGTCATTTAGCATCTTTTCCTTATCACTTTGGACTCCCCCACACCTCCCGCACGCACTTACATCGTTAAAACAATATTTCCAAACAAATTATCAATTTGTTCATACTCTTGAATTTGATCATTAACCTATAATTTAAACTTAAATCTAGTTTAGTGATAGACACTTATTTCTATTCTGGCATCCCAGTCAGCATTCAGCCAAATTACAATATTTTTGTAAATAAATCTTAAATTTCTTCCAGTCTTCTTCCATCCTCTCTTCTCCCAGGTCTCGAATTCTGCCGGTCATCTCGGCTAGTTGCATATAGTCCATCAGCTGCATCTGCCATTCTTCCAGAGTGGGTAGATTTTGAGTTTTCCAATTCTTAGCAATCAGTATCCTTGCTGCCGTTGTTGCGTACATGAAAAATGTTCTGTCCTTTTTTAACACACTCTGGCCGACAATGCCCAAGAGGAAGGCCTCTGGTTTCTTAGTAAAGGTGTACTTAAACACCTTTTTTAACTCATTATATATCATTTCCCAAAAGGTCCTCACTCTAGGGCAAGTCCACCAGAGGTGAAAAAATGTTCCTTCATTTTCCTTACATTTCCAACATTTATTGTCAGACGAATGGTATATTTTAGCCAATTTGACTGGGGTCATGTACCATCTATATATCATTTTCATTACATTTTCCTTCAAAGCATTACATGCAGTGAAGTTCAGCCCAGAGGTCCACAACCTTTCCCAATCTTCAAACATAATATTATGCCCAATATCCTGTGCCCATTTTATCATTGCCGATTTAACCATTTCGTCTTGTGTGTTCCATTTTAGCAGCAAATTGTACATCTTTGAAAGTACTTTAGTCTTAGGTTCTAACAGTTCAGTTTCCAACTTTGACTTCTCCACCTGGAATCCTAACTTTTTGTCATTTTTAAACACTTCTTTAATCTGAGCATAGTGTAACCAGTCTCGCACTTTATCTCTCATTTTCTCTAGACTCTGCAACCTGAGATTAAGCTTCTCATGCTGTACTTGACTTGAGCTATCCCAGGACAATGTAATGAGGAGGAAGCCCCATTGCACTGTGCAATGGAGTGGATATGGTCCCAGCTAGCTTCATGTAGAATTAAATCTGGCAGAGGAAGGGGTGGGGAAGAATTGTGCCTGCAGGTGAGATTTTTTTCCATAGACATGGCGTAGCACTGATGAAGGCTTTGAGGGCATTGTGGTGGCCCCGTTCTCTCTCAGCACCACACAAATTATCTAGTAAAGAGATACCACAGATTAAAATCTGGTCTGGAAAAGCCCAAGAGGGCTAAAACCCACTGTGAAATTACAGGGTGCTAAAGGTCCGTATAGTTAAAGCTCTGGTTTTCGCACTAGTGATGTATGGAAGTGAGAGCTGGACCATAAAGAAGGCTGATCACTGAAGAATTGATGCTTTTGAATTATGGTGCTGGAGGAGACTCTTGAGAGTCTCATGGACTGCAAGATCAAACCTATCCATTTTGAAGGAAATCAGCCCTGAGTGCTCACTGGAAGGACAGATCCTGAAGCTGAGGCTCCAAGACTTTGGCCACCTCATGAGAAGAGAAGACTCCCTGGAAAAGACCCTGATGTTGGGAAAGATGGAGGGCGCAAGGAGAAGGGGACGACAGAGGACGAGATGGTTGGACAGTGTTCTCGGAGCTGCTAAAATGTGCTTAACCAAACTACGGGAGGCAGTGGAATACAGGAGTGCCTGGCGTGCTCTGGTCCATGGGGTCACAAAGAGTCGGACACGACTAAACAATTAAACAACAACAACATCAAGGCAATCTGCCTAAGGAACCAAGGGTCATAATGACAGAGAGACAGTTGCACCTGTCCTCAGAATCATACTACCAACCACACAAAGAGAAGGAAAAATATGAGGTTTATTTACAGCTTACAGCACAATTTAACTAAAAAGAAATTCATGGAAGTTGGTTTATTTGAAAGCTGGGTCCTCCCATGTTCATTTCCACGGCAGATGAAAGCAAGTTAGGAAGACATGTATTTTCCACATGCCACTTTTAGGTAACCACTTACACAACTCTTTAGAGTGCGCAGACACCCAGTTAAGATGACAAAGTTTGTGCAGGTCAGCATTCTGAAGCTATTGCTATAGAATGACTTTAAGATAAGTGTACTTCCTTCTTTTGGGCATACCCTGGTAAATGCCTCATCTCTTGTCCTCTTGAAAGACCATCAGTTTAGTACAAGACAATGTGTATTCTCTTCTGCCCATGAATTGCTTGAAGATATTTTCCCACAGACACTGTAAGCATAGGTCAATCAGCAACAATAGGCACCATTCTAGAAAACCCAGGACAGACACACATAATTTTAGATTCCATCCCTGAATGCTCAAAAGCATTTTTAGATTAAGAGCAAGCTGTCTCACCTACAGACACACACAATACCACTCTCCCTCCTATGTAGATCATACAAATTGCAGTAGTCCATCTCTAGAGCACAGCCTAGAGTTCAAAAAGAGATACCGAAAGGTAATTACTGATTAAGGAGCCCCCGAGAATCCTGGATCTGTATCAGACAGATCTAGACTGCTTTGATCTGGGGCCAGCCTAATTGCTTGTTGCTCTAGAACAAGAGTTGACCCGCAACTTATTTGGCTGTGCTCTAGATTTCATTCTCTGTGGATGTTCTTGCCTTTGGCAATCTTTGACACTCAGGTTCTAGAGTGCTGTCATTGGTTTAGATACAAGTCTGTGCACATTGCAAGCAGCCTCACACCTAGAGCTCACATATATGTATATATTAAAAAAAACACTCTAGAAAATTGTGGGGGTGGTTTGAGCACCCGCCTCAAACATGGAGGCAGTCTTGTTCATTGTCCTCTAATGTGCTCAGCATTCCACTCCCCGCCCTGAAGAAACAAGGCTGCCCCTTCAGTCTAGGAGTTCCTCTGTCCTGCAGATGTTATGTATTCTGGAGGGAGCTCAGTCGTCCTCTGATCCACCAACATAGTGACAGACAGCGTCATACTCTAGCGTCAAGACCTTCTCATCTTCTCGCTGCAGCTGCACCAGTGCGCGGCTCTGCGCCTTGTCTCGACGAAGAATGCGGCCCACCTAGGTGGAGAAAAAGCAAAGAGTAACTCATTGCCTGAGACTGTAGAGGGGTTTGGTGGTTTTTAACAGATGCAAGCATGCACTGCTCTCTCCATGCACACTGCATATCATCACACACCATGCGTCTGTGTGTTCTTAGCTCCACTTTCCCTTCTGCCCTTGACTTTTCAAGTTATGATTTCAACATTGGCATGAGCTTTATCAGCAAACACTGCCTGCTGTTTGCAGCTCTGGTTATGGGAGTCACTTGGACAGGGACAGCTTAGCCACAGCAGTGCATGCATTTGTATCTTCGCAACTGGATTGCTGCAGCGCAGGGCTGCTTTTAGGCTTCGTTCAGAAGCAGCAACACGGCAGCAAGGTTGGAGAGAACAGTGGTTAACTGTGAACATGCAACACCAGATGTACAGGAGCTGCACTGGCTGCCAATTAGCTACCAAGCCACATTCAAGGTGCCTATGTGGACATAAAGCCCTATGCACCAGGACAGTCTTTGGAGAGCTTACAGACACGCTCTTACCAGGGCCACACCTGCTGACTGTGCAAGGTGTGGAGATGTGTGAGAAGGAATTTTCTATAGTGGCACCCCTGCCTTTGTTGATTAGGCTGACACTAACCCTGATGGGCTTTAGGCATTTTGTAGGCACATTTTTATTTACACAGGGATTTGGTTAGTTGACAAATATTGTCACTCTTACAGCATTCAGATGCCAATTTGGTTTATCATTGCTGTCTGGTTTTTCATATTGTTCTATTTTATCATGTATCATATACTTGTATATTGCACCCGATTCTGGGATTGATTTTAATGAAAAGCTGACTATAAATTACCGTAATTTTCGCTCCATAACACGCACTTTTTTGCTTCTAGAAAGTAAGGGAAAATGCCTGTGCGTGTTAAGGAGCGAATGCACTGGATCGGAGCCGTGGCTGCCGTCAGCCAAGCAAAGCGGGAGCCGCTTGCAGGGCTTTGCACGGCTCTAGCTTTGCTTGCTTTGCAGCCAGGAGGAGGGCGAGGAGCCGAGGAGGAGGGAGGGAAGGAGAGGCATGGCAGCAAAGCGGGCAGCAGCCGCTTACAGGGGAGGAGGGACAGATGGGAGCCATAGCGAGCCGGGAGAAGGCAGGCGGTTCAAAGCCAGCAGCTTTTAAAGTAGCCAGCAACAGCTGCTGCAGCCTCAGCTAGCAAAGGTCCGCGCGCTCTCTAAACGGAGCAATGAGGCTGCAGAGGGACAGGAGGGCTTGGATCAGGAAGGATAAAATTTAAGCAACCAGCAGCAAAAAACAACAACAAAAAAACCAACCTGGAGCTCTGAGCCACGAGCGCAGTGAAAACCAGGAAGTAAAAAAAAGGCTATCCCCCGCTTCTCAGCTGTTTTCAGGCAGGATAGATTTGAGCATTGTCTGGGTCCTAGTGCCCCTACCGCTTTTTTGTGCTCCATTCTATTGCTGCTGGTGGCTGCTTATCACTCAGGCTGCAAGGAGGAGCGCTTTTACACAGCTAATGGCGAATCCCCTGCAATCCAAGTACTCCTCACTTGCTCAAATCTATTCTGCCTCAAAACAAGGAGCAGAATTAAAAGGCTGCAAACTGTTAAATGGAAAAAAAAACCCAGCCACAGGGCAAATACCTTAAGTATACCTTTAAAGCAACAGTGTTCTTTCCCTCCCTGCTCAGCTCACAAAAAAGCTCCTTCTCCACACCCCCCACGCGTGCTCCTTGTCCATTGAGTGCTTTTCCTTCCCTCCCCACTTAAAACGTGGTTACAAAGCACGGATCCACATGGATCCTCAGGATTTTTGCACTGGGTCACCCCAAACTCACCATCAGATCACATGTCTGTGGCCACAGCATGAACCACAAAAATCATACATCTACTGTTTCGTTTAGAATATTTTTTTCTTGTTTTCCTCCTCTAAAAACTACGTGCGTGTTATGGTCAGGTGCGTGTTATAGAGCGAAAAATACGGTACCTCTTCTGATCACCCAGGCCTTCCCTACCCAGTAATATTGGCCTGGCACATACCATCTGCTGTGTGTACTGCATATTTAATCCAAGTTTATGAATTACTATATTAGATTTATTGTGGGTTAGGTTTTCTTGTTCGGAACCACTCTGAATGTTTTGTTTTTAATATCAGAGCTTTATAAATATTTTAAAGGCACACTGACACAAATGTTAGCTTAGTGTCTCATTTCTTTGCAATATCAGCTATCTTACGGGAAAATGTGTGGGGAAGGAAAGAAGAAACCTCACCCTCTCCTATTCCCCACCCTAGATTAAAAATGAACAAACCCTAACCATTCAACTGTTCTCCAAGATGTCTGCAGATAAAATTCAAAATACTGCTATTGCTTTCCAACAATCACATCTAGCACCCACTTATGTAGCTTATTCATCATCTTTATTGCAATAACTGTAAGACATAAGGTGAAGGGACCCCTGACCATTAGGTCCAGTCGTGGCCGACTCTGGGGTTGCGGTGCTCATCTCACTTTACTGGCCGAGGGAGCCGGCGTACAGCTCATGTGGTCATGTGGCTAGCATGACTAAGCCGCTTCGGGCGAACCAGAGCAGCACACGGAAACGCTGTTTACCTTCCCGCCGGAGCGGTACCTATTTATCTACTTGCATTTGATGTGCTTTCGAACTGCTAGGTTGGCAGGAGCAGGGACCGAGCAAGGGGAGCTCGCCCCGTCACGGGGATTCGAACCGCCAACCTTCTGATCAGCAAGTCCTAGGCTCTGTGGTTTAACCCACAGCGCCACCCGCGTCCCAACTGTAAGACATAAGCCGACATAATTTTAAATAAATAAATTTAAAGTATTGCTTGCCACCTTGAACTCATGGGATATAGAGTGAGAGGGGAATGACATTTTTACATGCAAGAGGTGGCTGTGGTCAGAGAGGAAAAAGCGCATTACACATGCTCAGAGACACTGGGTTGTATTCAACCATCATACTTAGAGCAGATTCACTGAAATGGCTGGACCTGTTAGTCACGTCCATTAATTTCAGTGAGTCCACTCCAAGTAGGACTAACATTGGAACATTATTGTTAGGAATTTGTGGGCTGAGCCTTGACACTGAAGACCATTTGAGCAAAGCCTTAGCTTAAAAGCTGCACCCAGGAAGCTGAATCAGGAATGTAGGCTACATGTTTCTGAAGCCAGGACAACAAAGAAGCCCCACCCTCCACTCCCACCGGTGTCGTTCTCTGTCCAGTGCTTCATTGAATCTCTCTCACTTCATTTGCATAATTTGCATGTGTGTGTTTTTTAAGAGTAGAATTGCGCAGCTCATATTCCAATATTAAGAGAAGCTCAGAGACCTCCCCAGCAACTCTCAGGATTTTCTTGCACCCGGAGGAAGTGCTCCGCTGTTGCTCCTCTGCCATCAATACTAGGTTCATTTCAAGAGAGGCCCAACCTGTCTCATGGTAATGGCTCAGGCCCCACCCATCGTGATCTGTGACTCACCCGGCCAGCCTGTTCCCCCAGCACCACCATGACCAAGTCCGAATCACTTCGAGGGATAACTGTCTCCAGCATGGACTCGTGAATTCCTGTGGAAGGAGGAATCAGAGAGTTGGAAGGAAGGGACCACAGGGCCATCT
This sequence comes from Podarcis siculus, assembly GCA_034642415.1. Classification (NCBI taxonomy): domain Eukaryota; kingdom Metazoa; phylum Chordata; class Lepidosauria; order Squamata; family Lacertidae; genus Podarcis; species Podarcis siculus. The sequence continues at coordinate 4,914,895 of JAXCMG010000049.1, read as the reverse complement.
AGTCCAACCCCTTGCAATGCAGGAGTCCTTTTGCCCAACGTGAGACTGGAACTTGTGACCCTGAGATTAAGAGTCTCATGCTCTACCAACTGAGCTAACCCAGAGGCTACTACTTCAGCCATCAGAAGAGGCCAGATGAAGTAGCAACAATTTGGTGGGCCACTAGCCTGGTCACCCACAGTTTCTCCATCTAAGTACAAGTCACATTCTAAGACCCTCCTGCTACCCTTGCCCGAAGCTAGGGCTTTGGCTGTCATAGAGAGAGATCTCTCGCTTTCCTATAGGAAGGCCCCTTTGCAGCAGAGTCCACCTGTATTTTCTACCCTTCCCTCTCCAAGTTGCAGATGACAAACTGGATCCACTTGGGAGGGGCTCCAAAAACAAACCGGGGTTCTAATGGTGAGGGGTGAAGCACCCAGCCTTTTAAGCACTCTGCTCCTTACTATTTACTGCTTAAGAATAGGAAAATGTTCTTCTACCTTAACTACGGTATACGAGGGCAGTTTAACTACACAAAGACAGCCTCAGGTTCCAAGGGAAGGCCAGGGATAGTCAGGAAGAGTCAGGAACACACTCACCATCCAGAACGCGACCCTCTTCTGTTCGGCAGACACACGAGTCTGGCTTGAGGACATCTTCGATTACCATCTGGAGGGGAGGGGGAGGGGGAGGGGGGAGGGTGGGGGGGAGAAGCCAGCACAAGATTTCATGCCATTTTGCCTCTAAGATTAGAGCTCAGGTACAGGCTTGGTTTTGGGTGCGTGGGGAACTCTGATCAAAAGGGAGTTTAACCTCAATACAGTAGAAAGCATTCACATTCTGAAGTGGCACGGGTAACTCTCAGGACTGCATCACCACAGCTTTTAACGGGGGAGTTCCTTTAAGGCATGGTCTCCACCCTTCCTTGGTGAAGAGGGTTTGATGCAATTGCTGCATTTTTATATAGGAGTTGTTTTCAAACAAGCAACTCTCCAAAAAGACAGCCCCGCTGTAGCCCAACATTGGATGAAGGGTCCCCACCCCCTCAAGACAATTAACTTTGGAAATCCATCCTATGGCCCAAGCAACAGACAGCATGGGTGCAGACTTGGCACACATGCTCTGCTGCAGCGCTGGCAACTGTTTCAAGGGACAGCAGCAAGTGGGGGGGCTGAGTGAGGCCTCCTATAAAACTGGCCCATGTTAAAAAGGGAACTTCCATGAAATACCTTGGTATTGTAGTATTTGCCTCCCTTGAAGAGCTTATCCACAAAGCGGACTCGCAGGTCTCGCCGCAACCAGTGAGAAGATCTGGAAGAGGAATTGCTATTGCTGCTGCTGCTGCTGCCACCGCCACCCTTATTCTGCTTCACAGCACGGTCATCTCTATGAGCAAAAGGCACAGAAGCAGTCAAGTATTAGTGCCACTCATGAGGGATCGCTGCTAAAACCAGGGGCAAGTAACCCATGGCCCTCCAGATCAGTGGCTGCTAGCCACGATGGCTATGCTCTGCCTCCATGCTCAGTATGTTCTGAAGATCAGTCACTGAAAACTGCAGCTGGGGAGAGTGCTCTTGTGCTTACGTCCCGCTTGCGCATTTCCTTTGGGGGACCTGGCTGGCCACTGTGAGAACAGGATGATACACTAGATGGGCCACCCGTCTGATCCTGCAGGGCTTTCCTTATATTCTAGAACAGGTATCCCCAACCTTCAGCCCTCCAGATGTTTTGGACTACAATTCCCATCATTCCTGACCACTGGTCCTGTTAGCTAGAGATCATGGGAGTGTTAGGATTTTTATCTCACCAGCTGCTCAGCGAGCAGCACAATGGTTGTTTATATCATGTGAGTGTCTGAGAGCGTGAGACAGGAAGCCTCAGCACAGTCTCAGTACTGTAAAAAGTTACTTTCGCTTCTGTGTGAAGTGTGCTCTTCTGTACTGCTGCTCAGAGAGAGCAGACATGCTGGTGGATTCTCTGTATATAGACTGATGAATAAAGTAGTTTATAGCTACTGATTGTCTCTTTCTTCTGCAATGAGATGCCAGAAGACGAGTGTGCTCCTCTCAGGAGGGAGGGGTCGCTTATTACCGGTCTCTCTTGACTGAGGAAGATTTACAGCCAGAGGGTGACCACTGGAGAGACACCTCGGTGTCTTGGGAAGGTGGCGGCCTTCCCGGGCGTTTTTCCAACAGGGAGTTGTAGGCCAAAACATCTGGAGGGGCAGGTTGGGGATGCCTGTTCTATTGATATCCAACAATATCTGGAGAGCCCCAGGTTCCAGATCCATGGTTTAAACTGTACCAGATTGTATTGAGATGAAAAGCTTTGTTATCAAGTAAAACACAACCCAGGGGTTGGAATAATTTCCACTACCTAAAGAAGCTCACCAGGTGCTGGGTGAACTCTCTCACACGCTCTGGTTCACACGTAACACTAAATCAAGATTTGCAGTTTGTTTCTCCGCAAGTGCCAGCATGCAGCTTGTTCATTGTTAAACCAGTGTTTATTCTTACTGTGACTTGGCATGACTTGCAAACTAGTCCACTGTCAGCTTCAACAGCTGTCAGTTAACCTGAGCGGTCTTTGCAGCAAAGTCAAAAAATGCACAGTGGTCCTGGCAGAGACTCCTCTTGGTGGCTAGAGACATTCTGTGAGAATCTAGCCTTGACTAAGCCGCCAGCAAAGAGGCTGCTAGTACAGTTGCTTCTCCAGAACTGGCAGCACAGTTGCCCCACCCTATACTGATGCCATTACCTCTCGGTCCCAGGTGGGTGCTTCCTTTTCCTCTCCTTCTCCTCCTTTTTTCCCTCTGAAGTTCTGTGATCTGATTCGTACTTGGTCCCATTCCTCTGTTCTGCCTCCTTCTCTTTGTGGGCCTTACTGAGGCGGCCTGCAGTGGGAGGGGCAAAAACAGCAAACTTGAGGAGACGCTCAGACTGAAAGGGGGAGGCTGCATAAGCTGTCTGCTCATTTGCAACCCAAGCCCCCAAAGCAAGACACAGGCAAATGTCAGAAATCTGTACCAGAGAGGACTTCCGGGTTGGCGCCATCGCCGAATGGCGGACTCCCTCCGAGCTCCGGAGGGAGCCTGCTCGGCAGGGGCTGGGTCCTACCGCGCCGGCGACGCGGGGACCCTTAAAAACCACGGCCACGGAGGCCGTGGACATGGAGACTCGGCTGGCACCGTTAGCGCCCTCCCGACTTGTGAAGGAGCCTTTTTATTTTTATTTTAAATAATATTTATTAAGATTTTCAGAAATACAGAAAGAAAAGATTAAAGTACATTCAAAGCCTTATTTTCATACACCCACTTTCCGGGACTCCCTCCTTCCCCCACCCCTACCATATTCCCCTATCATATTGTTGGCTCCACAAGCTCTCAGTTCTAATTAAAACTTAATTTGTTTAAACCATTAGTCAAATTTAAATTTAAATTTATACAGTCCTCATCAATACCCTTAATAAAAGACAAAAGTTCTCTCCCCAGGGCCCACCCCCTTTCCATTCCACAATTTCCCTTTTTTTTAATGATAAGGACACCCCACACAATAGAAATATAAGAAATAAGAAATAAAAAGTATAGTAGATGAAAAAAAACCAATTCAGAAAATAGTTGACAAGCCTTTGGATTCTAGTTCTCCCCCCCCCGTCCCCGGTTTAATTTCCCCCTGACCACCAATCCATGTTGTCTGCCTGGAATTCTTAAAGTCCATAAATCACATTTTTCCCCCAACTCCTTGCTGGATTTTTCTTTTTATAATTATTTTTATAATTATTTTTAAACCATTTAGCTTCAAATCTTTAATAAAGCTCCCCCCATTGTTCTTTCCAAGTTGTAGTCCAGTTTCCTCTTGTTCCGCTGCTAAAACGTTCTAGTTCAGAAATTTAGTAAGTCTGCAGGGATTATTGTTATTCAGGAACAAAAACTTGCGTTCAGTCCCTTCCTTTCTTCAATAGAAAATTCTATTGTCTCCTTTAGCTGAACACCCTGTAGACACAATATTGTTTCCGTTTTGCAGCTTTCCCAGAAGATAACCAGTCCTGTAAAATTCCGAAGGTATTTTTCCACTTACGACCTTCTTTGTAATGTCCGGAAACTCCTCTAGGGGGATTGTTGTAACTTTGTTTTCTCTAGTCCAAAAGTCCGATTGTTATCCATGTTTTCGCCATTTTTTATCCAAGTTTTAACGGATTGTAACAAATTGTAACAAAATTAACCAGCAAAGTCCTCGTAATAAAGTCCTCTTTGAATTTCTGACTTTGACAGCTACTTTGACAGCTGTCAAAATCTCCTTCGCTTTTCGCCAGGCTCTCTCCT
>JAXCMG010000049.1:4885423-4910495 GCA_034642415.1 Podarcis siculus | reverse complement strand
GCACAGTTCTTGTAATTTCCCATCGTGGAATTCTTAGTTTTTATCAGCAATACAATTCTTTTTGGACCTTGGTTTCCCAGTCCTTGTTTTGGAAGGTTTACAGTAGGGAGGGGGACTGACTTCCTTTTTGGATCCCCCCCCGCTCGTATCAAATCCGAAAAAAAAATTCTTTTTTTCTCCTTTTAAACCCGGTTTCCAAATTACTCACGGGTTGTTGTTAAAAGTCCGAATTCTCAATGGAAGAAGTCAGCGCTCTCCGCCGGATGGCATGCGGCTTCGCTCGGCAGGGATAGTAGAGGACTCAAAGCACCACGCTTCTCCCCGGCACCCGATCCGTAGCCTTTAAAAAGGCTCCTTCACGAGTCGGGAGGGCGCTAGCGATGCCAGCCGAGTCTCCATGTCCACGGCCTCAGTGGCCGTGGTTTTTAAGGGTCCCCGCATCGCCAGTGCGGTAGGACCCAGCCCCTGCCGAGCAGGCTCCCACCGGAGCTCGGAGGGAGTCCGCCATTCGGCGATGGCGCCAACCCGGAAGTCGTGAAGGAGCCTTTTTAAAGGCTACGGATCGGGTGCCGGGGAGAAGCGGAGAGCGCTGACTTCTTCCATTGAGAATTCGGACTTTTAACAACAACCCGTGAGTAATTTGGAAACCGGGTTCAAAAGGAGAAAAAAAAAGGAATTTTTTCCGGATTTGATACGAGCGGGGGGGGGGGTCCAAAAAGGAAGTCAGTCCCCCTCCCTACTGTAAACATTCTAAAACAAGGATTGGGAAACCAAGGTCCAAAAAGAACTGTATTTCTGATAAAAACCAAGAATTCCACGATGGGAAACTACAAGAACTGTGCTGGAGGAAGAATCGAGGGAGAAGGAAAACGTAACCCCCCCCCCCCCCGGGAACCGGGGTGATTGAGGAGAGAGCCTGGTGAAAAGAGCCGGAGATTTTGACAGCTGTCAAAGTAGCTGTCAAAGTCGGAAATTCAAAGAGGATTTTATTACGAGGACTTTGCTGGTTAAATTTGTTATAATTTGCTACAACTTGCTAAGATTTGGATACAAAATGGCGAAAACATGGATAACAATCGGACTTTTGGACTAGAGAATACAAAGTTACGATAATCCCCCTAGAGGAGTTTCGGGACATTACAAAGATGGTCGTAAGTGGAAAAATACCTTCGGAATTTTACAGGACCGGTTATCTCCTGGGAAAGCTGCAAAACTGAAACAGTATTTTGTCTACAGGGTGTTCACGCTAAAGGAGACAATAGAATGTTCTATTGAAGAAAGGAAGGGACTGAACGCAAGTTTTTGTTCCTGAATAACAATAACCCCTGCAGAGCTACTAAATTTCTGAATTAGAACGTTTTAGCAGCGGAACAAGAGGAAACTGGACTACAACTTGGAAAGAACAATGGGGGGAGTTTTACAGTTTTAAAGATTAAAGACTAAGGAATTAAAGGCCCTTTGGGGCCATTTCTAGACTTCTAGATTGGAGACTCGAAGTTAAATGTCATAAAAATAACTTTAAAAATAATTCTAAAAAAGAAAAAAAACCTGCAAGGAGTTGGGGGAAAAATGTGATTTATGGATTTAAGAATTCCAGGCAGACAACATAGATTGGTGGACAGGGGGAAATTAAACCGGTGAAGGGGGGGGGAGAATTAGTTACAAAGGCTTGTAACTATTTTTTGAATTGGTTTTCTTGTTTCTACTATACTTTCTATTTCTTACATTTCTACTCTGTGGGGTGTTTTTACTATAAAAAAAGGGGAAATTGTGGAATGAAAATGGGGTGGGCCTTGGGGAGAGAACTTTTGTCTTCTTATTAAGGGTATTGATGAGGATTGTATAAATTTAAATTTGAATAATGGTTTAAACAAATTAAGTTTTAAACTAGAAGTGAGAGCTTGTGGAGACAACAATATGAAAGGGGAATATGGTAGGGGTGGGGGAGGGGGGGAGTCCCAGAAAGTGGATGAAAATAAGGCTCTGAATGTACTTTTATCTTTTCTTTCTGTATTCTGAAAACTTTAATAAATATTATTTTTTTTAAAAAAAAAATCTGTACCAGAAACCCCAGAATAGATCACAAAGGAAGAACTGAAGGCAACACACATTGAGTCTTAGGTGACCTCGTTAGGGAAGGGAGCCAAAACTTACTCAGGTCTTTGGCCAGTTTATCGTATTCCTTCTGGGTCACAGGTCGGACTCCATGCTGGCTCACAGTTACTGTTTTCCCACCAATGGCCAATTTCACCATGACACGAGCATTATCTCCATCTACGCCTTCAATCTATGGAAGAGCAAGAGGGAAGCAAAAGGTCATTCAGAAAACTACAATGCCCAGAATGCCTTAGGTGTAACAAATATGCAGAACTTACAGGGAGGGTGCTAAAGTTGACTTCTATTTACATAACAGGTTTTCCCTTTCTGCTCCTCCCTCCCCTGCATGACCCTCAAAATCTGCTCTGGAGGATTGGCAGATCATCTGGAACAGATCTGGGGGGCACAACAGAGGGCTGTGGAGGTGGGTGGAGAGAAATAAAGGGGCAGTTGTGTTGTGCAAGTGCAAGTCCTTTCTGCTCATGCACAGATGGAGTTGGATTCAACCCACAAATAGTACTCTCTTCCCAAAGTAGGAAAAAGACAGACAAATATGGAAAACAGAGCATAGTTTTGTTATGTTCCTTGCTCATTTAGCGGACCAAGCTCAGCTATCTATCTATCTATCTCTTTCCACTGAGTAGCCTGTAGAGCAGGAACAAAGAACAGAACCTATACTGTGTATGGACTTTCTGCAAAACTTACAAAGCCAACCTCAACTCAAAGACCCAAAATAGACTGACCCCACCAAACTAGTACAAAGACTTTGAGGCAGCCGAGAAGTCCCCACCACAACCACCTACAAATAGGTACCAAGAAAGACATCCCTAGGAAGCAATTAAAACCTGGAAAACCAGCTGTATCAGGTGGCAGGATCCAGTCAGTCTTATGTCACAGGTGCCCGGTGGGTGGGTCCATTCTCCGCCTTCTGATTCAATTATGATGCACATAGTTATTTTATTTATATTCCACCCTTCCTCCCAAAGCAGCACAGGGCGGCATACAACAAGCAAAAAAACAAACCCTATTTACAACATTTTAAAAACAATTCCAACATAGAAGCAGACTAGGAAAGAGCTCTACCTAAAAGTCTTGTTGGAAAAGAAATATCTTCAGTAATTGAAAAAAAAAATGCAGATGGTGCTTGGCTAATATTTAACCGGGGATAATTTTCCAAAGGATGGGTGCCACAATTCTTATATTGTGCAGAGTGGGTAAGATTGACTGGGGATATAAAGAGACGCTCTTTCAAGTATCCTGGTCCTGAGTTGTATAAGCATTAAGTTGGGTGGAAAGAGTCAGGGTAGAGGCTATATGCCTTCCCTAGTGAATGTTTATGCCTCTCTCAGGAGCCCCTCTTGCTTGCTTGCAGAATACTAAGCCCCGGGTCAACACAGACCTGAGCACAAAGTGACAAATAGCAGGAGTTCGCAGAAAGAAACAGCTCACCTTCCCATACAGCTCCTTGTGAGGTCCAGCCTCAATGTAGACTGCACCTCCTGGAACCAATCCCAATGGCTCATCCTTGCTCTTGGAAGGCTCCTCGCCAGGTTTGGGGGGTCGCCGGGGTGCTGAGGATTGCAAATCCTGGGCTGCTGAGCGGTCTGCTCCAAGGCCCAGACCCTTGGGTCGAAGACGGTGCTCCGGAGGCTTCACGTCTCTTAATGTGAGCAAGAAGAGGAGCAGGATGGGATGAGAAAGAAACACATCACTGACCCTGTCCAATTTGGGGCAGCGTTTCTACCCACAAGAAAACAACCCTGTACTGTTGCATAATGGACAGAAGTGGGCATGGAAGCAGTGGACTTGAATCGCGGCACAGCCACAACTCACCGGGGAAAGTTTCCGCCAAGCAAAATTGGGGTGTCTCAAAGGAGAGATTTCAGCATCCATGGGAACAAAGGTTGCAATGCTACAGAGCCGCATCTACCAGTGAGGACTCGGCATGCCAAGCCAGAGGCATTTACAAAGGGTTTACCACAACCCATCACCCACTAAGCTGGGAAAACCATTTTTACTTTTGCATTCAGAACGCTGCCAATTCTACCAAGCGACAGGAGGGGTGGAGAACCCATGACCCTCCTAGTCTTTAGGGACTCCCAACTCCCATCAGCCTCAACCAGCTTGGCCAATGGTCAAGGATAAATGGGAGCTGAGGTCCAACAACATCTGGAGGACCAAAGGTTCCCCATTCCTGAGGTTCTCTCTTTCTCTCTCTCTCTCTCTCTCTCTCTCTCTCTCTCTCTCTCTCTCTCTCTAGCAACACTGCTCCAGCTCCTCCTTTTATTCCCTTCTGACTGCCTCTCTCCAACCACCTTCTTAGGATTGCAGCTAAATTCACTTCAGCTCTGGGTCACTTTAACCTGCAGCAGCTTTTTTCTAAACAAAAGTGCTTTATGATGTCTGTGATATGTGACAGGCCTCCCATAGGAACACATTCCCTAACCTCAAGCCACTGCCAGGAACTTTTTTTGGTGCAGAACCGGGACTATTAACTGGCTTAGAATATATTTTGGTAACTGACCTTGGACTGAGATAAGGCATGCTCCCTAATGTATCTGTATTTTCAACTATAATCTTTCGGCTACACCCTTGTTCATATTGCTGGCCCACACCAGAGGCTTAATGCTAAAGATCATACTAAACCCCTAGTTCAATACAACCTGTGCGTAGAACTTTTATTAAAATACTAGAAATGGGTTAAAAATTACTCCCCACCTGCTTAATTGTGGCCATTATAAAAGTAGCTTCAGCAAGGATTAATGCTGTGGAGCATTCCAGCAAAGTGAAGAGAGTTTCACAGTTGCAAAGCAGGCCACTCCAAACACCCTGCTTTATGTCCTTGTGGAGTCCACCGTGTTCAGTTATCACTGTCCCAGCAGTGCAGCCCACACAAGCATGCAGAAATAGGATGGAGTCCAAATCTAGAGTAGATTAAATTATTATCTGAAACTCCGCACATCCAATCCCCTTCCTCTCCCTTCCCATCAGTTATTTGTGAACTGCCAGAATCTGGACCATTAGCTCCTTGAGATTTTTCTGTTTTATTATTATTAATTAAATTTCTATACCACCCTTCATCCAAGGATCACAGGGCTGTTTACAATATAAAAACACGAAAGTACAAAACACAGTAACAAACAAAAACAAACAGAAAACCAAAAAAAATTGGGGGGGGGGAGGACTTAAGGGAGGGAGGGAACTCCCCAAATAGCTCAGCAAGGACTCACTGCTTGAAGGTGTTCCCAATGCCCTCGCCTGCTTTCCAGCCCATGCCCTTCAGCATGGCAAGACCATAGGCTTCTACTGGTACCTCTTCATAATCTGCCTCAGTTGACTAACAATGTGAGGGGAGGGAAAGAAAAAGAGGACAAGTATTAAACTCTCCTGAATAGGAGCTCAGAAGGTTGTCCACAGAGACCCACCACCACTATTACCGATTCTGGACGGAGGCTGACATCCACTTTGTCTCCGTCTTCATAGCCATCAGGGACACGGTTCTGCATGAGGAGGGGAATGGAAAGTGTAGGGTCTATCTTGGTGCCACTCTCCCATTGCTCCCGCGACTTCCTAGATTCTGAATGCAAAGAGATCACGTTGTTATTATTTATTAATGTATATACTGCTCGCACACCAAAATGGCTTCTAAACATTTTACAAGTAGAAAGTCCGTTATGAAATATCCACATGTAATAAAAACGTGCCACAAAACAATTCTATCAAAAAATAAAATACAACAAGCAGGTTTAAAAGCTTAACAATTAGAGCAGTTAAAATGTTCAATTAAAACAGTTAGATCAACAGGTTCATGTTCAGGGGAATGATTGTCTAAACAGGTGTGTCTTCAAGAGCTAGCAGAATGACAAAACCAAGCAGCCTTGCATATTTCAGCAGGGAGGGCATTCCACAACACTGGTGCCTCCAACAAAAAAGGAAAATGTCTGTGTTACCACAAACTGATAATCATCAAGCCATAATAAAAACAATTAGGTTGTATTTCGTGATTGAATGTCCTTACTGGGCATGGAGAAACAATTAGCTGAAGCATAAGCAACATACTGCAGAGCTAAGGCAATAAACCTCAGAGTCAAGCAGTCCTTCCTAGGCAGGGTGTGGGGTGGGAGAGGTCAAAGGTCCAGCATATAGTACAGCTGCTTGCAAAAACCAAAAGATCTGGATATTTGTACTACAATCTTCATTTTTAAAGAGTGTCAACTGTCACCTAAGGTGGAGTAAGCAAGCCTGATGGTGATCAACAATCCTGACCTCAGCTTCACAGCCATGGGAGTGCCTCCTGAACCTTGATGTTGCAATAGTGACCAGAAGCACTTTTTGTCAACTCCACTGACAAGGACTGTTTTCTACCAATTCAGAGTCACTTATGCCTCCACAGCCTAAGAGTGAGGTGACTAGCCTGTCTGGTTACTGTGATGACCAATGGGGTAAAAAAATCCAACCTGATGTTTTCTGCTCCAGTTCTCAAGGATGGGAGAAGGCTGCAATTCTAAAGAAGGTGGAGTAAGGAGTGCTCACCTTCAATGAGCTCCCTGACTGCTTGGGCCTCTACGCAGCTGTTCCCATCCTGTTCCTGGGGCGGTGCAGGGTCCTCTGGTTTCTTCCATTTGTTCTTCTGGATCAGGGGAATGACAAGCTCTTTCGGTTGTGGGGTTGGCCGAACACTGCAGAGGAGCATACACCAATTAAGACCACAACAGGGCTTGTCTACTCACAGAAGGATAGCAAAGTACAATGGGGTGAAATTCTGACAAGCTTCATTCCATCACCCAATTGGTGCCCTCATACTTGGTGGGAGAAACAAACTGCTTTGAACAAAACATATTTTTGTTCTACTGATTTGTAGTTTCCCTTGGGGTGGGGAGCAGGATACGGGCCAACCCACTGCAGGACACTTTGACAGGTCAGCAGGGGTCACCTGTCATTATATGATTTAGAGTGCACTCCTGGTTCTTTCTTTTGAAACTGTTTGCAACAGTGGCTCTACCTGTCCTATGCTATCAGATGACTGACAGATGAGCATGGCTGGGTCAAAACAACCTTTCAGGGCAAACGGGGAGGTCTGGTGTGCTTAATAAGGCCCACCAGCCAGAGGTTCCCCCACCACTGACCCGACATATTCAGGCAATTTGTTGTGTTACAAACACACACACACAGCAATTTTGGACCACAACAACTGCAGAAGGGCACAAACTTTTTCAAATGCCTTCACATGCACTGCAAAGGAACTTAAGGGGGTGGGGGAATAAAAGTTACTGACCCTGCAAATTACTGACAAAAACAGTAATACGGGTAAGAAATGCATCTACTGTCAGTTGCTGATATGACCAGCAACTAACACTACAAAAAATACTGTATACCTTTCACTTGCATCACAACCCCATGTCACCCTTCCCTCTCCCTTCCCTCCACTGCCAAGGTGAAGAATTTAAGTTCATTAGGAGAACCCATCTCTGTATTTGTATTGTGGTGGAAAGTCCTGATCACACATTGGGATGCAAGTGTTTTGTGCAGCATCTGCAACAGATTGGCAACCTGTGGCTCTCCAGATGTTTGTGGGCTTCCTGTCGGCCTCAGCCATCATGACCAAGAATCAGGGATGGTTAAGTAACATGAGTACGGACAGGGAAGAGACAGACAGAATTCCCACCCCTGATCCAATGCTGGGAGTTGTTGCTTTTTGTTTCCCAGTTGCATTATCAATAAAAAAATCGGTGTGCTGCAAGCAAACTTTTTATCTGAAAGTGTGACCCAGAGGGGAAAAAACCTGAGAACCAACACTCTAAAAATTAATAATAACCCAAAGCCCTGTGACATGCCCTCTGGCATCTCAGAGAAGGCGAAGGCAGAGCCTGGCACGCTAGCTTTCTGCATGCGGGGATATCTCCCCCTCCCCGTCTCTCTCTCTCTCTCTCTCTCCTCAGCCACGCCAGAAGCTGCCCCACCGAGCCCGCCAGGGACAGGCGCGGCTTGGCCAGGCTCAGCCCAAACCAGCCGCTCAAGCGAGCGACTGAGGCGCCGCGCAGACGCCCCCCGCCGCCTCCTCCTCCAGCTACCTTTGCAACTCGCGCCCCTCAATGGCGGAGAGGAAATCAGGCTCCTGCTTCGCCTCGCCGCCGCCATCCTGCCCCGTCACGAAAAGAAAGCGCCTCCGCCCGGTTGTCCGCGTGAAGCCGAACGACACCGGGGCAGCTTGCGCCCCCGCTGGCTTCTCGGCCCCGTCCGCCATCTTCCCTTCGCTTCCTCGTCGCTCCTTCCCTCCCTCGCGTGCCTTTGCCGTCACTGGCGTCGCCCGCTGGGCATCATGGGAGACGGAGTTCTCGGGCCCCTACCGTCTCCGTGGGAGAGCAAGCGGGCAGGGGGGAGGAATAACTATAACTCCCATGGTGCAGCGCGGCAGAGGGCTTCTCGACGCCCTCAAATCCGCGAAAGAATAAAGCAAAACACTACAACTCCCGCGCTTCCTTGCGACAGTCGGCGCAAGCGCAGTGATCTGGGAGGCATGCACGGCATCCAAACCGCGCATGCGCCACACCGACGCAGGCGAGCGAGCGGCGCCTCGTTTGCTGTAATACCCTTTGCGCATGCGTGGTGCGGGGCATAGTTACAGATCCTTGCATTGGCCATCCATTTCCGGCATGTGAAAAACAACCACCGCGGGACGTTTTCAGCGGGCGACTGGCTTCCGGTATATATGGGATTTATATCTCCATGAGGAAAGGACGGCGCGTTTTGGGGTAGCCAGTCTAGGCCTCCTTTGGGACTCTGTGCTCTCTGAAGTTGGTGGGACAGGCAGACATTCAACAGATGAAGCTGTAGAGGGAAGAGCCTTCTTCACCTGTTGGTTTCTGCCTGTTACGACGCTAAGCAGCTGCAGAGAGCTTGTTTATTTATTTGATTGAGGTCACAGGGCGGTTACCTTAGTATGAATCCTGCCTGTCTGCCTGCTGGTTGGCTTTCCATACCAACAGCGTCTCTCAGATCTAAGATTTATAGGAAGCTGGGTAGAGTGGAGTGGGGACTTGTTTCTGGGTTGCACCATTTCCAGGCTGCATGTGGGGACTCGCATGATGGGCTCACCCTGCACACAGAAATGTGGAATGTCAAGGAGAAAACTGGGATGGAGTCTTCCACACACACACACACACACCTTGACGCACCGCACCACGTTTCTCTGCCCAAGGGGATTCCCACCCCCTAGAAAGATTTAATTATTTCTGTATGGAGTAGCAAATCATTCACAAGCCTGTCTCCACCTTTCACTCTGAAGTGCTGTGGATTCTAAACAGGTTTACAGCTTCATTTTCCGTTTGTGGTCGCTTGGCAACAAGAAGCTGAGGTTAAGCTAAGTCTCCACCCGGGAAATCCTCACACAGTACTAGCACCCAGTCCTGGAATACAAGAAGAATTAGGAAATAATAACAGGGGCTTAGGAAGCTGCCATGTATTGAGTCAGACCCTTGAACCATATACTCTGAATGGCAGCAGCTCTCCAGGGTTTCACAAGTGCGTTAAAAAAGTGCAGAACGCATTTTCATAGAATTGTAGAGTTGGAAGGGATCCTGTGGATCATCTAATCCGATGCAGGAATTTAAGCAGCTGTTCATATGGGGATCAAACCAGCAACCTTGGTGTTATCTACACCGCACTTGGAACAACTTAGCTATCCAGTTTTGAGAGATAAATTTCAAGCGGATGCTTATTCTCTGCTAAACTCCTAAATGGTCTGAACTCATAGTACCTCAGGAAATTATAAATATAATTTGTACCCCACCCATCTGACTGAGCTCTGCCCTGAATAACATCCACTTAAAAGGTAAAATCTACAAGGGCTCTTTCAGTGGTAAGGCTGCAGCTTTGGAACAACCTCCCAAGAGTTTCTTTTACTTTTCAGAAAAAGGCATTTCAGATCTATCAACTCTCCAGGGCTTTAAAAAGTACTCTCTGAGGTTCTCCGTTGCATTCCACCAGGCAGCCATTTTGATATTGATACTGGATTAGCTAATAGCTACCTATTTACTCCAAGGCCGACTTGTTATGCCTCCAATTCAGTCGTTATAGCAAGCCAGTGCTAATGCTTTGACCCTCAGTTCATGTTCTTCCCACACAGTGGCAAAGCAGGTAACAGACAAGTTCTTCTCTCGCTTTCTAGTACCTTTCAGATAAGTGAGGATGGGACGTTCCTCCAAAGACAAGCGTGACATTTACTACCGCCTGGCCAAAGAAGAGGGGTGGCGAGCCCGTAGTGCGTTCAAACTTCTGCAACTGGATGAGGAATACCATTTGTTTCAAGGTGGGCCAAAAAACATGCATCCCCATTGTATTACCACTTTTTCTTGCATCACTGAAGGGCATTAACAAGTGTTGAACACTCAAACCTATTTTTAATGCCATGGCTCAGACCCAGAACCTGTGAAGGAATATTAATACTTTTGCTTTGGTATCCCCTTCTTCTAGCAGATAGCTTTATTCGGATGACCAGAGTCTTGTTTTTGGGGAGATAACACTGCAACAAAGGCCCCATCTTACCACTTTAAACAGTCATGTATTCCCCCAGAGAATCATCTCAGGAGTTGTTCTTCCTAATCCTTTTTTTCAGCCCCTTTGCAGAGGTGCTGACTGATCTTCTCTTGTCCTTCCTAGGTGTCTCTAGGGCTGTGGACCTCTGTGCAGCTCCTGGGAGCTGGAGCCAGGTTTTAAGCCGAAAGATCAAGTAAGCAAACAATTCAGTTCAAATATATCTAGTGGGTTCCATCCCCTTAGAGATGGGCTAGACTCTCATGGAATCTACTTATATTCCACCCCACAGAGGAGAAGACATGAAAAACTCTGATGTCAAGATAGTAGCTGTAGATTTGCAAGCCATGGCTCCGTTGCCGGGTGTCATCCAAATTCAGGGGGACATTACCAAGGTAGGTGCTACCTAGTGCATCTTGGGGTGATGTCAGCCTTGAGCTTGGCCTCTACCCCATCTAAGCAGCAGAAGAAAAAGAGGCCTACCCAAAAAACAGTCTCTTTGCTCACATACCCACCTACCTCTCTGTTTCCAGGTCTCTACAGCTCAGGAGATCATTTGCCATTTTGAAGGGCAGCCCGCTGACCTGGTGGTGTGCGATGGAGCCCCTGATGGTAGGTGGCAACCAGGCTACCAGCCTTGTCAGGGGAATCAGGGAGCTCTGCTGGGCCAACGGTGGCTTTAGAGGGAAAAGCTGCCTGTATTAGCTCTGATATGTAAATCCTTTATTCTGCAGTGACCGGACTCCATGACATAGATGAGTACATTCAGGCCCAGCTGTTGCTCGCTGTGAGTATCTCCTGGTGTTTGCCGCTGTGTGTAATGAGCAAACTCAACCACAATGGGTGCTGTGGGGGCTTTGCACTGATGGAAGAGCCGGTTGGCATCCTTCAGCAGAAAGTTGCCCAGGCTGACTAAATGCAGCAGATCAGGAAGCTCGATAGGAGAAGTGCCAGCAAGTGATGGGTATGGCGTCAGCCCCTGTGAGTCTTCCTGGGATCCACAGGCCCCAGAAAATGCCACACTATTCTGGGTCCTGACATAAGGCCTGATATCAAACAGGTTAATGGGATGCCCTCCAAAGGACCTATCTGGTGTCATGATAATCCCCAGACCTGGAAGATCTACAGATTGCTCCTAAGTGGAGCCCTGTGGTTAGGGCTGCTCCACAATCTCAATATGCAATTGCAAAAATAGATTTTCAGTACAGTATTTAGCATTTGGCTCTGGATCTTTGCTTTAAAAAAAGGTATGCTACAGCTGTAAAAACAGATTAACAGTCACAACTTCTTGTGAATTCTCAGAAACCCAAGGAAGGGTTGACATGGCTGCCCGTTCACAGTTGGGAGCTGTAAAGACTGTTCCAGATGGTGCATTGGCCGGGGAGACGTTCAGTTCCCACTCATCTGCTGATCAATGCTGACTTCAAGGTGGACCCTGCTCACGTTTCACAGTGAGCCACTGAGGGTGGGAAAGCCCAGGATCCAGTCCACTTTCCCACCCCTGTCTTACAAGTACTGGGCCTTTGCTAACAGAGAGGAAAAGAGCAGGACCATAGCAAGCCCTTTCTCCTTTTATCTAGGTTTCTTTTCCGGCCCAAACTGTCATGGGATGCTGGTGGCTATGTTCCCCACCTGCTGCATCTTTGTGCCAAAAAAGGCTTTTCTCTTATGGTGCTGATTGTTTCCTTCTGTTTCTTCCAGGCTCTGAACATCACTACGCACGTGCTAAAGAAGGGAGGGACATTTGTAGCAAAGGTGAGCCCTGCAGGTGTTCAGGCAAGAGTTAATAGGCACTGCAGTTCTGCTTTAGGTGTGGCCAAACAGGGCTGCTGTGGGCACCGCACCAAAGTCATCACCCTGCAGTGGTGTTTCAGCACCTGCTTATTGCTGTTCACCTGAGCTCACCTAAGGCACCACAGCAAATAGGCTGGGGACTCGGTGGGCCTGTCCAGTTCATCAGCCCACTGAGCGTCAGCAGTGGGCCTGGAGGTTTTTCAAAACAAGAACAAGGTAACTTGAGCAGGAATACTGAAAATTTGTAAGCTCAACTTTTATTTCTTTTTATTTATTTAATTTAAAATATAATTCAGTAATGTGTAAGGAATAAGGAAACAGAAAAAGAAAAACACAACTGAGTAGGAGTTAAAATAAAATTTGCCACAAGGGGTACAAATTAGGATTTATGGCAGAGTCAAATCTGGCCCATAGCTAGTGCTGAAAAATTAACTCAAAAAGTAAGGTATAGTAGAAGACAGACGTGTTTTTCAGCCACATGGCAAAAATGTATTTTATATGAAAATGATAACAAAGGTGTTTAAACACCTCTGGTGAAATAAGCTGCTATTTGGAATTCTTAATAACTCTTCACCTTCAAACAAGAATATTGCAAGACCCAGAGGATAACAACCTGATACTTTCAAACAAAGCAAAATAGCCCGTTACGCTTCCCAGGGATTGTGAATGCAAGGACCCAAATTCGTGAGAGCTAGACTTGAACCCTTAAGGCAGGCATGGCCAAACTTGGCCGTCCAGATTTTTGGGGACTACAATTCCCATCATCCCTGACCACTGGCCCTGTTAGCTAGGGATGATGGGAGTTGTAGTCCCAAAACATCTGGAGGGCCAAGTTTGGCCAGGCCTGCCTTAAGGCAAAGGTGGCCGTCAGTGGCATTGGGAATCCTCCTGATGTGCTTTCTGCTGACATGGTGAGGCAGGATCTTGTGACTTCGTGAGATCCCAGAGCAGGGAACTTGGGTTCATTTCCAGTGTTATCAAGAGTCACTGCACTTGGGTGCTGGCTGCATTCTGATTCTGTTTTGTGAGCACCCTGGGCTTGTTCCCTCTCGGCACCTGATGCTATTGAGCTCAGTGTCCCCAGAATATCTGAATTACGCCCCTTCCCCATCTCTCATTGGTGGAGGATTCCTCTGCATCTGTGTCGCTATCCACAGCCTGGGTAATGTGGCATAAGAATGCAGTTTATCCAGGCGAGATGATGGCATTTTGCTTCCCTGCCTTAGATATTCCGAGGGAAGGACATCACCCTCCTCTATTCCCAGCTGCGAATTTTCTTTCCTGATGTGACGTGCGCCAAACCCCGAAGTAGCCGCAACTCCAGCATCGGTGAGCGACCAAACAGCTTCTTGCAAGCCTGGTTAACTTGCA
This sequence comes from Podarcis siculus, assembly GCA_034642415.1. Lineage (NCBI taxonomy): Eukaryota > Metazoa > Chordata > Lepidosauria > Squamata > Lacertidae > Podarcis > Podarcis siculus. The sequence goes on along the minus strand of JAXCMG010000049.1, from coordinate 4,896,701 downwards.
GCTTTGCCACTCATGGGGGAAACTGTACAAAGCATTACAGGATCTGACAGCTTGTTCAGAATCACTGGAATCTCAAAAAATTATAATAATGAGTGGAATTCTAAGTGGCACTAAGGAGATTGCTCTGTCTGCGCGAGTATTTCTGCTTGCCCAATGAAACGATCTTCCCCCTCTTCTCCCCCTGTAGGCTGTTCTGGGGGCCCTCCCAACACCCCCAGAGCCTATCTGGGGGGCATGGAAGAGGAGGAGAGGCAAGGGGAAGCCATGTTGTGCTGGCGGGACTTGTCCTGGCTCCTGCTAGCACAGCTCTTTAGTTGTATCTGGTCCCATGTTTCTAGTTGTCATTGTTGCAGTGAATATATGGAAGCATGCAGGCAGTGGGGGAAAGATGGTGCTTTTGCGCCCTGCGTGATATGCACATCCCCTCGTGACTTCCAGCATCTTTCTCATCGCCCTATTACCCATTGCTTTGCCAACTGTTTCCTCCTCCCTCCACCCTGCTCCTTGCAGCGACCTCCTACAATTAAAAGAAAGCAAATGAGCAGTTCTCCAAAAACACAAAAGTGAACACAGGTCAGAGAAGCGCACAACAGACTCTGTACATGCCGTGGCGTAATGCACTCTTAGGGCTTTTGATTGAGTTTGCTTTGATATCTTTGGTGGAGGTCTTTTCTGCTTCAGTGCCATTTAAAAAAAACAAAAATCATGTTTGTGTTGCAGCAGCTGCACTTGCAGTTTAGGCTAACTTTTTAAATTCATGCAAACACATTTCCTTAGTCTCCTAGTTCAGCTAGGGTCAAGAATCCCATTACATTGCGTTCAATGGGTTGCCATGCATTTGCAAAATTCGGACATGTGTACAACACAGCTTCTGTGTACTGTTGTTGAAGGCTCGGTTTACCCAGTGTCGGAGGTAGTGGTCAATTGATTGATCCTGCTGCAAAGCTAATCCCCAAAGGCTGTGTTTCCCTGCTTCCTATAGATGTGAGCGGCAGCCATTCATTTTTGCAGGTCATTCTCTCAAGGGCACTGCTGGCAAATGGGCTCTTGCCATTGAAGAGCCTTCTGTCTATTGCATGAGTCATACGTCCCTCATCTTCTGCACCCCAGGAGTCAGACTGTTATATTCTGTCACTTAGAACTCAGTGGAAACAATTTAGAACAGAGTCTGTGTCTGAATAGCTCCATGCTGGTTCTTGGTCATGCTCGTATTTGATGGAAGCTTGGAAATGGCCTGTTTATAGGAAGCTGGGAAGCTAGATTACATCAGTGAGGCTGCTGGATCCATCTAGCTTGGAGTTGTCAGACCTGACTGGCAGTGGGCCTCAGGGGTTGCAGGCAAAGGTATCTCCTAGCCCTGCCAGGAGATCCCAGGGATTGAACCTGGAACCTTCTGTTTACAAACCAGATGCTCTATTCTCTTTGATGTGTGTCCCCCCCACCTCCAGTCTGATGGTTTTAGTGCAGAACATGCCTTTTCCCAATCCAGGTTGAGGTTAGGCACAGCATACTCCTCACGGGGCTTGATAACCAACTGTATTGGGGGGAACAGCAGGGGGTTGTGTGTGTTTGTGTGTAATTTAGTGCACACCCTGGAAATTCTCTTTCAGCTTCTGCCTTCTGGAAGAAGGTACAGGGTTATAAAGACTAGGGCTGAGAAACAGTTTCTATCCTAATGTGATTTTGGTTTTAAACACAGTGTAAGGAGTCTCTATGGGAGTGTATTGTATTTGCAAAATGGGGCATCAGAGTTTTTAGGGGGCTAACCAGGCTGGGATAACTGGGATACCAGGCTTGTTGGTTTTGAATGTCTTATGTAGATTTTAATTTTTTTTCCAATTTCGTTGTTCTGTATGGGACAATGACAATAAAGATTATCGTATCTTATCGGAATGCCAGAGCGGTGGTCACCAAAGCTTTTATCTGCCTTTTCATCCTTCCAGAGGCCTTTGTTGTTTGCCGAAACTACAGCCCCCCTGAAGGCTATGTGCCAAACATGTCCAATCCTTTGCTAGATCACTGTTACGGTAAGGAACCTTGAAGGGGGAAGAGATGTTTCTGCGGATTCCTGTTGTGTTGGGGGATGCAGGGCAGGGAAACTGAAGGGAAAGTGGGTGGTTTGAGGGCAGAGGCAAGAAAGTGTGGATGGAGAAGGGCAGGTGCAAGTTGCCTACTGGGGGATTGTGAGTCTTCGGTCCCAGGAAGTGATCCATTGTCGGATTGCTTCTCTTTCTGTTTTTTGGCAGTATTGAGCAGAGACTCTGGAGGCTGAAGCTGTCGTATGTTTCCTGTCCATAGAGTCAATGTCTTGAGAAGCCAGGCAGGCCCCGTAGTATATAAGCGATGAAATCAAAGTCTTCCATAAGTTCTGGATATGAAAAGAATGAATTTGCCTAGGGAAAACCTCAGTTTTAATCCAGTGTGCAGTGAGTGCGGTTTGATCATGAGGAAATCAGGTTGACAAAGGAAATAGAACAAAAGTGCCTTGTGGCAACTTGCAGATTAGCAAATTGGTTGTGGTGTAAACTTTCCTGGACTGGAGTCCATGTCATCAGATGGCCAGGTGGATGCAGAGGGCAAAACATGTAAAGCCTCCTGGCCAGCAACAAGACTACACAAAAAGTAAAGCCAATTCAAATTCAGCTGAAGCTTAGCTGCATAGAAAATAAACATTGTGAACATTCACAACTGACACTGTTGGTGATAACATAAATCACAGTAGCTTTAATATGTTAACATCTGCAGTGAGACAGAAAAGCTAGATAAATGTGGTATTTTCTGATGCATGGATGGAGAACCTGGGGTCTGCGGGGCCGCCAGACTGTTTCCCCCAAACAACATCAATCTGCCCCATTGACTGGATCGCTCAGCCAATCCCTGCAGAAAGTAGGATTGAGTTCCCTGCCCACCAGCTGACTGGGAGGGATCTCTATCCTGCTTGTTTGTTATCTCCCCCCCACCCCCGGAGGAGCAGCTTCAAGAGGGGGCTGGGATAAGCTACCTGTCATCATGATATCAGATGACTGACAGGTGGCTGTCACAAGTTGGCCCTGTATGGTATGGGAAGATGAAGATACAATTCGCTGGACCAAAAAGATTCCCCCGTATTTCTCCTTGTCCAATTTCTGGTATTTCTCTCTCTCCCTGTTTTTAAATCTTACTGGATTCTACGTTTCTGGGCAGCAGTTGTGTTAAATTCTATTACCTTCTTCATGATGCCTAGTTATAGCGCCTAATAAAGACTCCTTTGTTATTGTTACCATCATTATCATTGTGATCAGCCCAAGTACTGGAAGCCCTTTTTGCTGAAGCAGCGTTTTAGCAGGAGAAAAAGGCACCTCTGCCCTAAACCAGGTTTCCTTTAAAAATACGTTCCCCAGGAACCCAGGAGGATTGAGGACTCTGAAAGCTTCTTAGCCAAAGAGATTTTTAAAAAAAAGTTGTAAGGATATTTGTAAATGAGAGGTATAGGATTAGGAATTGTAAAGAATTGCAAAGGTGAATAGTGGGGCGGGGCGGGGCAGGCTGTGTTCAACCCTGGAAGGTCCATCTCTTTGCAAGCAGCACTTACCAAACCTCCCCCTATACAGATGTGGATTTTAACCAGCTGGAGGGCCCCAATCGAGTGATTGTCCCCTTCCTGGCTTGTGGAGACCTGAGTGCTTATGATTCCGACCGGACGTACCCTCTGCAGGTAAGGCTGGTCTTGGGTGGTGCACCTGGAGGCGAGTGGGAATGGGCGATTCAAGCGTGGCTCCATCTGTCTTTGCTCCGATTGAGGAAGCAGGCTTTTTAGAACCAGGGGGAGTCCTATGGGCCCTCTTCCGCCACTTGGTCCTTCCTGAATCGGTAGCTGCAGAACCACCCTCTGGTCGTTGGCAGTGGTGGTGCTAAGAACAGAAGAGGCCTGCTGGATCAGACCAAAGGCCCAATCTTAGTCCAGCATCTTTAGTGGCCTACCAGATGCCAATGGAAAGCCCACCAGCAGGACCTGAGGGCAATAGGAGTCCCCCTCCCCATCTGCAATTTCCACCAACTGGTATTCAGAGGCATACTGTCTTCATCATGCTCCTTTCTCGGTGCAAAGATTAAAGTACATGGGTCCCTCTATTAGGGATTCCCAGCCCAAAGCCCCTGCTGTCTTGCAGTTATCGGCAGGAGAACCTGAAACAGGCAGCATTGCATCCAATGCTAGTCCTACTCAGAGCAGACTCGATGAAATTATTAAGACCTAAGTCAGTCCCAGCTGTTAATTTCAGTGGGTCTACTCTGAATGAGACCAATAACGGGTCCAACGGTCAAGAAGGCAGTTTCTGCATGTGCTGTAGAAGGAAGTGAGGGGCAGGTGGGGCTCATCCACCAGGGAAGGGGGTCCATCTAGGTCAGTGATGGCCAAACTTGGCCCTCCAGCTGTTTTGGGACTACAACTCCCATCATCCCTGACCACTGGTTCTGTTAGCTAGGGATGATGGGATTTGTAGTCCCAAAACAGCTGGAGGGCCATCACTTATCTAGGTGAAGGAAAACCTCTGCTGCCTTGTGGGATATCTTCAGGAGAAGAAAAGGCTACACAAATCCTGAGTGGAGTCCCTAAGATGGTTAGATGGCGCTTTGTACACCTCCTTCCAGCAACTCCTGGTGCCAAGCGTATTGCTCTGCTTTCCTTTGTACTACTTCAGTGAAGCCGAGAGAGGGGTCTTGTCATCTGGGCAGCCCAGGCTCTCCAGACACATGGGCAGGCTTGCGACCTGGGAATGTCTCTCTGGTGCTGCTACTAAAGCAGTTTGACTCCACTCCTGTCTCTCAAGACAGACAGATGCTTAAGTAGAAGTAGCATTGGCTACAACCCAAAAACCGCAGTGTAGAGATTAGCATTGGAGATTAACAAAAAGGATAATGGTGGTTGATGATGCTCTCTTTCCCATTTGATCAGCTGGATCCCGAGAAGAAATACACTTACGTCCCCCCGACTCAGCCTCCCATCTGCCCTCCCTACGAAGAGGCTTGCTTCTTGAAGAAACACAATCTGCTGACCAAGGAGCAAATGCCCCAGCCTCAGCAGGAAAATGCACTCCAGGAGCAGCAAGAGCAGGGAGCTGCACGCTCACCCCTAGAGGCCGAGGTCACAGACGCCCTGGGAAAACTGTCAACGTGACATTATCACAGAAATGGGGGGCAAGAGATGCATACCGCCCCCTGCTGGTTCGAAAGACTTTTCATCCTTCTTGGTTTACCTTTTACAGCAGTGGTTCCCCAATAGCTAAGTACTGCAGACCCCCTGTTTTTCAGAAGCCAGGCCTTGGACCCCTTACTTTTGAAAATTTTGATATCTTTATGGTAGTTTTTGTTAGGTGAATAAGAATAACAATAATATTTACAGGCCGCCCATATGACTGGGTTGCCCCAGCCACTCTGGGCGGCTGCCAACAAAATATTAAAAACACAATAAAACCTCAAACATTAAAAACGCAGACCCTCCTGGGTGGGTTACACAGACCCGCTGATGTCCACAAACCACCAATTGGGAACCACTATTTTACAGAATTTCCTGTTTTATCAATACAAAGTCCCTTTCTCCCTGACCAACCAAAACCATGTTGATTTTAATAAAACTTTGTCACTTGCTCAGAGCTTTTCTTTTGCTGTGATAAGTAGCTGGAATGCTTTATTGGGAAGACACACAGAGAGAGGTTCAAATTCCTGTTCATCCATCCAGGGCAGCTGTGGGCCTCCCTTCCCTCAAAGTCGGACTGTGTTCTGAGTGCTGCAGAAATTATTGATAATAATTTAACAAAGGCATATTGTTTCCCAGTACCGCATGTCCTTCCAGGTTTTTTATTATTCTGGCCTTCGGCATACTGCTTATTACTTTATCTTCTTTAATCTGACAGTCGGGACTTATTATAGATGGACGGAAATTCCCTAACAATGCTATTTATTCCTCATGGTAAACTCGTCCTTTCTCCCCCTGCCCCACTCCTTGGCAAAGCATGGAGTTCATGGTTGTTGCTCCTCCATCCTGTTTTCCTCAGGTCAGTTGTCCTTGTTTCCTCAGAATCCAGGTGTTGCCACAAAAGGGAGGACCGTTCCGTGGAGATTGAGGGCTACACAACAGTGACCCCTTCACCATTCAGTTTGGCCACCTGGGCATGGATTTGGATTCCAGCTGGCGGTGATTCTGCGCCAGTACTTTGGCGCGAGGAGCTGTCTTTCAGGCCCTCAGCCCGTGGAGGCCCTGTCCTCAGGATGCCTGGCCCCCAGCCATCCACAGGCCCCCCCACAATGAAATCAAACCGGTCCAGCGGAGTGTGCTCTATGGTACACAGAGACTCCTCACCCAGGTAGCCTGGGTTGGCTCCCTCCATGGATGCGTCGTCTCCCGGGCTGCAGCGTCCAGACTGGGGACCCTCGGTCTGGGAGGCTCGATGGCGGGTGACCTGTTGGGTGTCCAGCTGCGGCTCGGCTCTTCGGAAAGAGTAATGGGCAAATATGCCGATGAAGAACATCTCGACAGCCAGGGAATAGTAGTAGATCACTGGAGGGGTGAAGAGAGAATTAAGAATATGGTACGCTCTGCAGCAGAGGTTGGGAACGTCCGGCCTGCTAGGGATTCAGGTTTGGCCCAGGAGGTTGTTTTCCCCCTAACCTTGCCCACTTTCCCCATATCCAACATTGTATGCAATTTCAGGTGTGGGGCGGGTAGAAAGAGACATGACTGCCAGTGCTCTCCCAGTTGTGCATCGGCAAGGGAAAGCAGTTTCCTTACACCAGGCTTCTTCAGCCTCGGCCCTCCAGATGTTTTTGGCCTACAACTCCCATGATCCCTAGCTAGCAGGACCAGTGGTCAGGGATGATGGGAACTGTAGTCTCAAAACATCTGGAGGGCCGAGTTTGAGGAAGCGTGCCTTACATCTTCCTTTGATGCTTGGGCCAGACCAGCCTTCACCAACCTGATGACCTCCATAGGTTTTGGACTACAACTTCCATCAGCCCCAGCTAGCTTGGCAGGTGCCGTAGTTGCACTAGCGGAAGCCAGCACAATTATTACAAGTAGCATAATAATAATATTTTATTATTTATACCCCGCCCATCTGGCTGGGTTTCCCAGCCACTCTGGGCGGCTTCCAACAAAATATTAAAATACAATAGTCTATTAAAGCTTCCCTAAACAGGGCTGCCTTCAGATGTCTTCTAAAAGTCTGGTAGTTGTTTTTTACTTTGACATCTGGTGGGAGGGCGTTCCACAGGACAGACGCCACTACCGAGAAGGCCCTCTGCCTGGTTCCCTGTAACTTGGTTTCTCTCGGCGAGTGAACCACTAGAAGGTCCTTGGCGCTGGACCTCAGTGTCTGGGCAGAACGATGGGAGTGGAGACGCTCCTTCAGGTACACTGGGCTGAGGCCGTTTAAGGCTTTAAAGGTCAGCACCAACACTTTGAATTGGACTTCCCCCTGCACACCTCCACAGCCTCCCCAAATCTGCTCCAGGAGGGTTGAGGGAACCCCGAGAACTGCATGGGAGGGAGAGGGGCACTGTCAAGCATGCAGAAATATTTACGCTGATGGAACAATCTCCTTAGCTCTACTGCGAATACAACTCTTGGGCTGCACTACGTTAGTGAAGGCTAGCCCAGATGACGCCCTGCCCCTTGCCCAAGAGCCAGCTTTTTTAAGGAACTAGTTCCCCCCCTCCTCTGCCCCCTGAGAGACCCCGACCCTGCAAGGGGGCAGGGAACCTCTCTGGCGTGAGACAGCACAGAAGACAATTGCCCCGAGACGGCAAGTCAGAGAGTGAGGTTGGTCTGCCCGTCAGCCAGCCACCCTCAATGGCGCCTGCTGCAGGCTCCTGGCCTCCCTGAAGCATCTTACCTTGGGAGCGTGTCACCGGGGAGAGAGGCGGGCTGCAAGGGATGGCCCCCACTGCCCCCATGGTCTCCAGGATCCCACTCTGCAGGCCGCAGAGGACGAGAACCAAGATGATGCAGACGAATTTGGAGCGCAAGCTGTAGCCGTTGAGCGCTGGCTTGGTGGCTTTGTAGAAGAGCAAGTAGCCATAGAAGGACAGGAATGTGGAGATGGCAATGATGGCGTAGATGTAAGAGTTGGGGTTGGTGTAGCCCACCTGGGAGAGAGGGATGGGCAAAGGTGAAATGTCAGATTCTGGGACTCCCCCCAGCAACATGTGTTTGGGCCCAGAAATGGAAACAAGAAGAACTACCGACGAAAGAAGAATGGCAGACGAAATTAATGGACTATGCAGAATTAGATAAGATGACAGGTAGGATTTGAAACCTGCAGGACCAGAGATTCTCAGAGGACTGGAATAAATATGTGAACTATTTGAAGAGCAATTGTAATCAACAGATTACGCGAGTAGGATTGCAAGACGTTTTGTAAGGAGGAACATATGAAATATTGCAAGGAAGGTTATGCAGAGAGTTATTAAGAAAAATAAAAGTAATAGTGAAATTAAGAAATGTAAATTAAGTGAAAAACATTGGAAACTCTTCAGATGTGATTGATGGAAGTCAAAGAATTGTATAAGATATGAAAATATGTTAAATGATTGTTGGAAATAGTATGTTAAAAATAAATTTAAAATATATTTAAAAAGGAATGTGGAGATGGGAATGATGGCGTAGATATAAGAGTTAGGGTTGGTGTAGCCCACCTGGGAGAGAGGGATGGACAAATGAGATGTCAGATGCTTTGACTCTCCCCAGCAACATGTATTTGGGCAAAATCCTCTGTCACTTGAATGGCACTTTCAGAGCAAGACTTTTGAGTAGACGTCCGGGGCCCCCCTCAGCAGCAGGAGAAAGTGGGCCCACCCAAAGTGGCTTATGCCATTTTGAGTAATGCACATTAGCTCCTAAAGAGCCACAGACACTTACCCATGGACGCAGTAAGACTGTTAAGTGCAGAATCTAAAATTCCCCAACTCCACTGCTGAATGGTGCAGTGAAGATCAGCACATTTGAGAAAACAAAAAACACAGTTCAAGGTCCTGAAACATTAGCTCTCAGGGGTATATTTAGGTTGTTTTTTTAGGACACCTTTCTTAGTTTCTTCCTACAAATTAATACCACAGGGTTTTTTGAAGTATTAAGCAGGGGTATAGAAATGTATGAAAATAAATCATGGAAAAGGCTAAGCTTCACCACTAGTACTTTGGTATAATCAGAAATGTGAACAGCTTGCAAAACTGCATATAAATAGCAGGATACAATAACTATAGAAAAGCTCAGATTTCTACTGTAGCTAATCCCATAGCCTAATCATGAAATCACTGGTTCAATTTATCTGGCTTTAGATTAACAGAGAAGATGGAAAATGCCGTTGCGCTCTTTGTCAGCAGGGATCATTAATGTTTTTAAGGCACATGGGCAGATGTGAATTTTTGAATGAGTGCTGTGGGCACCACACCTGAGCAAGTATCTCACAGAGAGAGAGAGAGGGGGAGAGAGAGAGAGAGAGAGAGAGAGAACTCACACACCATTTCCAAGGGATCTGAGTAAAAGCTGGATCCAAAACAATCTGAGCCTTGAAAAGCCCATAGAGCTAAAAGAGGAAGTGGGAAAGATCATCACTTTTCTAACTTCCCCTTTTAGGTCTACGGACATTTCAAGGGAGAAAATGTTAACCACCCTCCATGCTTCATGTTGAAGGGTGAGGGGTGTGTGTGTTGATATAAATATTTTGTGGGCACCAGCGGAAGCGGACCACTTCATATACATCTCTAACCTAATGTAGTTCCATCTATGGAAATTCGGAGGTGGTCTGGGTGCCAGAACCGGTGGTGGTTCTCCTTATATCACCCAGGAGTGGCCCTTGCTGTTCCCTCTTTGCCTGTTAACCAAGGCAACACAATTCTCTGAACTTGCTTCTCACATTCATTTCCTTCCCACCTTTCAATTTATGTCCTGCACTTACTTGAACTGGGGGCTGCTTGCAAGCTTTCATTCCCAGGGCTGTGGAATTTTACTGTGCTTTTAAAATCCAGATGAGCAACTTTTAATTGATACCAATCCACAGTTGCCCCATTCCAGTGGCGTAGCGTGGGTTGTCAGCACCCGGGGCAAGGCAAGTAATTTGCGCCCCCTAACCCGTGGATCTGTGTGACAATAGTGAAATTTTTGCGAAATCTGTGACAGCGCTGAGAGAGAGTGAGTGAGCCAGGTAGGGGCAGAGAGCTGCGAGTGCGAGCGCGCGCCCCCCAGATGTTGCGCCCGGTGCGGCCGGCCCCCCTGCACCCCCCACGCTATGCCACTGCCCCATTCCCTAATTGCCAGGATGCCCGGGTTGGTCCCAGCCTGGTGCTCAGGAACGTAACAGCATTTTCATGGTAAGATCCAGCGGCGATACCAACCTTGTTCTACGGTCGTCATCCAAAGAAACTGCTGCTAAGGTTCAGCCAGAGCTTCCTATCATCATGCATACAGAATTTGAGCTGCCTTGCCACATCAATTTGATAACAATGCCCAGATTCTGGATAACAATGCCCAGATTCAAGTCAGCTCAGTCCAATGGAAGCATTGGACAGACCGAAGAATGGGCACCTGTCACTTTCCTCAGGAAAATATCCAACCTGCAGCATCACAGGGAATACCAAGTAATCATTCTGTGCTTAATAGACATGCCCAAAGTGCGACTTAATTCCCTTCCTCTCTGCCTGTTAGCCATGAATTTCACAGCCAGAATTACTTACATCACCATAGTCATATTTCTCATCCGTCCAGAGGATTAGGGTGACGAAAAAGAGGATGGTCCTGATGACAGAGAGCTGATACACAGCCAGCGTCATACATCGCAGGTTTGTTCTGCAGAAGAAGAAGAAGAAGAAGAAGAAGAAGAAGAAGAAGAAGAAGAAGAAGAAGAAGAAGAAGAAGAAGAAGAAGAAGCGGCCAGTGGTTTTCTTTCTTTTCTTTTTTAAAAATTTATTTAACATAATTATTACAAAATATAAGCAAAATATTGCAAATACATATATATATATATATATATATATATGCTTTCGTAGATTTTCACGGGTACAGGAATGCAGGTTTTGGTGTCCTCGGGTGTCTTCCCGTGTAAAAGTTGGGGTGTCTAGGCGACGTTTCGACGAGGTCTCACTCGTCATCTTCAGGCTGGTGCTTTCGGCTTCTTGTTACTGGAACAGAGCAGGATCTCAGTGTTTGAGTTCCTATAAATACTGTTGAGGTGTGGTGTATAGCCTCCAATGTTCTGGGCAGAGAGGAAGTTCCCAGGCTAGTGTGCCTTTTCTTCTTTTGTTCCTA